>OZ018392.1:61461246-61629175 GCA_963969525.1 Ontholestes murinus | reverse complement strand
AACCTAACCTAACTTGAACTGACATCAAAATAAAGATATTATAATTAATATTCACATATGCTGGCCTTAACTATTCTAATCTAACCTAACTCAACCTGACGTAATATGACCTTAAATAAAGATATTATTGTTATTATTAAAATATGTATTTAATATATTCTATGAAATATAATCAGAACTCAACATTAAATTAAAGTATAGAAACTAAACATTTTAATTTCATTTATTTGCACTATAGTTTTTAATAATATTGTATTGTATTTCATTATAATAATGCTATCATTAGTACGTGGTAATAATCCTTAATTCATGTATGCTATTGGGTGAATCGTTTTCTTCTTTTGTAGTCTTTATTTGTTCACACTGGCCTTGAAGCTTTGAAATATTTTATACTTTTAATCAAAATTAGTTCGATACACATAAAATATTTTAATTACACCCGTCTGTAGTTAGTTAATATAAAATTGATTAAAGCGCAGATCAAAGGGTATATAAATATACAAATACACACATATAGTAACTAAAAATTCAATATTAAAATTTTATACACGTCCTGTATATTTTTCAGGCAGGATTTGTAATTAAAGGCGGCGTGTGCATTCCAAGCGAATTAAAACTAGATTAATTATCTATGCAGAGCATATTTTGCATTTTTAGACAATGCAATTTTGTAATATGCCCTGATTAAAGGAAAGTACTTAATTGACTTTAATTCTATCATAGATATAATGATGAAAATTCCTACTCAATACTAGTGTATGAAAATTACACAAAGTATAATTGTAATTCTGTTGGTAATTAATTATCAATACCTAGATAATAATAAGGTTTAGCTAAAAAGGTAAATAATCCAAAGTAAAACTCGTCTTCCTATTTTTAACTACGCTGATGAGATCTAAAGTAGATCGAAATAATAAGAAGTGTATAAATAAAACTACTACTTTCTTAAACGTAGTGAATTTTTTCGTTGATTATTAATATTTATCACAACTTTTATAGACTAATGGTTTTTCAGTAGGACTAAAAATTTTGTTGAAAAGCGATTTCTGTAAACAGAACATTCAATACCAGTGAGATGTTCTTTTTTGCACAAATAGAGTTGAAATAGAACGAAACATGTTAGCACACATCTGGCAGCTAATCTATTTCTCTACTATTCCTCGTATAGTTTCCCCAAAAAATAAGGCACTATAACTTAAATATTTAACTATTAGAGAAATAAATAAAATACATTTCAACAAAGTAAACATTGGTTGATAGAAAAGGCGTTGAGATGTTGAAAATCCATATTCATTTGTATATTAAAGTTTTAAATAACTAAGATTTTCAAGAAACTTTCATTCACCTGAAGAAGCAATAAATTTGCGAAACAATTGTAGTGAAATTAAACACACATTTTGAAAATCATAGTTATTTACAATTTTAATATACAAAAAAAAGTAAACATTAGGTAATTTTTAGAATTAATTTAAAATATATTATCAATGTTTAAAATAAAAGTGAATTACAGTCTTTTACGTTGTAGAATTATTAAGAATGTTTATATTTGGCAAAGACAACCAGGCTATCCATCACTGAGATTTTATGTCTAATGCATGTATGCACAAAATATAGGATTTCCACGGATTTTATCGTCGACTAGGGGTGCTATATCTTTTTCCTATTTGCTTTTGGCATATATGAGCGGATTGCGGGTAAGGGGTTTCGTTCTATTCAATTTATTTAATGCATCCGCAACAAGTATAGGATGTTTGCATTTGCGCAATATCTTCAGTATAAACGATTTTAGTTTTCTTTTTTATTCATATGGTAAATACATTGGAAAATTTAATTAAAGTTTGACTTCATTTACAATAAATAAAACACTATTTGCAATTAATTTTGTCTGTTTCTTTGCATAACTTATAAACTACAAATAGAAATTAGAATTAAGTTATTATAGTCACGATCGCATATTGACTTTGAGTTTGTTGTTTCTAAATTCAGAATGGGTGTTTTTTCAATATAAATGTAATCATTCACGAAAGAAGTTTTGATTGTATTTAAGCCGTTTATTGTAAAGTTGCATACATAGAGACTTGAGGAACACCAATTTCTTATATACGCTAACCTGATGTTGTTAAGCTAACTCTAAAAAATAAGTAAACCAAACGCTAAAGACGAATCATTCTCCACCAAAACAGTACTAACTCTGATACAATGGCTTAAATAAGAGACTTTTTGAGAACATGTAAAATCAAATTGATACAGTCTTGAATTAGCGCACAAGAACTTCTTCGATGCCTGATGAAGTGATTGATGCTTGTTTTGTAGGTATACCAATCAAAGTGAAAATGGTTTTAAATGATTATAATGTTATTACAATAAATACATTAATAATGTAGTAAATATATAAGTTTTGGATAAGATTAAGCGAAAAGAAAAAAAAAACTAGAAAAGGTATATTCTCAGTATGATGAAATCCAATTCAAGCCAAATACCTTTTTTTTTAATTTAGGAAGGTGATTTTACTCCTATTGAATATTCGTCTATATTGAAATCGCGTTCGGTGATGGGTCTATGAATGCGAATAAGGTCCACGTCGATTTTGTAATTCCAATATACGGGGCCGTTGGATAAAGGAGACTGTTCGGATATTTAGTGGACCATGTCCCGGCCAGCGATTTTATCGGCAATGCAACGAGTCAAACGAGCCGTTTTACAATCGCGTTCGTCTCGCTATAAACGATGGGTTATGTCAGTCGTTTTTAATTACATACAACTTGTATATCACTCATTCTGCAGTTGCTCGATTTTAATAATCAAGCGGAATGCCACACTGCGCCGATTTATTTATACCCAATATGTGCGTTGCCGCTCAAGTGGAGTATTGCGTAATCCATACAGTGATGAATACGCTAAGCCCTGTCAAATTGGCCATCAATCACGAGAGTTTAATCCCTATTAGTTTGTACAATTGTGTGCTCTTGTAATAGGTAGTATATTAGCTAAGAATTATTAGGCAAGTGATAACTAGAATGTAATGTAAGAGATGGAAATGAAAACCAAATATTGAATATACGAAACCAGCAGGAAAATAGAGCTGTACAAAAAAAAACTATTTATGGGATAACACACACAGTAGTGGTGTTCTTAAGGTTATAAGTAATTTATAAGTTAATTGTCAGTTAAAATTCTGTCCTATATAACATGCATTGTAAAGTTATTTTAAGACAATATAAATAAAAAGTTTAAACACTGCAATGCAATTTTCCAATCCTTAAGTTGATGTATATCATTTGTTTTGATAACATCTATAATCAATGGATTTTGAAAATGTGTACGCAAATCTTGGTGGATTTTTTAAACACATAAGTAAAATTTTCCATTTCTTTAATTCAAATTTTTCATTCTAGGTGAAGTATATCAATGGCTTTTTCAAAAAAGTAACCTTCTCTTCATGTATCTATTTTTTTATAATATTTAAACTTGCGTATATCATTTTCAATTCTTCAATTTAAACGTAATGGACTTTGTTTTAAGGTGACTATGTCAATTCTTCTAAAAAAACATTATAACCACACTATTTCCACATTGAGCAAAATCAAAGTTCAGATTGGCTAATAATTAGAAAAAAACACGAAAATATTTTCGTAAAATCTACAAGATTGGCGTTTTATTCGAAAAAAAAACCAACATAATACTAAGCATTTTTGTCATAAGTAAAAAAAAAATTCTAGACTTATGTAAATGGAAATGAATATTACATCTGATGCTCTGAATCCACGATTTGACACTTACAGTCAGGAATTTTATATCTCGGCCCAAAGTTCTTCTTATCAAATGGCTGATCCGATCAAATCGGATATCATTTATTAATAGAACCTCTCTGGATTTTATGCTACTCGATAGTTCTTCTGGAGAAATTGGAGAATTATTGCAAGTTAATGTCGATTTTAGTAATTGAGAAGGAGACGCTTTACTTTAAGTATGACCAACTTTTTTCTTCTAAATGGTTTATTCGATTTTATGCAACTTTTTGCAATATAGTCTGCATTGAATCTCAAGAGGTAAAAAATATCCTGTCTTGGAATATGCAGAGTCTCAGCATGTTCTGGACAAATATTCACAAGGCCCATTTTTTTTGAATCTGATGAACGTGCGATACAGGATTATGAGGAAGTCAAATTTGTCAACGCCTCCAATTAAAAATATCTTCTGGGCGAAATACATTCAAAGACTCCGTTTAGAAATATCAGTATTTTTCACACCTTTAAAATTAGGCCATTGCCATTCTCTCGTTGTCATACCTTTTAATCATTATTATTCCATCTTAGCTGATCTCTTGTTCAGATGAACAACGTCGTTTTTTTCCTTACGCTGTCCAAAAGTAAAGGTAGTACCTTAAATCGAGTGGATCGAATTACTATACATGTAAATTATACATAAAAGGTCTTTCAGTATGGAATTTCGAACTTTCATAGTTGATCGCAGCCATGTTGAAGCTACATATATACAGCTCTCATATTGGCTGTCATTTATTTATTTTACTAAATCACAATTGATGGATAGCGTTCAAAAATCTCGAAGATATCAAACCTGAATATTTACGATACATATTTGACAGATTCATAATGTGCGTTAACGAGTTGTTCATTCCAGACGTAGTTTTATGTGAATCCAAGTAAACAGTTGCGTCGAACGAGTTATTCTGGCAAGCAAATGGAATGAAAGCTGCTGCAGCAGATTCGGATAATTGAGGGAATCATTAAGGAGCCGATAAACTACATATATATCCATCCTTATTCTTCTGTTCATTACTGTTGAAATATTAACTCAGTCCATGTTGTAACTTGTTTCAAGTAGTCAATATTAACAGTACTAAATAGCGGCCAACCCGTGATGCAAATTCCATATTTGTCATGATTTTTGCTTATATGCCACGCATTGTCCCAGATTGCAGCCAAATCTTTAATTGTTTCAACTCTATTGAGGATTGAAGACACTGTGTCTTCTTCAGGTAAATAATATACTTCATCTAAAGAAGAAGAATTAACCGCTTATTAGTAATTAGATATAAAAAGTTAATTGGAATAAGTTTGGTGAAGAAAAGCGCTTGTTATGTTACGTTTTTTTATTTACAGTTTCCTGACACGTGTTTTGAACTTTGCAGTTCATTATCAAAGGTAAATAAAAATATGGAACATGACAAACGTTTTTCTTCACCAACTACTGCTGCAAACCAGAAATTCTGACCAAAGGTCTGAATTATCATGATCAGGACGATGATGATAACGATTTTGGGGAAGAAATACCGGATGAATAAAAAAAAAACAAATATAGGCTTTAGATTCAGCTGAATATCGCCAACCTGTTTAGAAATTGCACCAATCCCAGCGAATGAGTCTGCGAAAAAGAAGAAAACAAGTCCCCCTAGAAATCAAATGGAAATTATGATAAACAAACTGGATTAAACAAAACGCAACATATTGGGTGAATGAGAATATAAGCTCTTTGATGGCACAAAAAAGCCACAGAATATAGAAATCAACACACAGAAATGGGAAAGCCCAAAGTATTTTTTAGAGAATTCTAAACTACGTGCTACCATTAATGCAGGGTAAGTTCACACTGGTTAGTAAGAATCAAGATGGATTCCTGAGTACAAACAAAACAGTTTTGGATATTGCCCTTTTTATCCGTGGTACTGGAGGCCACAAAGGGGAGATCTAAAATTAAATTTTTAACAATTTCATTGTATTTCAATTTGTAAACATTTTCTTTGTGAATTATTAAATTTTCATGGAATTTTTGTTGTCAGAGGCTTTAAGCAATTTCTTCACTATTATCATTTTTCTGATTTTCAAAATTACCAAATTGAGAGAAAGTTTTTATATTGTTATAATATTTTCCAGCTATCTCTTTAGATTTTTACAATTTTTAAGGAATTTATCTTAAATTTTTTTATACGTTCTTTTTTTTTTTAGAGAAATTTTCTTTGTTTCGTTATTTTATCGACTTTTTTATTAATTGTGCGAATTTTCTTCGTGCGTTCTAAAATTTTCCAGCAATTTTTCTTAGAACAAATTACGCAAATTAACTTCAAGACTTTTACAACTTTCCAGTAATTTTTCTTCCATATTGCTATAGTTTTCCAGAAATGTGTCTTCCAAACTGCAAGAATTTTCGTGGACACCTTAAAGCAATTTTTCTTTCAAATTTCTTAGCACTTTCTATTACAAATGTGCTATTTCAAGTTTTCTAATTTTTTCAGTATTTTTTCTTCTAAATTACAAAAATTTAATTTTTTTGAGCAATTTCTCTTCCAATTTGTAACAATTTTCTTTATGGATTCTAAAATTTTCTATCAATATTCTTTTAGATTTCAAGTATTTTTTGTATTTGTTATTTTTTTATTTTGACTATATCGCATTGGAATTTTTAAATGGCGTGAACTTTTTTAGATTTTTCTAAAATTCCATGTTTTATTTTGTCGGAATTACTCAGTAATTTTATTTAATTCCTTAGATTATAACAAATGTTTTTATCTTATAGTTTTTTAGGAATCTTTTGATTGCGAGTATTTTCTTTGAGGGTTTCGCTAATTTCTCTTTAATTAATTAATTAATTTGATTAATTTTTGAAGCCCCTAAATTTAGAGATACTGACGATACTGAGGGGCGCAAGGAAAGTGTCAGCTCCATAGGCAGCAGATGGCCTATCAACCTGGCAAATTTTCTGTGGATACACTTCACAACAGACTTAGAAGTTTCACTGCAACTCAAGAAGATTGCATTATTTATTTTCGAAGATATTAAAGGTGTGTTTTGAAAACACAACCAAAAAGGGCCATCACGAAGGATATCAATATAGTATTAGCATTAGTATTATTTATTTATCTAACATACAACAAAAGATTCCACAATAAGAATGATCAAAGCCGTGCTTGAAAATCGTAAGTTATTCGCAGATAAATGGAGTGAATGAGAAACGGTAACTACAGCTGGTGGCTGACCTTCTGGCGCCCTTGGTCGACAAGAGTGATATTTACGAGGCACTAGTCACTGATCCAAAATTTTTGGCAAGGAATTAAGCGAGATACTAAGGTTAAATAAAGATATAGGGCATTATGAAAAAGGACACGTTAACACGGCCTTTCTTTTTGTGACGAAAAATCACATGGAAGTTAATCAAGTTAATAAAATTATAGTTTTTCAAATGGAAATGCAGTAGGGAGTGTGGAGAGCTGCGAACAAGAACGTTCTATTTTAAATTAACGTGACAAACAGCTCAAAACCCAAATTTGCCGTTCATTCCGAAGTCGTATACCCGAATCAACTTTCTCTCAGTCAGGTCTTCTGTTCCCAATTGTATTTGGGGCGATGCTGGGCCATCTAATATGAATTGTTTTAGGAAGAGTTTCAATTAAGTATGGACCGACCTGGGCGAGAACGTCTTTACCATGGGCTAATTCAAATAAACAAATAACCACAAATTCGCTTTAGAAATGTAGTAGATACCGTAGCATTTCCGAATAGGAAGCATATTTTAATGTGCGCACTTATTGAAGTGACGACGCTGTCAAGGGTAAGATCAAGTATTATCGCAGTAAAATTAACTTGATCCGTAATTTTGCGAGTATAAATAAATTGAGACGGTCATCTTTTTATATGGAGCACGCCTTCGTCTTCAGTCACGATTTCTGGGGCGTCTAGCCATTTTCTCAAGCCCCACGTTGGGCGCCATTTATTATCAAGCAAGCTCAGACGGAGTAGCAAGAATCAAGTTTAGTTCCTCTCAACAAACAAAATATTAGTAACTGCAAAAATAAAAATGTATTAAAATCCTTTACGTTGTAGAAAATTAACTAATAAATAGAAGAAACATGAAAACTGAAAAGACTACAAAAACAAATCACTTATTGAAACAACTACTTCTCTGACTAATACCTCGACAGATATTGAATGATACAAAAGTAATTTGCTTGTTAAAAATAGCAAGACTATCAGAGCAACACTAGTTTGAACGTATTTATTTCTGTAAAATAAACCTAAAAAGAATTATTGGCACTATTGATGACTTTTGTCTGTGTATACTTTCCTACTGGTAAACTACTGGCAAACTGCTTTTAAAGTCTTCTTAATTTCAAACAGTATGAAGAGATTTTTCCAATTACGACAGCGCATGGATTTTGTTACCACTTCCACTCCTTTAACGAACAACGATGGATTTTGAAAAATTAGACCTCTATTCAATACCTTACGTGCAGTCTCTCCGGCTTGAGAGAAATGTATGTGTTGATAAACTCATTATCCCCTTAAAATATATTTCTGATATTTCGGAGTGGGAAATAAACTATACCCCTTGTGTAAACGGAGTGGACTCTATTATTACTTCATTATCTATGAAGGTTTATTTATGTATTTATTAACTTTACAATATCTATTAAAAAAATAAACATATACATAAATAAAAATTAAATCACTTCAAAATTGTGTGCATATATCTTGAAGGCGGAGTTCACAGTTTCATATGTTCTTCCACTCAACCCATTACTCTTATTAGCTGGATCACCAATTTGACACCTGGGCATTTTGAGGCTCTTTAGAACGATGGTTTAGACTATTGTTCAACGTATTTCAGAAACAAATCATCATTTGCATTCTAATGGCTACAACTACTACAGCTACCTCAGTTATCTGTTACTATAAAAGATGTATTTAATGCTAATGCTCTCAACTCATAACATACTTATGGACCAGATCTTATATCAAGCTGTTTCTTACAAAAATGTGCTTTCTCATTGTGTCTTCCTATTTAAAAATTATTCTTTAAGTCACTTTTTTTCGTTCCATAGATATAGAAATGTAATTATATTCTTCACACTATTTATTAATGATCATATGATGATATAATCGTGTCACTTAATGTTGAAAAATATTTTGTTGTGTCTTCCACCAGAAATAGAATTCCAATTAACAAAGGTAATGCTTGTTATGCTACATTCTTGATGGAAGTTTGGTGAAGAAAAACGCTTGTTATGTTCCATATTTTTATTTACCTTTGATAATGAACTGCAAAGTTCAAAACACGTGTCAGGAAACTGTATTGCTCAAAAAAAATGTAGTAAATTTTAGAAATTTAGAAGAAAAAATACTGAAAAAATTAGAAACCTTGAAATAGCACATTTGTAATAGAAAGTGCTAAGAAATTTGAAAGAAAAATTGCTTTAAGGTGTCCACGAAAATTCTTGCAGTTTGGAAGACACATTTCTGGAAAACTATAGTAATATGGAAGAAAAATTACTGGAAAGTTGTGAAAGTCTTGAAGTTAATTTGCGTAATTTGTTCTAAGAAAAATTGCTGAAAAATTTTAGAACGCATGAAGAAAATTCGCACAATTAAAAAAAAGAAAATTTCTCTAAAAAAAAGAACGTATAAAAAAATTCAAGAAATTTGGAAGATAAATTCCTTAAAAATTGTAAAAATCTGAAGAGATTGCTGGAAAATATTATAACAATATAAAAACTTTCTCTCAATTTGGTAATTTTGATAATCAAAAAAATGATAATAGTGAAGAAATTGCTTAAAGCTTCTGACAACAAAAATTCCATGAAAATTTAAAAATTCACAAAGAAAATGTTTACAAATTGAAATACAAAGAAATTGTTAAAAATTTAATTTTAGATCTCCCCTTTTTCGCCAGTAATTTCAAGAATTCACTCCAGAGACCTTGTCATGACCTCCAGTACCACGAATAAAAAGGGCAATATGCAAAACTGTTTTGTTTGTACTCAGGAATCCATCTTGATTCTTACTAACCAGTGTGAACTTACCCTACAATAATGGTAGCACGTAGTTTAGAATTCTCTAAAAAAATACTTTGGGCTTTCCAATTCCTGTGTGTTGATTCCTATGTTCTGTGGCTTTTCTTTATGCCATCAAAGAGCTTACATTCTCATCCATCATAATGTTGCGTTTTGTTTAATCCAGTTTGTTTATCAGAATTTCCATTTGATTTTTAGGGGGACTTGTTTCTTCTTTTTCGCAGACTCATTCGCTGGGATTGGTGCAATTTCTAAACAGGTTAGCGATATTCAGCTGAATCCAAAGCCTGTATTTGTTTTTTTTTTTTATATCAGAGTCTATAAATTCTGCTAGGATTAATCCGGTATTTCTTCACCAAAATCGTTATCTCAACCCCAGACATCATCGTCCTCATCATGATAATTCAGACCTTTGGTTAGAATTTCTGGTTTGCAGCAGTAGTAGCTATTCTTCATCAGTTAAAGGATTTTGGAAACGAGCCATCTGTACCGTACATAGTGAAAATTAGAGAGAAAAAAGTAAACTTAAGACCCAAATCTAGTATGAAATGAAACACGATTTTCTATGTTATTTTTGCATTTGAAAATTAAATACAACATAGTAACGTTTACCATTATCCTATTTCGTAAGGCATAAATCTTCAAAACACATAAAAAAAGGCAACAAGAGTTAAGTGATTAATTTTGTTATTTTGTGATCTAGAAAACTTTCTACAGTTGGGTGCCATCACTTCTACTAAACACAAACTTAATATTATTCTATAGCAAAATTGTACCCCTGTTATTATTATATTTTTTTGCTTTTATCACTGTATGTAAGTATCATTATTATAGTATTAAGTATTATGCGTTATTTCCTTGACCACATTAATTCTATTTATATTTGTATTACAGGAATAGCTAATTGAGAGAAGATCTTTATAACTATTTAAGATATTTTTACTTGACTTTTCAGTTTTATTTGATTCAGTATTATACCTAATTTGCCTATTAGTATCATAAAATAATCCAGATTTACAGACATCAATTTTTCCCTTCAAAACTCATCTGTATTGTATAATTCAAGGGATTTGCAACGCTCCAATGTACACGTTTATATTGAAATGCCAACACATGAATTAAATTGAAACTCCAGCTCGTCTAGCTACGAATCAATCCCTTTGATCTCTTCTTTTGCATAACAGGAAAAAGGCCCTCACTTCAAATATATTCGAAAAAACAACACACAATTCTTATATGTTTATTAGAATTTACAAGAAATCATACAATTTCATTAATTCCTCCACAATACGTCTATTATCAAATATTCAAATGTCAGCGGAATTAATTGACTGAATTTAATCTACATACATACGCACTACATCCCGCAGATAATACCACAAACGATCAACACAATGCCGCAGAATTAGCCGATTCTGATTACCAAGTCAAAATTCGAGATATTTACAGAAGTTCGAATTTTATTTTATTAGAAATGACGGCGCACGAACTTGACTCCGGTCACGCTTGACAACAACAACAACAACAGCGATAAAGTTCCCTAACAAGTCTCCGGAGTTTCTTAACCTGATAATTAGGATTTTTTGATTGCCGCGGCGCGCGGGGCGCGGAGGGGGATTTGAAAAAGTTTCCCTCCCCCTATATTTAGGCCTTATTCGGTAGGCGCGCCGTTTCGCATTCAATTAATTCCGGAGGAATCAGCCCTTATTGCTGTCCTCGTGCTTCATCGAGCGGAATTTTTAGGCTGGTGCATAAATAATTTAATTTGTTTAAAAGTGGGCGGATTAAGATATCGCGCACGGCATTCTAGTTCGGAATAATTGTGTGCGGGGGCCTCGTAATTGTTGTGCGTGTTTACTGACTTTCGGTACGGCTCAATGAATGATTTAATGTAAAATTACAGAAATTAACAATTGCAGATTAAACTTTGGTATTGAAAATGTACTTTCTTAATCTCTTATTAGCTAAGTACATCAATCACTATGAATAATTTGAAAGATAAATTGATGCGAAGTGAATTGCTCAAGTTTAAGTGCCATGTTACAAAAGATATTTTCGTACATCATCTTTGGATTGTAATTTAGCAAAGATGGAAATTTCAATAGAGTTAATTTCGATTCGCGATAATATACTAGCATTACGCGATGAAGGTAATGTGCCTGTCCTCCCGTCTTAAGAAACAATCGGAGTTCGAGCTTATAACAGAAATTAAATGTTAATAGTCTGCAAGGATTATAGTTTAGACTTTCAAAGTAATATTTAAATCTTCTAATTGCCAAATATACGGCTAGCAATTCACGACCGAAAGTACTTTATTTACGTTTTGTTGACGAAAAATATTTGGAAAAGAAAGCGAACCGTCAAAAAACTGCAGAAATAATCTTCTGCTGTAAGACCGCGCCAACAGCGGAGACAGCAATGCCGCAATGCTATTCTTCGCAAGATGGTCTGGTAAAGCAAGCATATAACAGTTAACCAATGCAGCTTTGACTGTTGTACATTCTTGAAGAGTTGAAGTTGACACCAGACTAGCAGTTTATTGCGTGAAGCTTTTTTGCAAGCTGGTCGAGTGGAGCTTGAATACTTGAGGATGATTAAATAAATCAATATTAGAAATTAGCCATGCCAAAAACGAACGCTGTAATGCTTTTTGATCAGTGAAAAGACAAAATAGAGTAAAGTTTTAATTGAAGAGTTTTAATTCCCGAACGACTAACGCTTTGACTTTTGAAAATCTAATCTAAAAGTTAATTTTGATACCAAAATATGTTAAAAATTGAAAAACCTCTTGCAAGTGATGAATGTGTTCTTGTTCATCCTTGCTAAAGACTAAGACGATGTCGATGTACGAGAAGCAAAATGGTAGTCCGCATAATACCAAATCCATAAATCTTTGAAACGTTTGAGCGGGGTACTCAATCCAAAAGTAATCCAAAAGTCCAAAAGATGTGATTGCAGTCTTTTGTATGTAATTTATATGAATTTAAATTTGGTAATATGCCTTTACTAAATCGATTTTTGAAAATAACGTACCACGACAACAATTGTAAGTGAAGTCATGAATAATAACGATCTGGAAAAGTCACATTATTCAAATCACGGTAATCACCACGTAGGCGCCAAAAGCCATCTGCTTTAGACACAAGATGTAAATGCTCATTGGGCTAGATGAAAGCTCACAAAACCAAATTGCAACTATTTATTAAACACAAATCTATTAAAATCCTTTACGTTGTTGAAAATTAACGAATAATTAGAAACACACGACAACACTTTGTAAATCTACAAAAAATGAGTCTTGTTAGGACTAGAAAACAAATTACTTATTGAAACAACAAACATTGAATGATTTGTAGTCTTAATAAGACTCATTTGTTGTAGATTTACGAAATGTGTTCATGTCTTTCTAAGTATTAATTTGTTAAACTCGTTTCTTGCTGTTTTAAATTTGTGAGGTGGTAAACGCTGTGGTTTGGAGGATGCAACTGTTTCAACTGTGGTAATGTGCTATTTCAAATTATGTGTGACTTATTTGCTAAGGTCAAAAATGGTTATAAGGTCTGCAATTGTTGCAGTACCTTTAAATATGATGACATTTTGGAAAAGGATTTTATAGTAGGCTTTTTTAATAAGCTTCGTACATTCCTAATAAGGCGATCATTAGTAATATCAACTATAATGTTTAAATATCGAAGGAAGTCAACGCCTAGAATTGAATGATTTACTCATAAGGATTGTGGTGACCGTTACTACGTGGTAATTCATGATAAACACTTAACTAACGCACTTACTATGTTTTAACCACTAAAAAGTTAACCACTAAAAAGTTTTTAGTGGTTAAAACATAGTAAGTGCGTTAGTTAAGTGTTGAATGATTTACATTAGCAAGTACAAAATTCTACTTAAATGTTACATCCAGGCCGATTTGTAATGTTATTTTGGTTTTAAATTACCACTAATTATGGTTAGTGAAAATTTTGATGAACGATGAATATTAGCAAGGAGTTAATTCACCCCCAAAATGTTAACCTGATTTCCCGTGCAAACTTAAATTACAAAAAATAATCGACCTGGAAAGATGCTGATTAATATTAGCTCCGCTGTTATTCGTTTCTTTATTTACACCGTTGAATACATTTGCGGGCATTCATTTTGCAATTATAATCAAACCAGCAAACAGTTTTTTGAGGATTAGATCATCTTTAATAAAGACATACTTCTATATCTAAAACGAATTGATGATTGTTGGCCTAAAGTATTTCTTACTAATTATAAATTTTATGTTTGGAACCTAAATTTAAAGTAGTCTAATATCTAATAAGTAAGTGCTTGTCAATGTATTAAATTTTAAAGTTATAGGAACTAAATAAATTGTAGTAGGTGAAGAAAATCTAAAGTTTGGTTTTCAATTTCAGCCAAATTGGGCAGTGATGTAGATTTCGCTGGGATAATTTTTTTTTGCATGTCGGAAGGCGACTGAGAAATCGGACAAGGAGTTGAAGAAAATGGTCCACCTGGAATAAGTAGCAAGGAGACAACCAAAATATAGAAGAAATACACTTACAAAAGACCAAAGCAAGTAAAAAATATTGAAGAAGTGAGACACTAAGAAGACAAGCATGCAGTTTTATCGACCAAATATAAAGAACTCTGACGACCTGTTCTTCTAAAAAAAATTAATACGAACCCTTTCTACCTAAAGCACATAATTGCTGGGTGTAACACATTAAGAAATATCCACGGTTTTTTTGAAAGAGTTCAGCGGTCAATGAAGAAAAGATTGGATTATTGCTTTATAATATTTGGAAGGTAATAAGTATACATTTGCGCACCTATCACCCCCGAGTTAGAATAGGGGCCGTGTGTAGGACTCACGATGAGAAAGTTTACTCTAGGAATACCAACTAATTCATGATTCTATCTGCTATCCACTCTTTTTTCCGGTGGCACCGCCATTTGGTATTACCTCACCCCATTTTCGCTTGATTGCTTTTCACGTTCTAATACCTCAGTAATTTTAAATGAGGGACTACAAGTAGCCTCATTTAAAATTGTGCAATACGCTGGTCCTACCCTTAACAGCACTCGCCTTTGTGATTTCTCATTTTTTTCCCTGTATGTTTCTGACTTTAAGAACTCCTCCCATACCAGGGCTCTATAAAGCAAGACGAAATGTGCCCCTGAGCTTTGTATCTTTATAGTATGGAACTTAGGGCCTTTCAGTTTGAACATAATCCTGACCAGGCTCATGTCTGATTTTTCGGCTTTGTCAGATATGATGTTAATGAGTCCTTCGTTCTGACTATTTCGTCTTTAACCTTATCCGTGCTTCTTGTGCCTATTCCACTAATGTTATTTGCCTTTAGATGTGACGGTAATTACCATTTCATCTGTACATCCAACAAGTTTAACCCCTATTGTTAGTTTCATGTTCAAGACTTTATCTTATAGTATGTTTCATAGAACGAGAACCAGAGCTGAGCCCTGGGGAACCACACATGTTATTACTTTGTGCCGACGATCAGTTCTCTGTTTGATAGGTTGTTGTCTATAATTTTCTGAAGATAGGCTCGATATTCTTTTTCTTTTCTAGAGCTTTCATGACTTTATTAGATAGACTCGCCAAAAGAGATGCAAATGCCACTCCTATAGAACCAGAGCCGTTTTGTGGACTCCCCATGGCTCACCGAATCGAGGTGGTGCAAAAATGGGAAAAGGACAGAAGACAGTAAGTACAGGCTTACGTCATTAAAAATGATTTATCAAACTTGATAATAGCCATAAGGTGCTTGAACTTACAAGGGACGAGTTGAGAACATTCAAGGTCTCATTTCTTTGTAGAATCAGTTCCTGTCGAAATATGAAAACGCCGGTACATTATGGTGGAGGGAGTGGAAAATAGGAAAAGAGTAAAGTGAAAATTGCAGATTATGTTATTCAGCAGATGAAACGACTGAACACATACTGTGCACTTGTGTCGTGATTACCCAGAAACGTTTTTCGCATTTCGATAGGGACCGATTATTCTACAAAAAGTGAGCAACATCACCCCAAGAAAGTTAACTGGTAACATGGAGGAAGTGGGACGTGCTTGGGAAGTGATTAGACAAGGGTAGAACAATAGATCTGGTCCCAGTTTATGAGAGAGTAACACACCTCACAGTGATCCTATATAAGCTATAACCTATGATTTTATCCCATCTTGCCGTATAAAAGGCATGTTTAATGTCTACTTCTACTTCTGTAGCTTTATCCGTGTTTTTTATCTTATCTCTAAACGACTTTTGCAAGTACGTCTATTCTACTGCTACCTTGACGGAACCCGTACTGATTATTGGACAGGACTCATTTCGGTACCAGGTCTTGTTTCAGCTTACTGATAATGAGATGTTCAAATAATTTCACTGTCTATTAAGCATCATATAACAATAATAATAATACGATTAATTGCCTATTAATGTATACAGTGAAATATACAAACACGTCAGAATTACATTAACTATATACTGGGCTTAAATTGTATAAATTGAAAGTAGATTGCAACATTTAATGAAAAATTGACTGAGGCTATAAAATGCATTTTCGATAAGGAATGCGTGTAAAGTTAACTGCAAATTTTATTTCATCAGGTAAGTGGTTGAAGATGTTTGCTCCTAATACTGGGGAAGAAATCTAAGTAATATTTAAACTGTACTGATTGATGTAAATATTTGAGTTATTTATAGTGTCGTGGTTGTGGATTTATTGGGAGATGGCAAAGTGAGATTTATTTGTATATATGTATTGACCCAATTCATAAATCAATAGACACGGCAGTGATACTTGCAAGATGTCATTCGATCAATTTTTGCCATGCACCTAATAATTATTTTTTAAGCTATAAAGACAGATGGCCAGAATTTTGATGCTCCCCAAAAAGATATCACATATTTCAGCCTAGATTATATCATGGCATGATAATAAACATTTTGTTCAGTTTCACGTAAGTATGGCTTTAGGAATGTAAAACAATATTTGAAGCAAGTTGAGGCAAGAGACTTGCAATGATCAACCCAGTCAAGGTGTTCATCTATAGAAACTGCAAGTAATTTAGTATTATTGCTTGAAGAAAGATAATCTCCATTCATGTTCATGCTTAGATTAAGACTTTGTCTGTATTTCTTGCTTTGGAATCGTATGTAAACCGTTTTAGACAAGCTTGTTTTTCAGAAACGAGGAAGAAAATTGGTTTAATAAACTGTTACTGCGATACTCTAATTCATCATTCGACGAGTGACTAATTATGGTGGATGTATCATCTGTATATATGAATATTTTGATAGGGATATGATATAACAAGTCGTTAATATATTAAATGAATAACAACGGGCCAAGAATCATACCCTGAGGCACCCCTAAGTTAAACATTTTATTACAGGACATGTAATTTTTATATTAAATGTTTGTGAGGCTTTTACCCTTTGCCTCCTTTTATTAAGGTAAGTCCCAAACCAGGCATATGCCGCGCCTCGTAGCTGTATAGCTTATTTAAGAGAATCTCAGGATTTAAACAATCAAATGCTCGACTCGAATCTATGAAAATTCCAACAGGATATTCGCCAACTTCTAAGTATATTGTTATGTTACTATAGTATACAAGAAGTGCTATGCTAGTGGAAAATGACTTCCGAAAGCAGTGATGTGACATTGTAATAATTTTAAATTAATCAGGTATTCGTTTATTCTCTGATGAATACATAATTCGAAAATTTTGTGGAAACACGAAAGTAATGCTACGGGTCTGTAATTGTTTATGTGTTTCTGGCATTTTATGTATGGGTATTGTTATCGCTTGTTTTAATTTATTAGGAAATACACTATTTTCAAAAGATAGTTTAATTAAATATAGAAGTGGTTTTATAATTCAAGTGGCCGAGAGTTTTACTAAAATGTCTGGAATATCATCAAAACAGTTCTTCTTCGACCTATGATCTAAAAAGAACGATTGTGAATAAGAAGGCACATTAAATTGTGCATTATTGTTAACGGAAATATTTTTGACACTGTTTAATGGTTCGTTTCTGAAAAATTAACTATAAGATATAAATTAGCTATCACTGTAATGTTCTCGACGTGTTCATTATTATGATTTAGTGTAATATTGTTCTTGATTTTACTTCTGTTAGTAAGTTCATTCGTAACATTCTAAGATAAATAAAACACGACAACTTTGTAACATAGTCACTATGTGTTTGATAATGACATGCTAAATTTGTCGAAACTAGTCACAATAAAAAGTTTTCAAGTTATACAAACAAAGTTATCGTGTTTTATTCAATTCACAAAAATGTAAAACGAAGTAGAAGCCTCCAACATATATAACATTCTAAGATGATTTTTCAAATTACTAGAATGTATTATTTAGTTCTGATAATACGTTCCAAAAACGAACGCTGTAATGCTTTTTGACCGGTGAAGAGACAAAATTTGAGTAAACTTTTAATTGAAGAGTTTTAATTCCCGAATGACTAACGCTTTGACTTTTGAAAATCTAATCTAAAAGTTAATTTTGATGCCAAAATATGTTAAACATTGAAAAATCTCTTGCAAGTGATGAATGTGTTCTTGTTCATCCTTGCTGAAGACTAAGATGATGTCGATGTACGAGAAGCAAAATGGTAGTCCGCATAATAACAAATCTATAAATCTTTGAAACGTTTGAGCGGGTACTCAATCCAAATGTAATCCAAAAGTCCAAAAGATGTGATTACAGTCTTTTGTATGTAATTTATATGATTTTAATTTGGTGATATGCCTTTACTAAATCGATTTTTGAAATTAACGTACCACCACAACAATTGTAAGTGAAGTCATGAATAATAACGATCTGGAAAAGTCACATTATTCAAATCACGGTAATCACCACGTAGGCGCCAAAAGCCATCTGCTTTAGACACGAGATGTAAATGCTCATTGGGCTACATAAAAGCTCACAAAACCAAATTGCAACTATTTATTAAACACAAATCTATTAAAATTCTTTAAGTTGTAGAAAATTAACTAATAATTAGAAACACACGAAAACACTTCGCAAATCTACAACAAATGAGTCTTATTAATACTTACTTGTTGAAACAACTACTTCTCTGGCTAATACCTCGACAGACATTCAATGTTTTGTAGTCTTAATTAGTCTTTAACTCATTTGTTTTAGATTTACGAAATGTTTCCGTGTTTTTCTAATTATTAATTTGTTAAACTCTTAAACGGTTTGAAATTTGTGAGGTGGTAAACGCTGTGGTTTGGAAGATGCAATTGGTTCAAAAGTTATAATGTGCTATTTCACATTAAGTTTGACTTATTTTGTAAGGTCTAAAGGGATTATAAGGTCTGCAATTGTAGTAGTAGCCTAAATGACATTTTGGAAAAGGAATTTATAGTAGACTTTTTTTAATGGGCTGCGTACATTTCTAATAAGGCAATCATTAGTAATATCAACCATAATGTTGAAATATCGAAGGAAGTCAGCCTATAATTGATTAATTTACATTAGTCAGTACAGGAGTCCACTTGAATATTATGTCCAGACCGATTTGTACTGTTATTTTGGTTTTAAATTACCGCTACTATGGTTAGTGAAAATTTTGATAAACGATGAGTGATGGCAAAGAGTTGATTCACCCCAAAACGTTAACCTGAGCTCCAGTGCATACTTAAAATAGAAAAATAATTGACCTCGAAAGATGCAGATTAATATTATCTGCGCTGTTGTTTATTTTTCTATTCACACGGTTGAATACATTTGCGGGCATTTATTTTGAAATTATAATGAAACCAGAAAACATTTTTTGAGCGTCAGATCTTTGATAAAGACCTACTTCTGTATCTAATAAGAACTGATGATTGTTGGCCTAAAGTATTTGTTACTAGCTTTAAATTTGATGTTTTAACCCTGTATTTAAAGTAGTCTAATATAAAATTCGTAAGTGCTTATCAATGTATTCAATTTTAATGTTGAAGGAACTAAACAAATTGTAGTAGGTGAAGAAAATCTAAAGTTTGGTTTTCAATTTCAGCCAAATTGGGCAGTGATGTAGATTTTGCTGAGAAAAAGCTTTTTGCACATCGGAAGGCAGCCGAATGAGCCATGAAATTAAAGAAAATGTGGCAAGAAGAAATGCAAAATATAGAAGAAATGTAATTGGATTTATAGGAGACCAAAGCAAGTAAAAAATATAGATGCAATGATGTGGAGAAAAAGACACCAAAAAGGTAAGTAATGCAGTTTAATCGACAAAATATAAAAAAAAATCTGACGACCCATTGTTCTAAAAAATACCGACCCTTTCTACCTACACCATAATGATAATTGCTGGATGCGACGCAATAAGAAAAGACCCTGGTGTTTTTGAAAGAGTTCGACGAGAAGTTTTGATTATTGGATTCTAGCTTTTTTTTGGAGGTTACAAGTTTAAAGCGTTTGCGCACCTATCACACCCCGAGTTGGAATGGGAGCCATGTGTTTAACTCACTCTAGGGAAGTTTGCCCTAGAAATACCTACTAATCTTTGGCTATGTCTGCAATTTCCTTTATTTTTGTAGTAGCTCACCCGTTTTCCTTTATTATTTTCCACGTTCTAATATCTCTCTTTCAGATATAACATTATTTATCCAGAGCTGAATCGGTTTCTAGTATTTATTTCTAGTTTATTATATTGCTAGTCTCTGTGTTTGTTACTATAGTGACTTTTTCTTGCCAGCGGTAGAATTTGAAGGAGGCACCTTCAGTAGTATCTTGTTCTCTGCTGTGCTAAACGGAAACGCTTCAAATATGCATCAAAATTTCCGTGTCCACTGAGAAATTGACAGAGATGGAAATCAATTTCTTCAAGTTTACTTTCGATCTACTTTTTAAGATAGTTTAGCAGTTGTTTTGTCCAGTTTGTCTTGCTTGTTTGTGTTTTCCATTTATTTGCCCATTTCTTGATAAAGGTGTTGTCACTTTTCTTCCTTATTGCGGTCATCTTTTTTATTTTTCATATGCCAATCGCCTTTGTAGGGCCTGCAGTTTTATTGGTGGAGTTTCAGTAATGGCTTGTAGTGCCTCATTTGAGATTATGCGATACGCTTAACAGCGCCTTCTCCAATTTTTTCCTGTATGTTTCTGCCTTTAGCGACTCTTCCCATATTGCAGCTCCATAGAGCAGGATCGAATGTGTACCTGAGCTTAGAATCTTTCTAGTATGGAATTTAGGACCCTTCCGACATTCCTGGCCAGGCTGATAACTGATTTTTCGGCTTTATCAGATATGTTGGAAATGTGCGCTTTCATCCCAATGTTTCTCCCTATGTTTACTCCTAGGTATCTAATTATTACAAAATGGCGGTTGACAAAGAGCTGCGTGAATATTTAATTATTGAATACAACAAGTATAAAAAATGTATTTAATTGAAATGCTTATTAATAAAGAGCTACTAGCAGAAGTTATTGGAGACCAAGTTAGTTGGTGAGCATAATTAAAAGTGATTCGTGCGAAACACCCACACACGCCTTTCCAAAACCATGCCCAAACAGAAGAGCCTACATTACAGAAATTAAATACCTTAAGAGAGAACTGGAGTTAACAAACACGCTGATAGATCAAATGAAATATAACATTAAGGATCAAGCCAAGATAATTTTGTTTCTTGAACAAAATGGGTAGTACGAGGTTAAATCCATGAATCTTGAAGAAAAATGTAAACAATTTGGGAGCTAGCCCGGATGCCAACCAATCGGAGGAAGCTGTAGTTAATTAATCCAAAAGAAAACTTTCTTCAAATCGGGAGGCAGCCACACCTGTTTATGAAAACCCAAAAACAACTGAGCTCGAAATTAAAACGAATGAAAGTGATTGGAAATTTCCAAGGAAGACCAAAATGAGTGTAAATGAAGCAGCAAATAATGATGGATCTACGCTCATAATTTCCAGGGAACGTATTAATCCAACAATAAAAGGCTCATCAACTAATTCTCTTAGCATTAAAGGGGCAAAATTATATAAATTAGCGATTTGGATATTAATGTTAACTTAGGTGAATTAAAAATTTATCTTGAAAGTATAAATATCAACGAGGCAAAATTAGAGTTAACGATATCAAAAAGACACAATGAATACATTTCTGTGAAAGTCTCTCTCGGTTCTTGAAAATGGTGTAGGAATTGTTACAAAACCTGATTTATGGCCCACTGGTGTTAGAATTATTCATTTTTTATTTCATCTACAGAAAAAGTTTCTATTCGCCTAAGCGATTCTTTATCATCCACCATCCAAAAGATGAAAATATGAAAAATACATCAAATGATTATTGACTACTCAAACATGGATTTAAAAATACTTTGTTTAACTGAAATTTGAGTTAAACAACCACACTTAAATATGTTAGCTATAAATCCGTTTGTTTTAGGCTCATGTTATTACAGAGAAGGCAAAGGAGGAAGTGTAGGAATTTGAGTGAACACAAAAGCCAACTTTACTATCGTAGATATTTCAAATTATTGCAAACTCAATATTCGTGGCTTATGCTGTAGAATGGATAGTTAGGTGATATACGTCATCAATTGATATCGGCCACCGACAGCTGACTGTGATCAGTTTATTGCTTATTTACACAATTTGTTGAATATAATTAATATATAATTTAAAAGTGGAGAGTTCCCTTGCAGTCTAAATAACAATGTACTCCTACTATTTAAAAAAAGGCGATTAACAGAATAAATTTAACTACAGACCAATTACACGAATCATGGCTTTTTCTAAAATATTTGAATATTGTACGCTAGACAGACTAATATAATTTAAAAATGAACACAATATCTTATCCGACAATCAGCATGGTTTTTGTGAAGATCAATCCACACAGACAGCTTTACAAGAATTTTATAAATATTTCTGGACTTATGCCGTTCATTTTATTGCATAGATATAGGCCGATTATTAGATAAACTGTATCATTATAGTAACATACATCTGGTTTTCAAGATATATTAAACACCGTAAACAAAACTCATGTGTAAAAAAATCTTCTGTTTTTTGTTGGGAGATTGATAAGCCAAACTTCTCGGTCTTAAAAGTTGCCTTATTTACTGCATCTTGTGGCATTTCTAATACTGTGGTTTTGTTTTTAGATGTTAGTCTAATGTTCAAGACTTCATCATAGAATATGTTCCATAGACAGGACCCAGGACTGAGCTCTGTGGTACCTGCATGTTATTAGTATTGTTCTCTTTCTGCCAACGATCAGTTCACATTCAGTCGTACTGATTAAGTCCCCTTTCAGTATCTTACTATGACTATGAGGTGCATTAAGCACAATAGCCTATAAATAGCCTATATATTTCCCCAACATTCGAGTCTTGGCTTGGCTTCTTAATTAATATTAGTTGTCCTTTTTTTCCATTTTCTTGGGATGCTGCCATGTACACGTATAGAATTCATAATTTTCGGGTGCTTGTAATCCTTTTTTTATAATTTTGGATGGGATCTTGTCAGGCCCAGTCGCCCTCTTATCTTTGAGCTTTGTTGATGCCTTTTCTAGTCCTTCTGCAGTAAAATAGAGCGGGGTTTTAAATGATATTTCTTTGGTCGGTACGGTCCGTACGGTTGGTATCAAATCAGTAGCGATTCTAAGCTTTGCCTTTTCTATTTCGACAGACTTTCAAAGTCGGAATCAATGACAGGCTATCTTATATCCCTGACCACATGGCTTAGTGTCTATATCTTTAACATCAATGTTAACAGAATGTTATAATTTTGTTCAATCAAGAGTGCAGTGAACAAAATTTCTACAGTATCTATCGTATAACTTTTATTATGTTGTCCCAAAATATTTCCTAATGTTATAATTTCGTTTCATCAAGAGTGCAATGAACAAAGTATCTAACGCATCTATATCTTTTATTATGTGGTCCCAGAATATTTTTTTAGCTTTTAACATTTCACTTTTTAGTGTCTGCTTTTTTCAGTCTATAGTCACCCTTTTGGAATTCTATTTGCTGCTGTCCTTGTCCCTGGAGGACATAGCTCTGGTCAAATATCATCTGGCAGCATTCCCTTCTTCGTGCTTCATTGTTCTCCGGATTCCACTAATATACAGTATTTATGCTTATATTTCCTTTAAGTTTAATTTTTTTTTTACATGCGGTGGTTATTACCCTCATCACTTGTAGTTGCTTTATGAAAATGCCTTTTTTGATTACGTCAATAATCCGCTTTGCTTAGTATTTTCAGCTCTAGCTAGCATTGTGAATATATATATATATATATATATATATATATATATATATATATATATATATATATATATATATTGCTGTATGCTTAGATTTTCATCATTGGCAACTGTTCTGTTATATAGTTGGGTTTCGAACTTCTTCGTACTCATCGTGAGATCAATATATGAATTGCCCTGTGTTCTAACAAAAGTTGGCTATGGCATAAAGCCAACTTTTTTATATTTGTTTATTATCACTAGTTTGCCTCTGGTCTTCCTTATTGCCTCCCTACAGTCGGAACTTGGCATTGAGGTTGCTCTCTATATTGACTTCCTTCTTTGTGGTGTTCGTGCATTTGTCAAAATCGTTGAGGATCGATTCAAATTGAGTTTGAGTATTGCTTGATGAAATGTAGCATGCTTTAAATTGAAATTCGTCCAGTTCAGTAGTTACAAGGTTGTTTTTATTGGTGCATTTTCTACGTACGTGGTCTTTATTGTTATAAATGCTTATATTCTTATTTCTCAGTCAATTCCCTTTCTTGATTATTTTTTGGTTTGTTTCTCCTATAATGACCAGAAGTACGTGCTCTTCTCTAGCGTTTTTTCCTAAGAGGTCCATCGCCCCTTTGCAGGAGTAGTAATTGCTTATTCTTGTGAGCCCTCGTTTCTTTTCGAGTTATAGCATCTCATTTTCGACAGTTTCCTTCTAAACTTAGCACATTTTCCAGTTTCAGCAATGTGCCAATTTTTTTTACAGATGGGATAAAAAGCTTCGCAGTAATACTCCTTCCATAAGTTTTTCATTTGGCCATAATTATAGCGCGCTTTATCCTTATTTGGGCCTTCACAGTCTTTGTATACCACCAATAGAAAGTATTCCCAGTATTTATAGTTACGTCGTATCGCGATTCTACGTTTTGTATGACACTTGGACTATACAACTCGTATTTGCTCTAGATTCAAGATCTTATCTGTGGTTTCCTTTGATGCAGTCAGCTTTGTAGCGTTGGTGTTTCTTTAACTAGGTCTTAATTTGCATATTTTGACGTTTGTCTTGTTAAAAGTCCCTATAAGGTCTTCAACAGATTTGGATCATTCCTTCCTGGTAATAATGGGTAGCATTATTACCAGGTCTCTAATATGTATTGTGTCTCACCTAGTTTTATTCGTATCCATCACAGATACTTTTTAATCCATCGTTTCAGTGAATGTAGGATCTCGCTTAGCTTGCCCATAATTATCAGTGGTTGCCCTTCTTTGGTGCTTCTTATTATTCTTAGAGCTTGGAGAGCTTCCATATTCTGTAGACCCTTCTTTACTTCTTGTAGAATTGCTTCATATTCTTCCCCTTTTTTGCTTACTATTCGAGCGTAAGCATTTCTTTCTTTCCTCCGTTGGATCTGGTTTTGGTCAGTTTTTCCGCCTCTGCTATTTGTGTAAATTATTACCTTTTGCTACATGCAGTAAAAAATGGCCTCCACTATCTTTCTAAGCATCCTCATATTATCAAAATGGTGCACCCCTAACCGTTTATAAAGTTGTTTCTTGTCTGCCCTTTCTTAGCCCTTAAAATAGATGTTCTTCTCTTCCGTTTAGTTGTATGATAATGATTTTTCTAGTTGTAATTACTGGCTGCTTTGTCCTTATTCTGCTAACCTGCTCCATTATTGCGAAGTCTTCAAAGGATTCAGAAAATTTCTGGATATCATTCTTTATATAGTTTTTGGATATACGACTTTTTTTGTCCACCGGTTCTATTAAGACCACATTAATTGTGGAGTCTTTAGTCTCTAAAGGGTTTCCTATTTTAACCGAGGAGTTTATATAGATATTCTCATTCCAATTTTTATTTCTAATATTTTCTCTTTCCTCTCATTTGGAGGAAATTTACAAAAAATTCTAGATATCTGGAAAATTTACGATTTCTCCACGATAAATCTGAACATCATGAAAAGGTTTCATGAATGATTTTCTCGTGGTGAAACGTTGTGGAATAATTAATTACCTATTATAATGAAAAGGATTTGTTCGAGAATAATATTTTCGACGAAAATCTTAAAAACCTAAAGTTGATTTTTACTAATAGTAAAAAGTAATTGTTCAAATATTTTTGAAATCACCAAAAAAAAAATAATAAGAATATATTTAATAACCTCGGACAAAGTTCTAGAAATCTAGAAGAAGAAAGCAAAAATGATAGATCTTAAAGAGAATTGGTAATATTCCTTGAAGAAAAAAAATAAAAGAGTTTATAACATATTTTAAAATCTGTAATTAAAATATAAAACATTTAGAATCTTTCTTGAATCTTCTCATTTACCTCTTCGTGAAATATTGTAAAATAATAGGTAAAATTTTGAGTACAATTCAGTGAAACAAACCAAGTGTTTTTAATAAATGATTGTAAGTACCTTTTATTTATCACACACTTTTATCTTTAATGTGTGTGTGATAAATAAAAGGTAATTACAATCATTTATTAAAAACACTTGGTTTGTTTCACTGAATTTCACTGAAAATTTTACCTATTAACAACTTTTGTTGAAAATTCTACAAACCTTGAAAAGAAATGGATGGAAGATTTCAGAAAAATTACAAAAATTCTACATGCCTTAAAATGTTTGTTGAAAATTCTACAAATCTTAAAGAAAGATGTTTTAAAAACTTTAAACCTTATTTTTTTTTTAGAAAAGATAAAAGAAATTCTTTGAAAACTATTGAAACCTCGAAAAAGAATCTGCAAAACGAATTACTAAAAAAATTGTTAACTATAGAAACAAATTCTAAAAATCTGAACGAAAATTCGGAGTAAAATTTTAAAACATTCGAAGATAATTTTGAAAAACTTAGAAGGGACTTAATTTGCAGAAACATTTTAATAATCTCGGACAAGATCTTAAAACCTCGAACAGAAATTATTTAAAAGTTTTAGAGTATTCGTAAAATAATCTAAAAATCTGGCAGGAAATCTTATAAAAAAAACTTTAGAAATTTTCAAAGATTTTAAAATAAATAAAAATGATGAAAAATTGGGAATCGTTGTTAAAAATTCTACCAACCAAAAAAAAAATGTTGGAAAATTTTAGCCCTTTACAAAATGCCGAAAAATTTTTGGAATTCTCAACGATCGTTCGAAAAATTTCTGTAATACTATTTGTTAAAATTGTTTAAGTCCTAAAAAATTAAATCTTTGTTGAAAATTCTACAAATTCTAAGAAATGATGTTTCATCAATTAAGTTTAGTCGATCTAGCATTTTTTTGTGCTGCTTTGTCTTCTGTTGTTTTCCATCTAACCCTGGTGTTCAAGTTTAGCGATTCTGCTCTTTAACCTCTTTATCACCGTTGTTTTTATATTTGAATAACATTGCTTAATTTTTTTCATATCTGTAGGTTCTTTCTTTTGAATTGTAACAGTTTTTCTTAGAGACCTTTTTATTGTCTGGAGTGGCGTTTTCTTTTGCATATTACGTGTAGTGACTGGATGCAATCTTTAATCTCTTTTCTTGTGTTATGTTGTAAGCTTCTTTAGTTTTTCAATATTTGCTTCTATTTTGCTTAAGCTTCCTTGATCTTCCTTCTGTTTTTTTTTCTCTGTCCTTACTCCTCCATATTTTCTCTTCAGCTGTCCTCTTTCATTACATCCGTTTGCTCTACATGTTTTTTTGTGCTTGTCTTTTGAAGGCTTCTCCTTTTTTGGCGGTGTATCTTTAAGAAAAGCCCACATCCCTGCTTCTTTGTTAGCAGTTTTATCCTTGACCTCACTATTACTCTAAGAGTATCTTCCTTTTAGAGGGATTCGCTTTTATAAAATTATTTTGTTCGATCCTGTTGGTCAGCAGGAGGTATTTTTATTTCCCTTCTTCTCATCCGCGTTGTGTAAGGGTTGTAGGTGTTCCCATCTCCCTTATAAGGAGATACGACAGTTTTCAAACAAGCTGGGATTGCATTCTGGCTAGAGGTTATCATTTTTAACAGTCCTTGTGGATTAAGAAATTTTACATATAATTTTTGGTAATAGAATATTGTTAGCGAAAATTTTGTTCGTCCTTTATCTTCAAAAATTATCAATAGATAGATTTTTTTTATTGTGTTATTAAGTTTTTACACTCGTCAGATACAAGAGAATTGTAAAACTAATCCCATGGATAATATATTTTTAGAATGGTCGAGGGAAAAACTTTTCGAATAGTTGTCGTATATTTAATAAACACCCTGTATACTTACTAATGCACAATTCTATTTCAGACAAACTAACCCAAATTAGTCTTTTGAAGTTTGAACAAAATTATACTTACATTACTGTGTTTGGTCACCCCTGATGTAAAAACTTAAGGCATTAAGAATAATGGGGTAAAATCGATGGTAATAAATAAATTAAAGGTCGCTGTTACGCGCAGAGATTCTGTATAATTTATTAGAAATTGGGAGCACGGGACAATTAGCGGTCTTATAAATAGTCACGCATTGAAGATTACTTGAAATTTATTACCTTAATAAATTAAATGCCGCAGGCCTTGATTACAACGCACAGTTGTATGTAAAATTACCCTTTACCATTATATACGATTGTACTGATTTTAAAATTAAATCTAGTAATAAATAACTATCTTCCAATCTATGAAATATAAATTATTGCTCATAGAAAATTATGCAAAATAAATTAATTTACTTACTGTCATTTTGTAAGAATTAATGATTGATTATTAAAATCCTGGCAAGTTCTTAACTGATGGTAATTGGGGAAATTAAATGCAACGCTTTAGACAATAGAAACTCCTTTGGTTTGATTTATCTGCAATAATTTTTATTAGGCACATATAAAAAATTATAAAACATTAATAAACTTTAGGTAATAAGTAATTGTATAAATCATTGAGATGTTTCTTTTCTTTAAAATTTAATAGTAATTTAAACATTAGTAGTAATTGATAAAATCTACTTTAGTGATTATGCAGTGCAATCACTTAAAATTTTCCCAATAAACTCGCATAATATCCTAAAGTGGAGTTTGGCGGCGTCCATATTTCCCTATCACATTTTCCGATAAATTTCGCTTCCACTGCAGCCCTATATATTTTAAAGGATTCCCACGGAAAGGAGGCGAACGGGTCGAAGGCGATAGGGTATTATTTTATATACGGGGCGAAGAATAAAAAAAAAAAACAAGAAAGTGGGTGAGCAATGTATCAAGACGCTATTGTGTGTGCCGTTGTTAAACATAAAAAATATTACAGCTTCATGTGGGCAGGCACCGTGTCTGTTTGAGGGTGAGATTTATTATTGCCCAGAGTGAAGTCAAGTGCTTCGTCCGGATTCATTTTTATTGGCGCCAAGGGAGGAGGATTTAATTGACGAGGGGTTTTTTATATGTTCCTGTGGTAAACTTAATAATTGTCTCGATTAAAACATGATCGATAAAAATAGGGTTGTACTGTTGAAGCGTTTAAGTAAATTATATATTTTAAGAAAGGATGAATACCCAATCAAAAGTAAAGGGTCTTAAGGCGCTTATCAGATTTCTTATCCGCCCTTCCGCAGATTTAATTCGGTAGGAGTGGACTCTTTCGTGAGCTGGGCACGCAGTTCTAACGATACTTTCAGCCTAAATTGCTGCGATATTTGTAGAAAGGCAGTGGCTATTTTAACTTAGTTGTAAGTTACAAGTTAAATTATTACAGTCGATATTTAAATGATTTAATCATTTATGAACTCAACATATTCTTGCTTAACTTGCTTCGATCAGTAATAATCTGGTCAGCGTACTCTCGACCTACCTCAATAAATTATTGATTATAAAATACTTGTAATCACTTTCTCCATTGTTAATTTTATTTTAAAAAATATACATTTCGTTTACGCAGATAACATTTTCAATACAGCTATTAAAAATGTTTACATCGGAAACAAAATGTACATTTAGAAAAATTAAAATAAACTGTAGAGAAAGTGATTACAAGTATTTTATATTGCATCATCTTCACATAACTCATCAATTAACATTATTGGTTATGGATTAACATAATTCAGAGATGAATTGATTTAGCGTATTTCGGACCTACCTCAACGTATTTTATGTTAGCACGGAATATCCTTGATCAATGAAAAATTCGCTTCATCGGTAAAAAACTTCATTAGGAATTTGAACCATTGACAGAATGCAACACGTGATGGAAATTCTGCAGGTAGTTGATATTTCTTAGAAAAACCAATTGAATGTTTGTTGTATGTTTGATAAACACCATGTACAACTAAAATCTTGTAGTTGGTTTTATACATCCAATTTTCTCTATGTAGGGCACAATAAGAGGAACGAGATAAAGAGTTGGATCGTGATGGATGTCGTTATTTAATCTGTGCGAGTTTCCCTACATACGATATGATGGAAATGTGTTTTCCCCGTTCCTCGTTTCAGTGTCTGTTTTCATGAAAAACACGCCGTAATTACCTTTGCAAAAAACGGCAAATCCGAATTTCATTCTCTATTAAAGCACCGAGCAGAAAGAACAATAAACATATTTACATAACAAGCACGTCGATTGGCTTCTACAATTACAGGCGTAAATTTAGTACTTAGTCATTTAAAATAATAACATTAATTAAAATTAATTAAATTATTCTTTATAAATTTGATTTATAAATATTATTTATTATTGATCAGGCAATAAAAACAGGAATTAATAAAGTTTTGAAGAAGAGTTGTGAAAGGCAAACGAACAAAAAAAAGAGTTTTATAATAAATTCGAAGCGGCCTGAATATATCAACAACTCGTATTTAATTCAAAAGGGATGAATGCTTTAATTTTTTAATAACGTAGGCTCTTACCCTGCGGCGCGTATTGATTATTTCCGATTGAAATACAATAACGTTGTTACCAGGATCTGACAAAAATCATCGTGTTTCTATCCTAGCGGATTTAATTTAGTTAATTAATTTATTAAAAAGAGTTACAGTACATAATAAAGAATATTTAATAAAGAGAATGGTTGCGACCGTTTCTACATGAAAAAAGAATATATATATTTTTTTAGATGATAAGAATGAAAGTATTTGGAATGAGCAATGCGGAACGCTTTATATTTTACTCCATTTGATTCGGTCAACAATTTGTCTGCCTCTGGCAATGATTTATGATTTATGTATTCGGACGCTAGTTGATAATACTGATATTTGTTGATAACATTATATAATGCAGTGATTTATAGGGGTTAATTACGTTGACACATACGGGTTAATTAATTAACGGTCCGTTTAGAAGATTGATGCTATTTGTCACGGTTTTTAGTGAAATGCAATTGTGGTATATACGAGGTATTTTCAGAACAGGTTTGCAAAGAGGGCAACGTTGGCGAATTGAATATCCGACGGATGTGTGCTAACATGTTCAGTTGTAATTTAGCTACCTGCGTGGAAAGTAACTGTGTGTGCTAGAATTCAGCATGTCGCAAAGTTAAAATATTAAGGTGTTAACTAAATGAAACGCTAGATCTCGATAAAGAACTAAAAATTAAATCGAGATTGCGAGAGGTGGCTTTATGAAAATGAGAAAACTGTTAACCAATAAAAACCTACTATTTAGTATGAGATACATAATTGCGAAATGCTACGTATGGCCCTTGGCATGGACGCCTGAACGCTAAAATCATCCACTATGAACAAGATGCAAAACATATCATGAACCAAAATCATATCGAATGAAGAAGTCCTTCGAAGAGTGTGCTTAGAGCTGGAACACATACTCAATATCAAAAAGCAAAAACAGCTTGCCTTGGCCATGTAATGAGGCATAAATGCTACGAACTACTACGTCTGATAATCCAGAGAAATATAGAAAGAAGAAGGGACATTAGAATGAAAAAATGCCGTGACTCCAGAACATTAGGAAGTGAACAGGGATAAGGTTTGAAGATTAGAGCAATAAGATAGGAAATCATATGCTGATATAGTTGCCAACCTCCGCCAAGATAGGGACCTATAGATGAGGATATGTATTTTGATTGAACTACTGAGTTTGTAAAATATCTTCTAGATCTCAATCAACGCACATAATGCAAGAACAGATCAACGAATTCAGTAATGCAGTAAGGTAAACTGTCTGATACCTTCAATAATACACTTCTAATCTTTCGACTTTTCAAGGTATAGAAGTAGTTTTTATGAGACGTTCTTCCCAAAAATAAGAGAAGAGTTCGAATATTATAGTCGAGGATATTTATCGTAACAATTTCTGACGTAGAGGATCGCAAAATACTACCTACAAGTATTACTATTCTTAACTATAGTCTAATCGGTCGGTATTCACTACATCTTTTAATATTTGCTTTCTTTATGAGGGTTATGACTGTGGATTTTAGCCAGTCCTTCGGAATATGACCTGTATCACAAATTTTATTATATATCTGTATCATCCACATTATGGTTTCTTCATCATTCTGCATTAAGTTCGTCAGATCCTGTGCTCCTTTTATGTCTTTGATTGCCTTTTGGATTTCTTCCTTTAGAATTGCTGGTTACTCTAAGGACCTATCTTTACTTTCTGAGTTTTCTGAGTTTGTATCCTGTCATCTGAAATCAGTTTCCTTGTATATTTCTTTCACGTTGTCATTTGGTCTTTAAGTTCTACCATTAGTTAGTTGTTTGTATCCCTGAGTTTTCCGTATAGTTTCTTATTATTCGTGTGTGTCATATCGTTGATTCTTTTCTGAAGGTTTTATGATTTGCTTGGCACTTTTCTATTTCTGAACACTTTTCGTTGAGCCATGCCACTTTTGCTATTCTAATTGCGTTTCTTATTTTTCTATTAAGCATGTTGTATTCCTATTAATTGCAGACTGCCATTAGACAACTGTTATCATTCTGTTATCTGGTATCTCGTCTGTATTCTGTAATATTTCTATTTAATTTCTGTTATATCTTGGTTCTTAATTAGGAATAACTAGAACAATAAAAATACAGGTGGTATTTGTAAAAATATTTAAAATCTCTCATAAATTATTTATCATCCTTTCATCTGTCACCTGCTATTTTAATATGTTCATCAATGTTTGAAAGAAAAGTCTTGAAAACATATTTAGAAATTATAATATGATTTTGATTAACCCTGTCTCTTATCTTCGTTATTTATTACCTGTTATTTATTATTTATCTATGGGATACCTAAATTATAATTATCTATCTCTCATTTAAAATATTTACATTATATTCCATATATTATTTATAAATTTCTCGTTTACTACTTCTTAAATAACAACATTTTAGAATTATAGAAAACTAAAAATTAATAATTGTATAAATTTCAAAATTAACAAAAAAAAACTTATTATTCGTTATCTATCAACAATAATGTCGGTTGTCATCTGTCATCTAGCATCTTTCGAAATCTGAAATCTCTTATCTGGCACCTATTATCAATTAGTAGTTTGTCAAATTTTCATCATCCATTATATGTTATCTGTCATTTATCATCTATCATCTGCTATCTGTTATCTGTTACATTTTAATTCCTAATTAGGAATTTGTGAAATTAAAAAATATAGATATTGTATAACAATTCAAAATGTATAATATATTATCCGTCATCTTTTCATTTGTCGTCTGTTATTAGGATGTTAGAAAACTGTCAGGTATAGAGGATACAGTAACCAATATAACCAAAAAAGAATCTTGGAGACCAACTGCTGTAATCTGTCATAAGCCATGATATCTAATCTGTGACTTGCCATCTGATCAAAAATGAAACCTAGAGACCCATTGAAACTCTATTGTAATCTGTTATCGGTCATCTGTCATGATTCATTGCCATCCGATATCTATCTGTAATTTAAAATCTATTACCTTTATCACTAGCAAGTTTCATTTTTTATCATCTTTCTATCAGCTATGATTTACCATTTATTCCATTAATGGTTCCAGGACATTAGGAAGTAAACAGAAGATCTGAAAAGAGATACAACAAATAGGAAATCAAATGCTGAAATAGTCGTCAACCTCGGCTAGAATAGACACATATAGAAGAGGATTTGTATTTATTTAACACATTCATAATTACCCCAATATATAAAAGTTTATCTACAACGAATTTTTTCGCCGAGGATGGTAATCTATCACAGAAACTAGTACGAAAAATTAAATAGTTAATAGAACTGGCTGGAAGTAATCATATATTATTACCCTTACTACATATATATTTTAATTGAACTACTGAGTTTGAAAAATATCTTCTAGATTTCAATAAACACACATAATGCAAGAGTAGACCAACGGACTCACCTCTATGTAATATGGTGAGCTAAAAAGTATGGTACCTTTAATAAAACACTTCTAACCTTTCGACTTTTTTAGATATAGAAGTAGCTTTTCATGAAACATTCCTTCCAAGGATAAGATCTACATTTCAACGTCCAAGAGCTCACATATTGCAGTAGAGGATACTTATCGTAACATTGAATGACTTGTCGGATCGCAAAAGGCGGCCTGCAAGTTTTACTATTTTCTTAGCTGCTAAAGCGATTGAATAAGTTAGTCTGACGATATAGTTCTACTTTCCAATATTTCAAAAGTTATTTTGAAAGAATATATGTCGGTTGCTTTTGTGATAATAAATAAATAGTGCCCAGATAAAAAATATCCATAAGTATTGCAAAAAATTAACTAAATCCGCTCTACAGGTAGCAGTTTGACTATCAACCTGCCAAATATACTGGGGATGCATTTCATAGCCTCACAAGAGATTCATTACAGCACGCGAAGATTGAGTTATTGAGTAATTCCTTTGAGAATGGTCGTCATTGACCGAAACACGTGTCAGGAAATTGAATATTACAATATGAAACTAAACAAGTGTTTTAATTTGAAATTACCTAATAGTATAATTTCATTTTATCAAGAGTGCAGTGAAGAAAGTATATACCGAAGATTGCATTATGTATTTTCGTAGATATTGAAGAAGGGTATCGACATACCCACAACGCTAGTCACAGCAAAAGTGTGACCGCAAGGCGGAGTTCTATGACCTCGCTATAGTGTATCTTGAAAGATGGCCTCATGACGACTTAAGGTTAGGCAGATGACAAAGCAATTGTTAAAAGTAAAATAGTTTCTGAAGGAAGGCTTCAATGTCAATCTTGACAAAGCTGTAATGTTACTTTTTCACTAATTGTAGGAAGCTGAATATCAAAGCTACCAAAGCAAAATTACAAGAAATTGCGCTATCGGATCAGGTGAAATATCTATGTTTAATACTGGATAGAAAATTTAATAGGAACGAGCACGTAGGAAAAATAATCTGCAAAGTCTTACCGGCACTATAGATACTCTTTGGCAAATCGTGGGGTCTAGAACCCAACATGATTCATTGGCTGTACATTATGGTTAAATATGACTCACTAGTAAACTGTGATATACTAAACAGAAACGGCACAAATGAAGCTTCAAGCCCTTGTTTTGAGATCACGGGCGCTATGTATACCATCTATCTATTCTGATTTGTTCGTGCAGGGTAAGTAGGTCAAGTAAAGTATCCATTGGTAGAAAGGGTTCTAGCAATGGATACTTTACTAGACCTACTTACCCTGCACGAACAAATCAGAATAAAATATCTAATGAGTACGATGAGACTGGACTAGCATGGTACAGGACATAAATTCAGGCACTCAAAAATTCTGAACCTGATTAAATTAAGTTACTACAAACCCCGTCTATCCTATCGTGCTTTAAAGTGATTGTTTAGCTTTAATCAAATCAAAAAGCTAAAACATAACTCTATAGTCTGGTATACAGATGGTAGAAAGGGTTCTAGCAATGGATACTTTACTAGACCTACTTACCCTGCACGAACAAATCAGAATAAAATATCTAATGAGTACGATGAGACTGGACTAGCATGGTACAGGACATAAATTCAGGCACTCAAAAATTCTGAACCTGATTAAATTAAGTTACTACAAACCCCGTCTATCCTATCGTGCTTTAAAGTGATTGTTTAGCTTTAATCAAATCAAAAAGCTAAAACATAACTCTATAGTCTGGTATACAGATGCATAAAAAATGTAAGCAGGCTCCGGCATAGAAATATACGGGCCTAAATACATTGAATCAGTCCCTCTCAGACAAGGCACAACAGTTATTCAAACTGAAACAATAGCTTTGGAAAGATGTGTTCATGTTTGTGTAAAAAAAGGGCTGCAAAGGTGCTGTCTGATCTCAGAGAGTCGAGATGCGTTTAGAATCTCAAAGCCTACAGCTTCAATTCCAAATCTACTTGGAACTGTAAATAAGCTTGTAACCAATTGGCCAAAGGCAACCAGCTCACTTTAATGTGGGGGGTTTAGGGCTACGCAATTATAATAGACAACGAACATGCTGATATCCTTGCCAAGAAAGGATTTGCGACTACCATTATCTGACCAAAGCCTACAAGTGGGCTCTCAAAAGCACATATGAAGAGCGTGAACCAAGAAAGTGTAAAACAGTGCACTGGATAATCACACCATTTCAAAGCATAATAAACATTTATTAACCATCACCAAAGTAAAGCTAAACAGTTCTTGTGCCTCACTAGAAGCAAGATGAGACTAGTCACGGGTTTTTTCACAGAATATTATCTAATGAAGCATCTTCACAAGATAGGTAAAATGGATAACATGACTAGTAGACTATGTGAATTGTTAGAGGATGTGATCCAATACGTGTGTGTAACACTACTTACCAATAAACTAATCCTAACATAAAAAATGGCTTGCATGGCATCCTAGGTAGTTAATTTACCTTACCAAGGAAATTAAACTCCTGGAAACACATTAGTAGAAGGGTATTAGTAGAAAAGATCTAATCAAGTCGCAGTGCTTTAAGACTGGCTATAGCCAAACGACCCCGTCTAATCTATTAAAGTCTAATATCTGACAAAGTATACAATTCATTAACAAGATAGCTTGATAGTGTTTATATCAGAATATAATACAACAGGAATTTCTGACGGATATAAGGCTTAACGCCATGAACAAAGGTGATGACTTGTAAGCAGCACTGGAAGAATATACAGAAAATTTACAGAGAAAGCATTTACAAGAAAGTAGGCGTGAGTATATGAATTTATTACAGAAACATTTCCTTGAAGAGAGGTAAGGCAATAAGCACAATAACAAACGTGAACTTGTAGGCGTACTAAATTCAGCTGAAAAATCACTTCTAAAATCTAAGGAAAAATTGTAGACATAATAACAAACTGCAAAGCAACAATGTCAGCTTCATTCGATATACAATTACATCCGCACTCGTGAATGTTGCGAAGCCTTTAGAAAAGTAGTTGTGGTACGTAGTTGATCATATACTAGATTAAAGAGCGTAGCAAAAGCAGATGAACTGACATAAAAGCAGAATGCAGAGAGCCAAAAATTATTTCTGCAGAATTCTTTTCTAAAATATAAATTGGCCAGAAATTATACTGAGCGAGGAAAAATACATATGACTGCAGTGGCTTCAAAAACTGCATCACATAAATACACTGAGTGAAATAGAGGCTACCCACCCACTCTACATACACATAATAACTTTAATTGCTAAACGTCGATGATTTTGCTGCTAAAAACAGTCAAACCCTTTATGTAATAAAAAATAAAACAAAATCAAAATTAAAGTTTCAATATAAATGACTTTCTATAGCTAATATTATCTAATTTAGAATTAAAGTGTGCCTACCCAACATGCACCAAATTTTTACTGATTTACTCACTCAAAAATTTTACCTTTATAATTAGTTTTTTTATTCAAAAAGTTTTGTAATTAATTTTACTTCAAACCGCGTGACTATCAGCAATTGAAAGTTATATGTATATGTAGGGTGGGTGGGTGGCCTCTATCTCACCATCCAATCAATAAAACATCATCAAAAATTATTTGAAAAATTCGTATGAATAAATCTTTAAAAATTGCAATTATTTTATGCTTATTTATATTTTACAATTTCTAATTAAAACCCTCGCTTATATTTTGCTGATTGGAGGGCAGCATAAAGGCCAATTCGAAAGAATTAATTCGTTTCTTTCCAGCAAACAAATTTACATTTAAATAGTTCTTATTTATGAGTGTAATTCTGTATCATGATAAATTACTGGATTGATGAGGCTGTTACATGTTGAAACTTCATATCACTTAATAACATTATAACACAGTATACTACATATATATTATTAAAAGCATAATAAATTAGTTTATATTATTCAAATAAATAATACAGACGTTTATTCAATACTACTATTAGTGTACACATAATTATTTTATAAATTAAAGAACATACATCAAACTTAAGCAATAAATAAAATAAAGCTTATTTACGTCTGCGGCATTTTCTTTAAAGAACCTTAGCATTTTGTTTTATTTACCAGACATGCTTGAACGGAATAAGGATTTAACTGAAACGAAACGAATCGAATCGAATTGAATAAAAAAAAAGGTTTGTCGTCTTGCAGTCTTATTTTTAAAATAAACGAAAAGACTATTGCAGTTACTGTATCTTTTTTTATTTTGCAGACATGACGCATTTATTTAATATTATTATTAACATTACAATCATTATTTAATGTAATCGTTACCAAAACGAGCCACCCTATGCACATCGCGCCTCCTATCTGCGATGGGACTAGTGTATTGAACAAGCAAACGCAAACCTAATATTTGAACATAATGGGGTATTATGGTGATCGGAGGGTTTTGGCCAGGGGGTTTATAGTGGAACGTTATTTTCGTAGCAACATCGATTGGCCGAAACGCCCTATTCAACATGGTCAATGAAAACCAATTATCCGTTAGCCGGGGACTCTAATCCAGACTTAATACTGTTTTAGTAGTAATGCATAATTACTTGCAGATACTAATGAACTCAGATAAGTCATTAATCGGTACAATGTAGCGGTCACTGAATATCAAATTCGTTTAACAGTTTAAATAAAGATAGTCAATTGTATTCAAAAAAATTATCACTTACTTCACAAAATTGTTTTTATTAACTAAATGTATATTTCGAACACGAAGTGTTTCTTATCAATAGTTAAATGGCATTAAAAAAGAAAGTGATAATTTTTTCTTTAATACAATTTACTAAATAATAATCTCTACGTAACTTAAAGAATATATTTTTAAATAAAGATGTTTTAATTTTATAATTGTCAATACAAACAACGAAAACTTCAAACGAATTAAAATATTATGTAATGCAAATAATAATAGTTTAATTAATAATAATTAAGTTAATTTTTATATAATATTATTTATAATTCTCAATCGAAATATTATTTTTAATATAATTGGTACAAAAAAAACGTCATGATGACATATATAGATTAATGTATAAAATATCCTTTAAAAGGGAATAAAATATAGCATATTTGCTGAATTAATAAATCAACAATGAATTCAAAAGGTCTATCACTTATATGTGGAAGGATATGGGTAAAGTGGAAGATCATGGAGAAGCAGTGGACTCCACCCGTAATTTCTGTGACCAAAATTTTTTTAATTCCAATAATGCTTTTAATATGTTAGCAGAAATAACGAAGCTAATAAATAATAAAGAATATATTACCAGGTTTTAATTAATTATTTGCATTAGAAATTTATAAGTTTATTAAATTTATCAATTACTCTATTTGAGTCGAAACTACAGTCACTTGTATTTCTACGTGTAGTAGTAAAGCAATCAAGTTTAATTTCATCATATTTACAATGAAAAATTACTTTTAATTAAAATTATTTGACTTAAGATATTAACGTTTTTTATTTAGCACTGACACCAACGTTTAATATCAGCTGTAAGCAATAAGCTTTATTTTTCTTATAACCTTAGTGCCATAATATTTCTAATACAGATGTTATCGACAGATACAAAATTACTTTTATCTTGCTATTCGCGACATGTTTAGATTTAAACAGGTATCTCCACGGCCATGAAGATGCTGAAGGTAACTGAAAGATACAAACTGATTCGATGACTTGATTTAAAAAATATATACGAGGGGTGGTAGGAAAATAGTACCCGTTTGCACAGTGCGGAGCGCTGGCAAATAGTTTAGCCCTGGATGTGTGCTAATATGTTCATTTGTATTTTAGCCGCTTGTGTACAAAATTACGTTTCGCTTGTATTGAGAAGTAGTATTCATTAGAACATATAAATTGCAATTGCTCTTATCATCTGGTAACCTAAATAATTACAATTTTATAATCATGGATTTGGCTACTCGACCTATGAAATATTTAATCAATTCGCTTAAGTGCTTTAGAAAAAAATGAAACGTATATATAATAAGCAGTAAGATCACGTACTCAAGTCAAAGAGTCAATTTTTGACTTGTTGAGGCATACATATTTCAGTACAAATCTATGAATGAAAGCCAAGATTCGATTTGTATTTCATCAAATCGTTTAATTAAGGTCATCATAGTAACAAAGCGTTCCGGGGAGATAAAAAAATATATTGTTAAGGCTTGAATGGATATTCACTTTGAATCCTACTGATAATGATGACTTCATCAACCTTATCGAGAGTGGACGTTTCATACAGCTTCTATCGATTTCTGTGGCCTTATTAAATAATCTAAATACCACAAATTTCAAGGCGATGGTGATATTTTAACCCTAATGTAGAAAATCTTGGTCACTTCTTTGAATACAGCTTTTGACCTATTTGTAATTTTTTTTGGATTTTAGCCAGAAAAAGTATCCAGATTTTTTGCTTAAAGTAGTTTTCTCAGCGTCTTAGCTTCTTATGAAAATTCTGTTTGAGCATAAATCTGTTCTCAATAAAGACTATAAAATCCGTGCCGGATTTTTTACTCTTTGAGAACATAAATTACATCGTTTTTACATTGTAAAAGACCACCGTAGTATTTTTAACTTCTCTAGGACCTTCATGACAAGAAATTCCATTTTACAGTGAACATAATATTTTGGAAGGTCTCCTACTGGCTTATGTTCTACATATAGGATTAATGATGAAGATCTTATAATAGCATATTTTACTGCCCTTCTTCATAGAGAAGCTATGGTCGAGCCGCCGAAAGCTGACTGTGACTCACGAATTTTAGTACTAATAATTGTATAGCAATTAATATCCATCTCGTTCTATTATCCTAAGATTATTGGGGCAGAATAAAATGAAAGACAAAACGTTTGTCTGCATGTAAAATAATAGGGAATGTAAGACGTACATCCTAGCTCGTGCTTACGAATTATTTTCATTGTTTTAACATATAAACATAACCGTGTTTATATTTTCTCTTTATTGTTTCTATCGAATTAATAAATCATTTAAATATTCATCATGCTGAAAAATAAATCATTAAAAAGTCAGTACCAATATATGCTGATGAATGGGTTTAATTATTTTGAAAGTAATTATCCAAATGAAATAACAATGAATACTGAGGTAAGTTTTAAATAGTAATATTGAGGTTATTAAACATTCTGAACTGGAACTAATTATATTTAGAGAACTGTAAAATCTCGGGGTTTTAGTGCAAGTACAGTAATGCGTTCTAGACTTCGTTTTAGTGCTGCTGAAGATGCGGGTACTTCAGTTAAAAAAGAATCGACAACACAAGAAAAGCCTCTCAGTTAATGTACCAAATTACATTAACGTGATATTTATAAAATGCATAGAAAATGTAAGTTTTAATATCTATTTATAAGAAATAATAATTATATGTGTCATTTTAATACTTAACATCGACACAGTTAATTTGAAGTGCCATACAACTATAACCTATTTTTAATATCATACATTTTAGTGTTACCAGAAACAATAAAAAGTGTTATTAATAAATTAATAGAAGATAATATCATCAAATTCAAAAAGATCAGTCTGCGTTCACTTATGACCTCAATTGGATTCAAATTTAAGATGGATGATGAGAGAAGAGGACTTTTCGAACAATCGCATGTTGCTGCAGCACGTGCCAAATTTTTACCGGATTATTTCACAAAAAAAAGGAACGCTTATTTGATCCACTTTTCTTAGACGAGACGTGGATTTTTAGCAGAGGTTCCAAAAAACAAAGCTGGCACGATAATGATAAAAAATCTATAAGAAAAACAACTAATTGGTGAAGGAAGAAGGTAACTTTTATTTCAAAGTATCTAATTCATTTTAACAAACCCTAATAGTCTCAGAGCTGATGAACAATTTGTGTGTTTCATACTAGCCGAATTTTAAATAAAATGAATGTAAATATTCTGAGGGATGACTGTTGCTCTCAAGGATTTTTTATTTAAAAAATAATGTAAATAAATAAAATTAAAGTTGCTGAACTAAAAGTGTTATTTACTAAATAAAATATTTAACGAAGTTGCAGCCTCCATTATAAAAGTACTTCATCACAAAATTTACAATTTAAGTGTTTCTCTCATAATATGGCTTTGTTACAGGTTCATTGTTCTAAGTACGGGTAAAAGGGACGGTTTTGTGAAAGGTGCATCCTCAATATTTGCTTCTAAAAGCATGGATTTGTTTCAGGTTCATTGTTCTATTGTTCATCCTTAATATTTGCTTTTAAAACCAAACGCTTGACGACCATGATAATATGGATGCTGATTTGCAGAAAAGCTACTCCCTAACCTTGAGCAACCGACCTTAATAATTTTAGACAACGCTTCATACCATTGCCGACTAGCAGAGAAAGTCCCACCTGCCAGCTGGAAAAAAATATGTTAATAGAGTATTTATCCAATGAAAATATCACATTTTCGGCTGACATGCTGAAAGTAGAATTGCTGGCATTAGCAAAAGAGCATTCAATAACAAAAATATTTGAAATTGATGAATTGGCACATTAAGCAGGACATAAAATTCTGCGCTTGCTACCTTATCACTGCCAGTTCAATGCAATTGAACTTGTATGGGCAAAGTGCAAAGAACACTATAATAAAAAAATTGGCAGAGAAGGGTTTGGAGATGACAAGGTGCTAGCAATGTAAAATGAATCCCTAATAAGGGTTAACAAAGAAACATGGAAAAAAATGTATAGAACATGCTGAAAAACAAATGGAGGAATGGTGGAAGATCCTACAAAAAATTGAGGGTATTCAAGAACCTATAACCTTTACTCTAGAAGATGGCTCGAGCAGTGATGAAAATTATGATCTGTCATCATCTGATTAACATAATTGGCTTTTTAAAATCAAATACATATTAATTGTACAGTTTACTGAATTCCTTTACTAATAAATTAAAAATTCGAAAACATTTCGTAAATCTACAACAATGAGTCTTACTAAGACTAAATACTCGATATTGTATAATACAAAAGTAATTTGCTTGTTACAAATAGCCCATCTAACAAAGCAACACTAGTCTGAATGTATTTATTTCTAATAATTAGAAAAAACACAAACATATTTTTGTAAAATCTACAGCAAATGAGTCTTATTAAGACTACAAGAACAAATCACTTTTGAAACAACTACTTCTCTAGCTAATACTTCAACAGACATGGAATGATACAAAAGTAATTTGCGTGTTACAAAATAGCAAGTCTATCAAAGCAACACTAGTTTGAACGTATTTATTTCTGTAAAATTAACTAAAAATGATTGAATGTACGTTAAATAGTTTGTAGTGTTGAAAAAAATGCGAAAGAAAACGAAAAGTTTATTCTGATCATTTAGCATAATAAATATTACACCAATAAATTGTCGAGGAACTATTCGCAGTCTTTCTTTCGCAATTAATTTTCCAAAATCAACTTTGTTTGATATATTTAAACATCAAAACTATTTTAGAGATTACAGTTTTATTTGTCAAAGGTAAATTTTACCAGTAACAGAGATTTTTTTGATGATTTGTATGACTTGACAAAAAATGGTTTTATCTTACTAAAATTAAACTACCTAATGTCAGAAGAAGAAGAACCTGAGAGAATATTTATCACTAAAGTGATGTTTGTGGCTGCAGTAGCTCGATTACGCTATGATACACATCGAGCATTATTTTGATGGTAAAATATGGCCATTCGTATATCAAGAACCGGATCAAAGAAATTCTAAGAACGGACCTGAAGGAACATAAATAACGACAAATCTGGAATCTGTTACAGGAGTGCATTGTAAAAAATTAATTATAGAAAATATTATTCAAGTGATTAAATCAAAATTTCCTCAATCCTATAAAAACAAAACAATTTACGTACACCAAGATAATGCAAAACCACATTTCTCTGATAATGATGAAGATATTGTTGCCGTAGGTTTTGCTGATGGTTGAAATATTAAATTTCAGTCACAACCTCCAAATAGTTCCGATTTAAACGTTCTTGATTTGGGTTTTTTCAACTCAATACAATCATATGGGTTCGCCAAACACAATTGATAAATTGATTTATTACGTTCAATATTAATAAATTATAAATAAATACTCTTGATAAGGTTTTTACCACACTGCAAACATGCATCGAATCTATTATGTTGAGGAGTGGAGGAAATATCTTTAAAATTCCTCACATAAATAAGGCAAAACTTCTTCGCAAAGGTTGAGTAGCTTCAAAATATTTATGTTACCAAGAAGCATACAATATGGCCAAGTCTTGTTTTCATTAAATTTATGTTATAATAATTATTTGTACTCTATTTAATTATATTTTGTTAAAAAATAAAATAAAATATGTTAAATTTTCGTTTTATATAATTTTTTTCGCATATAAATACCATATTTCCGGACAACAAAAATCGCCAAATGTATACCATATTTCCGGGGGTATATGACATTCGAGAATTTTTAAATTTCCCGCCTCAGTGCTGAATCAAATTTCGTTATGGACATACGTTTACCTTAACCTTGATTCATACAATATAAAGTGAGTCATAGTCAGCTCTCAGCGGCCCTACTATACATCTGTTTACCTGAAGAACATCTTTCAGTAGCTCCTTGACTTCTTTTAGAAAAGCACTGAAAAATGATGCCTGATGATTTATGGTGATAATAATAGGGTTTCTATACACTTAAGCAAAGCCTAAAGCATAAAGCATCATGGAATTTACTTTCAGAGAGTCAACAATCCGTTGTAGTAATATGTCGTTAAATTATCTATTTGTCTGGGTTAAAAACTGTTTTGGTGCCAGAAGACAACAAATTGCAGAAGTCTGAAAAGGAGCCAATCCATTCTGTACAGGTTTTCGGTAAGAAGAACTCCGCCACTGCAGTAGCCTACTGTAAGAGTGACAGGGGTGTTCTCCACGTAAATGGAGCCTAAGATAAACTCCATGAACCCATTCACCTATTGGGAAAGGAAAAAGTCGCTGATGTTGACACCAGAGTGCGCGTGATTGTCTCACAAATCTCCGCCATCAGTCAGGCTACCTCCAAGGCTCTAGTGGTATATTACCAGCAGTACGTTGACAAGGCGTCGAAGAAGGAAGTCAAGGATATTTTAATCCAGTATGACGTTACGATCCTTTTGGTAGCGAACCCAAGAAGTTAGGTAGCCCAGATGCCCGTGCTCGCTATCAGAAATCTTACCGTTAATTTTTATCATTATGCCTTTTCACTTAATAAAATATTGACTCAGCATATGGTTTCAAAAAGGTTTATCATTATGGGTTTATTGTTCGAATAAACATTTAATTATATTGGTAAGCTAAATAAAACTGTTTTTAAAACAACGTAATTAACCAATGAAATAGAAATGGCGCAGTCGGTAGGATATCCCAATAAAAACAAAAAGTTTTGGTTTATTTTAAAACTTTATTGTGAGTTTACATCCACAGCCGCGTCGATTCAAATATGAATAGGTTTCAGACTCTTCAATAATAGAACTAATTTGAAAATATATAAAATTGATGACGTTTAAAACTTTAAGAATAGGATATAAAGTTTAAAAGGCATTAAATTATAAAACGAATGATTGTGACCGTTACTAGGTGGTAATCCATCCTTACACTGAATTGAAAATTCAATATGTTTTAACCACAAACTACTTATGGTTAATACAAAATGAATTTTTCAATTCAGTGTAAGCATTAAAATATAATTTAAAAACTTGCGAGTCTTTTATCAAAAATAGAATTATTAACATATAGGCTATGCTGCATTAAATTTAGAACAATTTTTAATGCGTTTTTAAAAGAGTTTAGCAAACTTTTAAATAAATATAATAATATAATTTATTTAAAAATTCATTGAGAAATATTAGTAGCTTGTTATTTGTATAAGATTATCTACAATATTTATTTAAACGTAAACATCGGTCGTATTTTAATTCATAAATATAAATAAACAGTTGATATCCATCATAAGGTAATAAAATATATTAAAATCCTTCAGTTCGTTGTAGAAATTTAACTAATAATTTATAAATACGAAAACATTTCGTGAATTGTTGTAGAATCACGAAATATTTTCGTATTTTTATATTATCTATCATAAGATTATTACTTTTTTTAATATCATATTTTTAAATAAAGGATGAAATAAAACACGATTTTCTATGTTTTAACCACGGTATATTAATAATTTTACATTAATGAATTATGTTCGACTATAGTTTTGACTCTTTCAAGTCATCATCAAGTGAATTGATTTTAGAAAATCGTGGTTTATTTCATCCTACATTTGAAAATGAAATACCACATAATAACGGTCACCACCATCCTGTTTCCATCATATTTTTAGTTTTACATTAAAAGAAAATTTACATTATTATTAAATATAGATCGCGTACATACATTGATGTTAGAAAAGCGTTCTGCAAGAACTCCGCAGGATACTTCGCGATATTATAACGTAGTTTTTCCAACTGTGGATAGATGGACGCAGTTGTACGTGCTTAGAAATTTATAATGAATAAGCTAATATTGAATATTCCAAATGATAATTAAATAATTAAACACGGGAAACTATATTTACTTTAATTATAGTCTGCATGTAAAAGTTATATATACAAAACTACCTGTAATTTTAATATATTTGTTTATATGAAAAAATATATATTTTACTGCTAAAATTATGTTTATCAAATAAAGTGTCTTTATTTAATTAATTTAAATAAAAGTCATAATTAGAATTAATTATTCTGAGCGTTTATGCACCGTAGTTTTATATTATAAAAATATAAAAACTACGAAAACCAACTAACAGTTAAAACAACTACTCCTCGTACTAAATTGATTAATTGATTGAATTACAATCAATTAATCAATCAATCAATCAATCCTTTATTTCTCCTAGCCACCATATACAAAAATACATTATAGAAGTAAAAACATGTTTTTTTAAGTGGATGAGAACGTCAACTGTTAATTGTCGTTACATGTCTGAGATTACATTCAGCACTATGTAACAATTTTTGTAGTATTTATTTACACAGTTAAGTAATATTTTTAACTTAAAGGTGATTCATATTTTCTTTTTTTCGTGCATAAATTCACACCTATATTAGCATTCGTAATTTTTCTTCGGCTCGAATAATTCATCATAATCCGTAGTTATTTTTTTACACGGGAGAACTAAAAGTTTTAATGCAGTGACATAAAAACCTGCACACTGTTTTTTTTTCTCTTTTATACAGGATGAAGAATGATGATTAGAATTTGGGTTGCTATTAGAGTTTGTGTAGTTTAATTTTAAGGCGCCATTTAAATAGCACTATTAATTCATTGAATAAATTGAATCAGCTATTAGAGTGATTATAATCAAGAGTATTAGGGTTGTAAATATGGAATCAGAGGTTGATGTATGTAAAGATAGATATATAGAAGGTAACTTTTGAGCAAAAGAAGAGGACGTTCATAATGGAGTTTCGCTAAGTAACAGCCTTATCAATCCAATATTTAAAAGAAGAGGATTTCGACTTGAAGGAATCTACTGAATCTACTTAAGGAGAACTACATTAGAATTAAAATAATATAGGTAGTTAAAACACAGTGAATTTTTCATTTAAATGTAAGTATGGATTATCACGGTCGCAACCATTCTCTTTATATATCATCATATATATATTTGGGAAGACAAAAACAAACACATTCTGAAGTTATGAAAATTAGTCTCCAGAAAATTTTCTTTCGGGAAGGATGGTGAATGAAAAAACTTTAATGTTGAGAAAATACCTAAACTAGATATTAAGAATATGATTCTGTTTACGAGCATGGTTTTATATAATCCATCAATGATAAAATACAGTGTTTTAAAATGATATGTCTTTTTATATTTTAAAGTTCTTGTATATTTTCTGTTTTTCTATATAGTTTATCTCCAATCAAAACATTTTTTGTAAGTGATTAATTAATCTCTACAAGTTTTTCAAATGTTCGCCTTTTTTACTGTTTTATGATTTATTGTCGTACCTTAATTGCATTAGTCAGCTGAATGAGCTGTTATATTACGAGGGGAGTTCAATAATTAATGCAACATATTTAATTTACCGGCTACGTTTGTTTGAAAAACCACATTTCATGTAAAACATCATTTAATATTCCTGCTTCGTCTAACATAGTTTCATTGATTTTTAATAGGTGACAGCTCTATACGTTGCTGTTAAAATGGCGTCTGGTTTTCCGCCAAAAGAAACTCAATCACTGCCCGTTATTTTTTAGTTTCTTTTGACGGAAAACCAGAGCATCTCAAAAATAAAACATAGGCGATTGCAGAATGACTACGGAGGTATGACAGTGGACAAAAGCACGGTGAGTCGTGAGTCGCTCTTGCCTATGCAAAGTTGGAGCGTGCGAACACTCTCATTCGAGACCACAATCAAACACCTTACTGCTCCACGTTCAAATGGACGTCTCTGTTGGTAGTGCTGTCACAATTGTTCACCAGTTGAAATATTCAAAAGATTGTTACCGCTGGTTCGTACAATGTCTTACTGAAGACTATAAGAAGTTAAGGAAACCCTCTGTGCCGAAATGCTTGCTAGGTATGAGGCTGATTGTGACTAAGTCATACCATCAGCTGTTAAAGTCATGGATACGGTCTTCTGGGATTCTTAAGGGGTTATTATTTTTGATGTTCTTCCCCATGGTCAAACGATCAAAGAAGAAAAGACTTTAGCATGTTCGTAAAAGCCAAACGAACTTTTATTTCTCCATGACACTGCCAGATCTCACACAAATGTTAACACTCAAGAGGCACTCACTTCAGTGGACTGTTCCCTACCACCCCGATCTCGCACAGTCGAATTTTCATGTTTGGCCCATCTTCATCAATCCGGAGATGATGAGGAGGTTATTGATCCAGCACGACGTTGACTCCGACGTGAAACCATAAACTGGTACCGTGCAGGCATACACGCCCTCACTTCAAGGTGGCTTAACCCCGAAGCACTGAATGGAGGATAGAGCAAAAAATAATGTTTTGTAGCAAAAGGATTGGGAAATAACATTGTGTATTTAAATACTGAATAAAACAACCCTTGTTTTAAAAAAAGGTGTTGCATTATACATATTTTGAACTCTCCTCGTATTTTGTTAGTTATTTATAAAATTATTATAAAGAGAAGGCACAAATCTCTTTAATAGTTATAGAGATGAGGTTGATCATCGAAGTAAACGTGAAAAACTGTATTAAATCTGATATCATGACTATTTTATTTTTAGAATTACAAATTAGGTATTCAGAAAGGAGCATTCATTGAAAAAATATAGGTTTATGCTCGGTTTGATTAATTTGGAATAATGATGATAGAATAGATAAGGTTATTTTGCTTTTATCTGCTTTTTCTTCTGTTCTCTGCTCTCAGCTCTGCCATCTGCTGCGCTCTATGTACTCTGCTCTCTCTCTGTTCTCTGTTCTTTGCTATCTCTCTCACTGGTATCTGCTCTATGTTCTTCTGTTATCTGCTCTTTCTTTCTGTTCTCTTTATCTGCTCCCTTGTCTCTCCTTTCTGTTTTCTGGTCACTGTTCCCTGCTCTCTCTCAGTTCTGTTCTCTCTGTTCTCTGCTCTATATTCTTCTGTTCTCTACTCTATGCTCTCTATTTTCTACTTTTAGTTCTTTAATCTCTGTATTTTACTCTCTGGTCTCTGCTCTCTCTCTGTTCGCTGCTCTATGTTCTTCTTTTCTATGTTATCTGCTCTATATTCTTCTGCGCTATGCTCTGTTCTCTGCTCCCTCTGTATTCTCTGTTTTCTTCTCTCTGTTTTCTGCTCTTTGTTCTTTGTTCTATGTTCTCTGCTCTATGCTATCTGTTATCTACTCTCTGTTCTCTGCTTTTTGTTCTCTGATACTGATATTCTCTGTACTCTGCTCTCTGTTCTCTGCTCTCTATTTTGTGTTATCTGTTCTCTTCTTCCTGTTTTCTGCTCTCTGTTCTCTTCTCTGTCTCTATGTTCTTTGCTCTCTGTTCTCTACTCTCTGTTTTCTGCTTTCTGTTCTCTTCTCTGTCTCTATATTCTTGGTTCTCTTTTCTTTACGCTCTATTCTCTGCTCTATGCTATCTGTTCCCTATTCCGTGATCGCTGTATTCTCCTCTATATTCACTGCTCTCTCTTCTCTGCTCTTTGTCCTCTTCTCTCTCTCTCTCTCTGTTCTCTGCTCTGCATTCTTCTGTTCTTTTCTCTATTCTTCTATTTTCTACTCTTCACAAACTTTTCTTCTTTTCTCTGTTATCTGCTCTATATTCTTCTGCGGTATACTCTGTTCTCTGCTCTCTGTTCTCTTTTTTCTGTTTTCTGCTCCTTGTTCTTTGTTTTTTGTTCTCTGCTCTATGCTATGTGTTCTTTACTCTCTGTTCTCTGCTTTTTGTTTTCTGATACTGATATTCTCTATACTCTGCTCTCTGTTCACTGCTCTCTGGTCTCTGCTCTCTATTTTGTGTTCTCTTCTCTCTGTTTCCTGCTTTCTGTTCTATTCCCTGCCTCTATGTTCTTTGCTCTCTGTTCTCTAATCTCTGTTTTCTGCTTTCTGTTCTCTTCTCTGTCTCTATGTTAGTTCTCTGTGCTCTACTCTCTGTTCTCTGCTCTATGCTCTATACTATCTGTTCTCTGTTCCCTGATCTCAGTATTGTCCTCTCTGTTCACTGCTCTCTCTTCTCTGTTCTTTGTCCTCTCCTCTCTCTCTCTGTGTTATTTGCTCTATGTTCTCTGTTCTCTGTTCTCTGCTCTGTATTCTTTTGTTCTCTTCTCTATTCTTCTATTCTCTACTCTCCACAATCTTTTCTCTGCTCTTAGCACTGCTATCTGCTCCGCTCTTAGCTCTGTTCACTGTTGAACATTATATTTGCAACACAAATGTTCATTTTAGGAAGTTATAATATATAAATAAAACGTTTTCACATCCTAATCATTTGATGTGAAAATAGAGAGCTGAGAACAGAGATCAGAGAATAGGGAGAAAGCAGAGAACAGATAGAAGATAACAGAGAACAGAAGAGCAGAGAGCAGAGAACCGAGAGTAGTGAGTAGAGAAGAAAAAGCAGAGAACAAAGAGCAGAGAGCAGCGAATAGAAGAATATAGAGCACAGAACAGAGAGCAGAAAACAGAATGCAGAGAATAGAGAACATAGAGAAAGCAGAGAACAGAGAGCAGAGTGTTCTCTATTCTCTGCTCTCTGTTCTCTGCATTCTGTTTTCTGCTCTCTCTCTCTGTTCTCTGCTCTATATTCTTCTGTTCTCTGCTCTATGCTCTCTGTTCTCTGCTCTTAGTTCTCTGATATCTGTATTTTGCTCTCTGTTTCCTGCTTTATGTTCTTTTTTTCTCTGTTCTTTGCTTTCTGTTCTCTGCTCTATATTCTTTTGCTCTTTGCTCTGTTCTATGCCCTCTCTGTGTTTTCTGTTCTTTGTTCTCTTCTTTCTGTTTTATGCTCCTTGCTTTCTGCTCTATGTTCTTTGCTCTCTGTTATTTGATCTATGTTATCTGTTCTCTACTCTCTGTTTTCTGCTTTTTGTTCTCTGATACTGATATTCTCTGTACTCTGCTCTCTGTTCTCTGATCTCTCTCTCTCTTATTTGCTCTATATTATGTGTTCTCTTCTCTCTATTTTCTGCTTTCTGTTCTCTTCTCTGTCTCTATGTTCTTTGCTCTCTGTTCTCTGCTCTTTGTTCTCTGCTTATATTCTTCTTTTTCTCTGCTCTATGCTCCACACTCTCTGTTCCTTGATCTCTATATTCTCCTCTCTGTTCACTGCTCTTTGTTCTCTGCTATCTCTCAGTCTTCTCTATTCTTTGTCCTTTCCTCTCTCTCTGTTCTTTGTTCTATGTTCTCTGTTTTCTGTTCTCTGCTCTCTGTTTTCTGCTCTCTGTTCTCTGCTCTATTCTTCTATTCTCTACTCTTGCTCTCTGTTCTCTGCTCTCAGCTCTGCTATCTGCTCCGCTCTCTGCTCTGTTCTCTGTTCTCTGATCTCTGTGCTCTGCTCTCTGTTCTCTGCTTCCTCTTCTCTGCATTCTGTTTTCTGCTCTCTGTTCAGTGTCATATATTCTTCTGTTCGCTGCTCTCTGTTCTCTGGTTTTTCTTCTTTACTCTCTACTGTTCTCTGTTATCTTCTATTTGTTCTCTTTTTCCCTTCTTTCTGTTTTCTGTTCCCTGCTTCATATTCTATGATCTCTGTTCTCTGCTCTCTGTTTTCAGATCAACTTTTTCCCATTACTTCCCAATTCTGACCACTTTTTTATTTACATATCGTTATATTATCTGAAACTGCTCCCTTAAAAATAATGTGGCTTCTAAATATTCCATGAAGTCTTGAAAAGAAAAATAAATGTTTAGAAGTACGAAAACGTAAAATTTGTAACTTCTGGAAATTCACATAAGATAAAACAAAAAGTAGTTAGATATTCAGGAGAAAGGTAAGAAAATCTTCTAAAATATTCTTAAAATCTGATAATGAAATTTCTGGAAACTTCTAAAACCATTGAAAAAACTTCTAGAAAACTTGGTGAAAAAATACTTGATTGTGTGATACTTGCTGAAATCTTGTAAAAGTTTTGTAAATAATATCCTAGAAAATTCTACAATCCCTCTACAAAAGTCTTAATATCTGAAAGAATATGCTGGAAAGTACGAGAATTTTTGAACAATTATTTTTACAAACTGTGATTATTTATTGTATATGATTCTCAAGTGAATTTCTATGAAAACTTCTAAAAATTTATTTTTATAAATAAATATAAATAAACTACTGCCAGATGCCAAAGCTGCTAAAAGAAAAATCTAGAAATCTAGAAATAAAAATGTTAGAAAATAGAATAGAAGGGGAATATGCTGAAAAATTCTTAAATCTCTATAGAACATTATAAAACTGTGTAATGATGTTTGGCCTGTGATAATAATTTCCTAAAACATTTTGAAATTGTGACACAACCTCAGTAATCTAAATATCTATCTAGTAATAGTAAGAATTTCCGTTGATATATTATCTATGAACAAAAGATTTCTAAAATTTTACTAGTAGCATGGGCCTGTTAAATGCATGAATAGAATTTAAAAATAAACGGAGAGCTTGTAAAACATGATTTTTTTATTGTTAAAATATTTTGAAAAGGATATACATGGTGTAATAGTATTTGATTTTTTTTGAAAAATATAATGCTCTCATTGACTACGAAAAATTTAATTTTTCATTTTGGATTGATAATAAACAAATAATTATTCCAATGGAATCAAAACACAGTCAATATATTAATCAATTCAGTGTGAATATAATTTCCATCGACTCTTACATTGTTTAATCCTTAGGAGTCAATAAAATGAATTATTTAAAAATTCTAATATCATACTTTACATGTATTATTATTGTGTTCTTATTTAAGTTGTCTTGTAATTTGGATTTCATGTTTCTGTATGAGCAATAAACTTATTATTATCTAAATTTAAGCAATTTGTTCCAGATATTAAGAATTCTTTATGAGGATATTCTAGGTTATTCTCTTCAAGACATTTACAAATTATCAACATTGTTACACCAAGATTTCTAAAAGTTTCATCAAAGGTTTTAAAACCTATACAGGTTTCAAGAACTTTCCAGAAGTTTTGCTTCTATTTTTTGAATATTTTACCACTTTTTGGTTATATTGTGCAAATTTCCAGAAATTTTGTTATAACAATATCGACGTGATATGTAAATATATTATTTTTTGATCGATTTAAGGTCTCAAAACCTATAGGTAACCTTTGCTAGCTTAACTTGCATCGATATTCCTATTTTTTCTTTGCAAAATACTTCTTTATATCTTTATTTCTTCTTAAATAACTTCTATTTGTCGGCCTTTACTTCTGACTGTAGTTTTCATTACAAGCACAAGAACCATTTTAGGAACCTATTATTTTAGTTTTTATTTTTATTTTTAAGGATTAAACAGGGATTGAAACTTTTTCTAATGTTTTTGCATACGAAAGCAAATACATAAATCTTTTCTAATCAACATTTTTTGAAGAATAGTTTAAAAAATGGTCACTTGAATTTAATAGAAGCTATTCAAAATTATTTCTTAAAACTTCTTTTAAATTGTGCAATATATATAACGACTTAAGTTAAAGATTAAATAGGAATTAGAATTATATATACAGTTTTTACAAGCCAAAACAAACCCATAAATCCTTCCCTCCCCTATTAATACAGAAACGCATACACCATTTAGCAACTTATTAATAAAACCTCATAAACACATTTCTCACTCCCCTTCTTCCACAATAGGAAATATGAAATCAGTAAAAGTTTACTGGAAAAGTTGGGGTATTGTGGTGGGTTATCTAGCCGATTAAACCATAAAGGGAACTGTTTCCCCTTCATTTGATATTTCGATCGGACGAAAGACGCTCGAAAAGATACGGGGGCGGCAAGTGGAAACTTTTCCAATTCCTGTTAATTGACGTCGAAGGTTTACTGACGTTCCATCATACCGATACGAGCCGTGGCAATTTATTAGTCGTATGAATTTGATTCATCAGAACGTGAAATTGATATAATCAATAAGTTTCTGCAGATCGTGGGAAATGTATTGTTTTCGTGATATTTTGCGGATATGATTAATAATTGTGATTGGAAAATTATATTGTTTATTTAAAATTAATGGTTTAATTTAATGCACTTAGGGTGGGCAATAATTAATGTTGATCTTGTTAATTGTCGTCGTTGTAGACAGTTCAGTAATTGGCGGTGGTTTGTCCACTCAATTAGTAAAATCACTGGAACGTTCAGGTCTTAATGGTGTATATATTCTAAACAAATAATAGGGGGATAATATAGTCCATAGTATCATTTTATTTCCTTGTCTTTAACTGCGCTCATGAGACGCGAATAGATCAAAGCCTGTCTATAGCTTTTATTAATAAAAACTATCATTTAACTGAAAATAACATACAATTTGCAGTGTTTTCAATAAATAAAGATTTTTTTTATTATGTAAATAACGAATTTTATTTAATAAAGAGCATGGTTGCGACCGTTACTACGTGGTAATCCATACTTACACTGAATTGAAAAATTCACTATGTTTTTTGTGGTTAAAACATAGTGAATTTTTCAATTCAGTGTGAATTTTATTTACTTTTGACTATTGATTTTTTATCAAGAAAAATTTCTAGTTATATCAATCTACCTCTTACACTGTCACAAGCACGCATCAATAAGGAATATCGCACATCGGAAGAAATTGAATTGGCAGTGATAGCTGCCGCTGACGTATATTTCAATAATTCCACGATGGAATTTATATACGTGTTAATAGCTGCATGAGTATACTTGCTTTTAGTGTAATATTCTCGCACTCAGGCCTCGTTCGCGTTGTACAAATGTTTATCCTCCGAAATGCAATCTAAAATTTAATTAGATTACATGTCGGCTAACGTATACGCTGAAATTTGAATGTAATTATGCATGACTGGTTGCCTACAAAGTGGATCGCACTCTACATTAAAAAAAATGTGTTTCATTAATTTAATGAATTAATTTAATTACTTCTGCCTTCTGCAATAAAAGCGGAAATTTAAGTTTTTTTAGGCTTGTGGCTTGCTGTGCCTAACCTACAGTTTTCTACGGCCGTTCCTTTGATTAATTAGTATAAAAATTATTATCATATTTTTGCAGTAAGTTAACTGTTCCATTTTTATCTATATATGAGAACATTTTATGCATTAGAATCATTAAATATCATGCTCCTCTTCAAAAAACGTTCCTTAGAAGTTTTCTTGAAACTATAGGCCACTTACTTAGCAAATTCTTAGTACGCTGATACTGAAGAACATTTTAATATTGTACATTATTATATTATTATTAATATCTACAATTATGGATCGCGATATAAATTCATAAAGCCAAGAATAGAAACGGTATATTTCTCAGCTTGAGGTATAACATCAGAACGGTTGAACCAAATAATCTTATGCTCCATCTCTCAAACTTTAATAGCACTCGTGCTCTTTTTAATTTTTTGGCTCATGTTGCGATGTTCAGTTGCTGTTAATATCACTGAAAGTTGGTTTTCCTCGTTCATGATAGGTTTTCTTCTTTCTTATTTTTTGTAATTCATACTTCTCGTTTTAATAAATCTATTAAGTAAGTTAATAAAAGTTTTCTCCTCCTGATGTTTTCTGCCGGGATAAAGTGTGGCGTAAATTCTAGCTGCCAATAAACAATTTCTAGCAGCGTCCCCTAATACAAAAATCATATCGACTAGTTCGTCTTTTTCGAAATCCATGATGATAATTTGATGTCTATTTTTACCACGAAATGAAGAGAATTCAGTCATGGCTATCTATTCCTTTCATGCGTTCAAATTCAATTACAACCTCGATATTCTAAATAATAGAATCTACACATATAGATCGTTGAGAAAGGTTAAGTTAACTAACTGACAAATATACAAGATGAAAGTATATAATTTCATATTTCCTGCAGTACAAAATCAAATTGAAAGCAGATCTCGTAAGCAACTGCCGATAAGCTGTACATTACGTTTGTAGCTTTTAATAAGTTCTCGATGAGCAAAATTATCCCAAGTTTAGACCAAGTTTAAATCTCTGATTAAAAACAAACATTTCATAATTTCGTTTCTAATATTCAAGATGAATTGATGTATTAGCCGTTCTGAGTGAATAAAGAAGAAGAGTGGTGCAAGGAAGAGAAGGCAGTCCGGGACCGGGTTAATTAATTCAGGAGGCAGATCACATTCCATGTACAGGAACTTGAGGAGCAGGTGGAGGCCAAAAAATCTCTGAAGAAAGCGATCAGTAAGAGTAAGGTACTTATAGGAGCAAACTCTTTACTGAAATTGAAGACGACTCCTGGGGGAAATTAAGTAAATGCCAATAATTTTTCGGTTATGTTAATAGCTTTTAATGAGTTTACAATTAAAAGAAATATCACTCAGGTCGATACTATAGACATTTATACCTAGATTAAATGTCTGACTAAAGACAAAATCTTCACCCACCTTAGGATTATTCGTTCTCTTGTTAGAAATTTTATGATTGAGCTCCTAGCATGAAAGATGAAATCATGAGAAAGTTGTAAAAGAGTGTACTGGTGGTGCGAGGAGGTCAAAGCGGTCCGGGACAGGGGTAATACTGTTAGAAGGCAGCTTACCAGAGCCAAGAGTCTATGCACAAAGGCCAAAGAATCTCTGAGGAAGGCGATCAGCAAGAATAAGGCCATACATGAAAATCACCAGAAAAATGTATTTATTTATTTTGCTTTACATGTTCACTTAAAGAAATGTTCTAACAATTTATATGAATATATAAACACTTAACAATTTGGAGCAGCACTTAACAATTTGGACATGCTATCGGAGTTCACATAGTATTCTTTCACTTAGACCCATAATACTAGATGAAGGCATCCTCACCAGTAGTAAATGGGCATGGGGATACCAGATGTGGGTATTCTTGTACCTAGAGAGATGACGATAATTCTGTTGACCCTGTTTTCACGGGATACGGTCGGAGAAAATACCCCAATCTTTAGATCATCCTCTTTATCGAGGAGAAAGTGAAGAAGCAGAGGCAGTACGAGCTTTTCCTAACAAAAAAGCTCCTGGGCAGGGGGAATACTAAACGAGGCAGATAAGACGTTCATAACAAACCGACTAATGATCACCACCGACCTATTTAATGGCTATCTCAGTGAAACGTGCTTGGTAATTTTCTCCGAAGAAGGGAAGAGCTCCTGCTCGCCCCTTGTACCTCTTGGACGCCGAAAGAAAGGTTCTAGAGAAGCTAGTCCGTAATAAGCCTATCTATTGGCTAAACGACAACAGCGGCCTCTCGCCCCGCCAATACTGATCCACAGTGGATGCTCCGAGGAAGGTCAGGAAACTGGCAGACGAGGTGAACTAGGGACCTCTGAAGAATAGGGGATACTGCCTGGGAGTTACGCTGGACGTTAAAAACGCGTTCAACTTCATTCCGTGTTCGACAATGATTTAAGCATACCTTGTTCGTATCATTGAGGATTATCTGTGTGACCGCGAAATTAGATGGAAAAAGACGGTCTACAGGAATCCGTGATCCGTCTCTAGATGCCCGAAGGCGTGGATTTGGTCGACTTTGCAAACGACATCGTCATCATAGTCCGAAAAAGGGATATGAAGGATGTGAAAGATACCATCAAGGAAGCGACAGATGGGCCAGCTCATTGGATAAGATCCGTGGGCCTGAAGGTGGCTCTCACAAGACCGAACCTAAGTGCTTTTCCAGACGGATAACAGGGACTCAATGAGCACAGCATCCATCTGCTGGGTCATACAAGTGCATAGGGTCTAGATTTAGGCGAAACCGAACTTGAACAGTCAGGTACAGCGCACGGCAGAAGCACTTTCACGTCTGGTGGCCACATAGAAAGGCAGTCAGAGGCGAAGCGGCGCCTTCTTTGGGGGGCAGCAAAGTCGAAGCTGCACTGACGGAAGTCGTCTGCAACAGAACGCAACGGAACGTGAACCATCTATGAAGACGACAGGCGCCCTGCGAGTCGCACAATGTACCGCACGACAACAGAGGCCATCGAGTTGCTATCGTCCTCTTCCATCAAGGAAGCGACAGATGGGCCAGCTCATTGCAAAGATCCGTGGGCCTGAAGGTGGCTCTCAAAAAACCTAACCTAAGTGCTTTTCCAGACGGATAACAAGGACTCAATGGGTACAGCATCCTTCTGCTGGGTCATACAAGTACATAGGGTCTAGATTTAGGCGAAACCGAACTTGAACAGTCAGGTACAGCGCACGGCAGAAGCAGTTTCACGTCTGGTTGCCACATAGAAAGGCAGTCAGAGGCAAAGCGGCGCCTTCTTTGGGGGGCAGTTAAGTCGAAGCTGCACTGACCTGAGTCGTCTGCAACAGAACGCAGCGGAACGTGGACCATATATGGAGACGACAGGCGCCCTGCGAGTCGCACAATGTACCGCACAACAGAGGCCATCGAGTTGCTATCGTCCTCTCCTTTATTAAATCTGGAATTAGCAGCAAATATTAAAGATCACGACGCACTGTTGAGAGGTGTGCTCTGCAGGGAGATCAATCGCAAAGCCAGAAAACATCTGCTTAACTCGCGCCACTGAGGTGGAGACATGGGTAGAAATGAGGCACGAAAAACTGGACAACCACACTACCCAGCATTTCACTGCCTGTTTATATGCCCAGAATAACAGCAGAAAAGAGGGAAGGTGGAGGAGAGGACACCCTAGGAACCCGGTAAAGTAGTGACCAGAATGATCGACAACGAGTCTGTCTGGAAAAGCGTTGCCGCTGCCTGAGCCATCCTAGGGAGAAAAAAATTGTTAAGAGACAGCAAAGACAGAGAAGGCCGTGCAGGGACTAGATAGGAATCAAGTTTATCTGTTTTGCTATATTCGCTGTTTTTGTCAGTTGTCAAGAGGCTTGCGGACGGGACAAACCAGGGACCGCTTCGTTCATCAAGAACGCCTTTAACTCCATCCAGATGCGGCCATCTTCATCATGGTCCGAAAAAGGGAGGTAGAAGCAACCGACAGGCCAGCTTGTTGGATGAGATCCGTGAGCTAGGAGTTATCCGCTCATAAAACCGGAGCCCCGGATCGGAAAACAGGATGTAGGGCTCACAGCATTCTGCTGTTGGTTCAAAATGTAGCAGTAGCCCCTAAAATAAAATACCTGAGTGTTCAAGGAGGAGACCCCGAACTTCAGCAGCTAAATACAGGAGACTGCAATATGGGTAGCACGGCGACATTACTGTCACGTTTGATGGCTAACGTAGGAAGACCTTTTGTTGGAGGCAGCAAAATCGAAGCGGCTGTAGGCCGCCTGTATTAGAACGCAGGGGAATGTGAACCGGATACGACGAGTCTCTGAGGCGGGGGCCCAGCGTGTCCCACGATCTCGATAGAAGTTATTGAGGTGCTATCGTCCTCTCCTTCAGCGGATCTGGAAATAGCTGCGAAACTGAAGTCCACGATGCAGTGCTATGAGAGTTGCCGCGAAGCTAGGCCACATCTGCTAAACAATTAGCAGAGCAAATGGAGCAGAGTTGACCCGCACCATCATTCTGGAGTTAAATACACCGTTAGAAAGGAGGATCGGAGTCTTGAACTACCACATCACCTAGTTCCTATTCGGACACGGATGTTTCCTGGGCTACCAGTGCTGGATCAATGCAGGTCGTGTGAGTATCAGGCAGAAGACATGGCGTTCCATTTTCTATTTGAATGCTCAGAGTGGCAGCAACAAAGCGGAGAGATGGAGGATAGTCTGTAATCCTCGGAAGTCGGTGGAACTGGTGGTCAGTCCTTCTGAAAGAGTGTTGCTGCTGTCTGCACCGCCATTCTAGGGAGGAGACATTCCTGAAGGGCAGAAGGGAACAGAGGAAGCCCAGCAGGGCCCAGTATAGGAATCAAGCTTAGCTGTTTTGCGATTATTGCTGTTTTTAGTCTGGTTTCTGTTGTTTCCACTATTAAATTGAGTTAGTTAGCGTGAGGTTAAGTGTATCGTGCAATTTTGAATTTTATTTTTGGCCAGTTTTTGGAATTGAAAATTATCATCATTAGTGCTTGTGACAACTGTAAGTGTTACTTTCACTCTTGAAGCAGTGTTTACTAATATAGTTCAATTATTAATATAAATTATTAAATTAATACATTTAATTCACTTCATAACCTATAAAGTAAACAAGTTCACAATATTATATAAGTGGTATAAAAAAGTTAAGTGTTTTCTTTATTTAATAATCGAAAATGTACCACGAAGTAAACGCCTCCAAAATTCAAGAATTAAAAAATATATCTTTTTCGAAAAGGTGATTATGATTCTCTGAATTACCATTTAAATCTTATTGACTGGAATGCTTTATTTGCATCTTATTCTGACAAAAAATAATGCTGTCCTTAAATTTTATGATATAATATATGAAACTTTTGAATTATACATTCCGTCTGTTTGGAAGTCCAATTCATCATCAACATATCCAAAATGGATGATTTAAAGCGTTTAATATTAAGGAAGAAAGAAGCTCACCATAAATATAAACAAACATCTTCAGCTGACGATTACCTTCAATTTTCAACGTTAAGGTGCCAGTGTAAGAATTTGTCACGGCAATTGCATACTAAATACATCGATCGGGTTCAATGCAGCATAAAAGCTAATCGAAAATTGTTTTGGAACTATGTGAGGGAATTTAAATCAAATGAATGTATTCCTACAATACTAAAAATGACTCCGAGCAAGCTGAGAATGGTGAGGAAATAGTGCAGTTGTTTTCAAAGCGCAGTATCTCAACAATTAAGGATGGATTCCAACATAATAACCATCAACGACACATCGCTAGCCCTCACACTGTCTGAAGTCTTTGAAAATATTGTGCACCTAAAAGAAAGTGATACGTGTGGTACTGATGGCATTCCCAGTTCCTTTCTTAAAAAATGTGTTTTTTCTATTGCGCTTTTTTTATCTTTAAAAAATCCTTAAAATGCGACGAATCTCCATGGATTTGGAAACAATCATTTATAACACCAATTCATAAGTCTGGAGCAGTTGATAAAGTAGACAATTATCGAGGTGTGTGCATTCAATCAGTTATACCTAAACTATCAGATAAAATAGTTGCTAAACAATTAGCGTGGATGTCTCGTAATGTTATTAATATAAGTCAACATGGATTTGTTTCTAAAAGGTCCACTTTTACCAATCTAGTAGAATATCAGCAATGTTTGTCAAGCGCTTTGGATAAAAGGATGCAAGTTGACAATATATACACTGATTTCTCTAAAGCGTTTGACAAAGTTCAGCATTCTACATAGTTGGTTAAACTGGAACAACTTGGTTTCAAAAATACTACACTCAATTGGATAAAGTCATTTTTAGAGAATCGTTCTCAGCAAGTGAAATTGGGTTATTTCGTGTCTGAAAGTATAGTTGTTTCGTCTGGTGTTCCTCGGGGATCACACTGCGGTTCTATTTTGTTTATTCTTTTTACTAATGATATTCATAATGTTGTGAGGCATAGCAATTTACTTATGTATGCGGATGATCTTAAATTATATAAAGCAATTGAGTCTATTAGTGATTGTGTTGATTTGCAGGATGATTTGAATCGTGTTTGTACCTTGTGTGACATCAACAAATTGAAATTAAATGTGAAAAAGTGATTTTCGGTAAGCTTTTCAAGATCTAAATCAGTTATAAATTATACCTATACTATCAATCTTAATGATCTTGACACTAGGGATATAGTCAATAATCTTGGTGTTACTTTCGATAGTCGTTTAACATTTAATTTGCATATATCAAATATTATTCAGAAAGCGTTTCGTAATTGAGGATTCATTTGGCACATCGCAAAAATTTAAATATTGATTGTTTAAAAATATTGTATTATGCATTTGTTAGATGTCATTTGGAATATGCTTCAGTCGTGTGGTCACCTTACACTAAGCCTAACTTTGATAAGATAGAACGAATACAAAAAAAGAATTGCAGTGTATTAAATTTAAGATGGGAATAACACATGTTCAAGGGGACTAAGATTTTATAATGCCTTGTTTGTCAATCCGGTCGCTGGAGTCTCGACGAATTAATTTGGGTGTATATTTCATTCACCAACTAATTATAGTATAGATTGCGAGCCATTATTAGGGTACTTAGACTTTTATTCAAGTAGCTCTAGTCGTAGGTTGCGCGCTGTACCATTGCTCAGGATTCTGACATGTTTCACAAATTATTCATTTTGTAATATACCTATTACTAGAGCAATGAGACATGTAAATTATTTTAGCCAATTCTCTTGGTTTAGTATTTTTGATACCAATTTCAATAAATTCAAATATGATATGAATAAGTATCTTAGTTAGCTTGCGATTATTATCCACCATGTATATTATTTTGCGTTCATTAATTTGTATTTAAATATTAGTTATTAGTTAATTTGTAATGTTTATTTCTCCATTGTATTTTGTATGATAAAAGGTGTTACCCGTTAAATAAAATTATTATTATTATTATTATTATTATTAAATCCTTCTATGTAATTTGATTAATTGTTAATTGATCAAGCCAATTACAGTGTAGCTGAAACTGTTAATTTTGAAATAATAAAGAGACTGAATTAGAGGAGGCGAGAGGAGGACAGTAGAAATAATCAATGGGGGATATTCCATAACTATCAAAGAGCTAAATGAGTTTTAAATATGTACACCTCCAGGTATAGATAGTATTTCTATCCCAATGTTGAAAAACCTGATACTCTCCTCTTTGTACTGCAAACCGTCTATTATCTAAAAGCATTTCTAGCAACTTGAAATCTAGCTGAAGTTGCTTTGGCAATTTCAACTGCCTTTATTCTACTATATTTCCATCAAACTATCTTCTTATCAGCTTACCAACCTTTGAGGAAAACCTAAGAGAAACAAACAAGCTGCGTTATATTTTAATCTTTCTTCATGCGTGAAAACGTTTTAGATACGATTTTATGGTAGCATATATCTACTTCTTATAAGCTGTTAAGAATAATTGCATAACTAAAATCTTTGTTTAAATTTTTCTCCATATTTTAAAAGCGTTCAATAACGTTTGGTTTAATAACATATTTTACAAAATATTTCATTTTAAATTTGTTGAATATCTTGTTAGCGTCAACATTTAGACAGGAACTCTAAATGTTAAAATTATAAATAAAATATCACCATGATCTAGTGGAGTACGCGGCTTAAAGAGCAATTGGTTACTTGAAAGCATGAGAAAGATAAGCCATCATTTACAACCAAAGAAAAAGCTAATCCGCCAAAATTATACTAATGCAACCCGGCTTGCACATGATTATTCATTTGCTACTAGATGAATAATATCTACGTCGGATGGTGAACAGTTTGTATTTCAGTTATTGTTAATAAGAAAAAGACCCAAAGATATAAAAAGAGCAGTTTGTGGCAATAATTAATGAAAAGTCACGATATATTTTTTAATTCTTTGAAAATCTCGTGTGAAGAAAAACTCGTGGGAATTTTCAGAAAAATCGAAAATATAAAATAACATATATTGTAAAATTCTGTGAGAAATAAAAAGTAATTAGAAATTACAAAACCTTTCAAAAAATGAGAAATTCCAGAAAAATTACATAAATCAAAAAGAATTCCTGGGAAATGGAAAATAAAATAAGAATTACTGAAGAATTTTGATAAGATAAAAAAAGAAAATTTTCAAATGTGATGAAAATTACTGGAAATAATTAGAATTTTGATTCTTATGATTTTATGCTTAACTGAAAGCAAACTAGAAATACTGACACAGTATAGGGTTTCTGAATGTTTTTAATTTTGTACTACGACAAAGTTTCACCACACAGTGGAAATTTTCATCTACCTAATGAAGCCACTGTGTGGTGAAATATTGTTGTAGTACAAAATTAAAAACATTCAGAAACCCTATACTGTGTCAGTATTTCTAAGTGTTATTATGGAGTTTCGACAAGTAACAGCCGCATCAATCCAATATTCAAACTAGAAATGTTTCCTTATAAATACAAATTGTTCAAACAGATTTAATTTTTTTTGGAAATTTATTAAAAAAAAATCCAGTATCTTTAAGGAACTGTTCATATAAAAAAAAACACATTCTAATTTAACCCCATTAAGCATTATTGAAATAAAAGTATACTTAGTATATGATAATTAGTATGTCACATTAATGTATAATTAATATAAGAAAAATAATTCTAAAAAAACATGTATAATATTTCTGTTTACATATATAAGCAATAATTATTGTGCAAACCCTTGCCAAACTATTATCGTTGAAATTATACGAACCCTCTAAAAATTCCTATAACAAAACTACACAAGAACGAAGTTGTAAAGCTATTCGACGATAAAATGGGATTATCTGCATCTCTATGTCGCAATATTTGGGTCGGATTTTCCGATTATTTACAGTAAACAAATATGTAAACAATTTCATGCAATACAGCCGACCCCGCGCGCCCTCAAGCTCAGGGATGGGGCCGGGAAAATAAGCGAGAGGATTATTTTGAATTGAGAAAGTTCAGTCTCGCCGGTAATTTCGTTTTACTGCTGAAACAGGGTAAATATTGAAATTTCGTACTCGCACGAGGGTGAAACTAGGGCGGCCAAATTGTGAAGTAGTACGCTAATGACGGAATGCTGATTATTATTAACGGGTCGTTAACGTTGAGTGTCGTTTGAATTTATGAGGTTTTCATATTGGATCGTGTTTAAAGGGCCTTAAGTTCACCCCCTACAAGTCATTAAAGGGTTTTATCTTTAAATTTAAAACGACTATAATAAAAATGTATTCCTTTAATCCTTTAATAATAATTTTTAATATTAAAATCCATATAAAAAAATTAATATTAGTTGCTTAACCAATTTTTCGTTCCATTTCAGCTTCAAAGCAGAAACGTTTCCTTATTTTTAATGAAAATCTTGCGCATTCATCACGTTTCTTTCCACTCAGCTTTTTCCCTCCTCGCTTTATGGAATCAAATTAATTTATCTAAGTCAGACATTGCGTCGACATAATTCCGGGCGGATGTATGGAGACGAAGAAAGCAAACCCTTTATTCGGATCGAAAAGAAAGTGGCAATTACTTGCAGTCGAGCTGATGATACGTCGCCACCCTCCCCACACCGCCATCGATCGCCGCTCCAGAGAAAAAAAAATAACTGGGAGAAAATGGTACACCGCGATAAATTCCGATGTCATCCTGGTCGCCAATTATGGTAATGCGTAGACGTTAGGTCGATAAAGAAACCCTTACGGGGTGGGAGTTTATTTGGTTTTTTATTAGGGGGTGGGGGGAATGGGGAAATTTATGTGTTTTAAAAAAATCGCCGTGATTTATAACGGTTATCATGAGCATTCGTAAGAATAAATATATTTTTTTTTTGTTATATAATTGGGTGTTTTATATTCACAGCGACGAAATTTTACCCCTTAGTAGACAATTGCGCTGATATAATCAAATTTAAGAACTGTAAATTGAAAAATATACGACCTTATGTTATTTTAGATTTATAATTTCCGTTAGATTTACCTGAAATATCCTAATTGATGTTTCTGATTTGTCAAAATGAAACTGGTCCAGAATAATTTCTGGCATGGGGAAATCTAAACTCTAAGACGACAGACGGTTGTAAGGTATATTTTCGATAAGTTTGCATTGTTTAAATGATCAACATTAATGTGCTTCGAGTTGTTACGTATAGACGCTTTATATGGCAAAGCGAATCGAAGACGTCTGTACCTTAACGGTGGATACCCGGCATCACCGTGGAGACTATATACGAGGGGCGTTCGAAAAGTCCATGCAAAATAAAAACTACTAACGTGTTTGGGGTAAACCATTTTTATTTTTCGACATAGTCTTTTATTAGGCTTATACACTTCGTCCAACGGTGTTCTAGTTTGTTGATCCCTTCCGGATAATAGGATTTGTCCATGTCTGCAAAATATCCATTAGTGTCTGCAATCACCTCCTCATTTAAATAAAATCGTCAAATTGGGGAACAAATAGTAGTCCAAGGGAGCCAAGTCTGGAGAATAGGGGGGATGAGAAACGAATTGGAATCCTATTTCCATTAATTTTGCGACCACAACTGCTGAGGTGTGCGCTGGTGCGTTGTCGTGATGGAAAATAACTTTCTTGTGGGCCAATCGCGGGCGTTTTTCTTGCAGCTCGATTTTTAAACGGTCCAATAATGATAAATAATATTTACCTGTAATAGTTTTACTCTTCCCGATAGTCGATGAGGATTATCCCTTGTGAATCACAAAAGACAGTCACTATAACCTTTCCGGCCGAAAAAACGATCTTCGCCTTTTTTGGTGCTAATTCCCCGTTGGTAACCCATTGTTTAGATTGTTGTTTGATCTCAGGAGTATAGTAATGTATCCATGTTTCATCCACAGTGACGAAACGACCCATAAAGTCCTCCGGATTCTTCTGGAACAGCTGCAAACCATCCGTTTTTGGTCAAGCGTGAGCCATCGTGGCACCCATCTTGCGGATAGCTTTCTCATGTCCAAATGTTTATGCAAAATATTATGTACCCGTTCAGTCGAGATGCCCATAGCACTAGCAATCTCACGCACCTTAACTCTTCTGTCATCCATCACCATATCATCGATTTTATCCATGATATCTGGAGTCGTAACCTCCACAGGCCGTCCAGAACGTTCAGTTTCAACTCTCAAAATTTTGGAATCACTTATAAACTATCCTAATCAAAGGTTCAGAGTCACCATAAAGTTTAGCAAGCTTCTCTTTAGTCTCCTGAGGCGTTTTGCCTTTCATAAAGTAATGTTTAATCACCCCATTTCTTAAAATCACTCGACTTCCTTGATTCACACGAATGCCAAACACAAAGAAATATACCAATATGGCTGAAACTTGGTGTGCGTTCATTCAAGAGATGCTACTAACTAAACATGACCTCGATGCGCGCCGGTGCTGCCATCTCTCGGACTTTGCACGGACTTTTCAACACATCCTCGTACATGTGTGGTTCTAAAAGCTCCCGTGGCGTATCGAATATCTGCATAATGTATTCAATTTAGGACTTGTAACGACGAATTATGAGCAGCGGAATATACTATGCAGCCATAGTCAAGCCTCTACAGAGCCAGGATCTAATTCAAACGCAGTAAAACCTCTCGCACGCCAATTAATGTTAGAAAAGTACCTAATTAGATTAAGTTACTTCTTGCAGAAAGCGAGGCCATTAATATAGGGACAGAATAACAGAGTCTTGTCTATTAAAGTCCGATGAATTGACATATTCAATAAAAGAACCATTTATTCCTAGACGGTTACCTCTGGAAATAAAATTCCATACAAGACAGCGTCTTCCTAAAAAGAAAGAGAATCTCCTTCACGAGTTCAATAACTACGGTACGACAAAAAGAACTGAATGACTAAATGCATACGACTCTCAATGACCAGAATAAACTTTCTAAGAATGCCATATCGCTATATCATGCTACAGACTTTTCTAGATCGAAAAATACCGTGACTAGGACTTTTTTCTACAGATTAGAATATTGTTCATCTGAAAACGGACCAGATAGTCAATAGTGGAATGACGTTTCCTTAATCGTAGAGTACGATTCATTCTCGCTACTCAAAAATCCCTACCAGTCAGTTATCCCCATTTTTACTAAGACTTTACTAAAGTAGAATGTTAGTGATACTGGGAAATAAGTAGTATCGAGATTTTTTTCTTTTCCAGATTTGAGAAGATTCACTATTATGGCATTCTCCTATATTTATGGAATATCATCTCTTTCCCATATTGCTTTGTATAGTGCCTTGCAGTTTGTGGATTGGTTTTCAATTATTTTGTAAGGAAATATCATTGGGGCACTACTGTTTAGTGCCTCTTGAAATTCTTCCATTGTAAATGGATTGTTCTTATAATAATGATCCAAATCTATCGAGAAGTCATTTAGAGCTTTGTGGACGCCCGCCCGAGTTGGCCCTCCAGAGGAAGACCCGTCCGAGCGTTTCACGGAAGAAGAGGTCAAGGCCGCAGACAAACAATATCTGCCTAGAGAAAGGATCCTTCCAGTGCACATACAAAAGGGCAAGGCTCGCGCTCCTATCCAATAAGGTCAAATCACCCCAGAGAGTTACAGATCACTCTGCTTGCTGGACGCCGAGGCCAAACTGCTAGAGAGGCTCCTAAACGACAGGCTGCTGACACTGATAAAGAACAACGGGGCCACTCAGCAAGGCAGTACCGCTTCTGCAAGGGCAGGTCGACGGTAAACGCTATACTAGAGGTTCCCATACTAGTGTAAGAGGCCAATCGAGGACCGCTGAGGAAAAGACGACACTGCCTGGTGGTGGCCTTGGATGTCAGGAATGCATTCAACTGTGGGCAGTGATCATGAAGGCACTTACGGCAAGGGGCTTACCCCTATATCTACTGGATATCCTGGCTAGCTATCTAGAAGGAAAGACACTCAACTTCGAGGGGGAGAGCGGCTACAAAAATTAATGGAGAGTAAAGAACGGTGTTTCCTAGGGCTCCATTCTGGACCCGCTACTATGGAATATCGTCTATGATGGACTTCTGGACCTCTTACTTACCACAGGTGTCGAGCTGGTGGGCTTCGACGACGTGCTGCTAATAACAAGGCACAGGAACATAAACGTCCTCTGCTCCTGTACACAAGAGGCTGCGCTATTCTGGGTTGATTGACCACTGCGGGTTTGGAGATGGTACCCAGGAAGACCGCGGTTGCCTGGGTGGCCAGAAGGCGTACTGGCAGGATTCACGAAGAGACAATTCGACGTTTGGGACACGACGTCCCGATCTCCAAGCCGGTTAAATACTTTGGAGTTACGATCGAGGCCAACCCGCTTCGCAGCAGACATGTGAAGATCGCTGCAGCCAAGGCGTGTACGAATCCCAAAGAAGGCTGCTGACTGGCGTTGTTAAGGCGCAGCTCCTCTACGCTACACCTGCATGGGCAGAGTATACCAAGTCCCGACGAAACATCAACCGACTCCACCGAGCCCTGCGATCCGGGTCTCTAAAGATAATAAGGGGGTATCGTACCATCTCCACCGATGCTGCAGAAATTTGGCGTCAGCACCCCCTGCGTACCTGGAAGTACTAGCTAGACAGGAAGCTCACTATGCGGTCAGGCACGGGGCACAAAAAAAAAACCGGGCGAGGGACCAGGCCGAGAGAGGCTGGAAGAGGATGGACTCACATCCTACAACCATGGCTTCACAGAAAACATGGAGGCTATGGTTGCTTCGGGGAGTACCTGAAGAGAATTGGCAGAGAGAAGAAAAGGGGCTGCTACTGGTATAGGACCGAAATAGACGACGCCTGGCACAACTCAATTGTGTGCCCATGATGGGCTTTGGAGAGAAGCAGGGTGGAAGAGATAACCGGCGGCCTGCTAAATCCAGACTGCTTTGTCGCTATCATGCTAACCTCGCCGGAGATCTGGGAGGCGGTCGACAAACTGGCCAGGGTGCTCCTCGTCACCAAGGAGGAGGGCATCGCCAACCGAAATGCAGCCGTCCTTCATATCAAAAGACAGAATCTTGGATAGTATTGTATACATTTTCTTATTAGTGTCATGTATGTATGCATTGTATTGTATTATTGTATTGTACTTAGTGGCCATTGTACTGTGTTAATTATATGTTATAAAGGCCGGACAGATGCTGGCAAGGGGGGTAACCTACGAAGTAGTGTAATAGTTCCGCGGTTTACCCCTGAATTCAAGAGAGGCAATGCTGGTGGTAAGCAGCCAACACGTCCCTCATTTAAAAAAAATAAGGTCGCCCGCCCTATGCGCGAACTCAGATAAGTAATTGGAAGAAATACACTTTCTGAAGATGTTGCTAATGTATCACTAGGCATTGTGTTAATGTAGTTCTTCCACGAGTCGTTTTTTGTACAAAGATTTTACAAGTAAAAATTAATAAGATTCTTCTGCGTAGGGTATTTTTTTGTAGACATTAAACGCTTGGAAGATTTACTGTCGGGCCAGAAGTATATGATATATATTTATTTATTTATCTTTATTTACTATACTTGAGTTTCTCCATATCTTAATTTGCTAGATGATAGGCACCAGCACCTGGGTATACTTCGGAATGTTGTTTGATATTATATATTATCGGAAAGTGATTACTAGAAGCATGGCTCCTATGTTTTCCAGTAGGTCCGTTTAAATCTCCCAGCAATAGGCATGATCTAGGTAATTCCTGAACTAGATGAAGAACTTGGTAGACCCCTCAATTTCCGTCCGGGAGGTACATGTTTCATATAGCTAGATCTAGTGGGCATGTTATTGTACAAGCCACTGCTTCAGGTTCATGTAACATTTTTCTTAAGGATCGTATATCCTCGAAGACTAAATTCCTGTTAGGGTTTGAAGTGGATTTCTTGAAAACACACACAGAAGAGACTATATTTTTTAAGATTGATCTTCAATTTACCTAAATGCAGTTCCATTGGACCACTTGTTCCAACATTTTGATATAACTTAGGTATAAAAAAGACAATCATCATAACAGTAAGATCAATAAAAAACAAAAATTAAGATACTGCAGGGACAAGACTTACAGATTAAACAGTCATCTTGATGTATACGGCAAATTATTGGTCTTAGCATTCTCGCTTTACCTTTAGTCCATGCCACTGGTCGTGCTGGCTTGTCTTTTGGCAACAAGGGACTTTCGATTGTGATATTAGCGTCCGCAATTGCGGCCGCTGGGATGTTGCTGCCCTTCTCCATATGGGTGAAGAGAGTTAAAAATAAGTAGTTACAGGTGTGACAGTCATCTGTTTTGCAGATGCGGTAGTTAAGATTCCATTCCTATTTATAATCTCACTATCTCACCCTCCAATCAGTAAAACATACTCATACATTTAATGAAATGTTTAATTAATATAAAATCTATACTTTTACTTATAATTGTAAGTATTCATAGTTTAAGTAATGTGTTTGTGTTTAATATATTTGAATAATGTATATTACATAGAAACATTGCTAAATAAAGATCATTATTATTATAATCATCATTACTATTATTATTATAATTCATTATAAACATGTTTTATTCATTAGTTTCCTGTTTACTTTGTTTCTTCTAAAAAAGAACCCTCGCTAGTATTTTAATGTTTGGAGGGTGGGATAGTGGCCACTCACCCACCCTACATATATACATATATAGAAGAATAATTGTTGAACAAATCTAGAAATCTGTAAAGAAAATGCAAGGAAAATCGAGAACCTTTGAAGAATATTTTTGTATTTTGAAGTATCTAAAAGATTCTATAAATCTGGATGAAAAATTTCTGTCAAATTAAGAAAAATATGTATAATTGAATGTCAAATAATCCTGAATGAAAAATAATTTTTTTTAAGTCTAAAATCTTGTAAGAATTCTAATAAATTTTGAAATCTAGACTAAAGAAAAAAAAATGAAAAAAATAAAAATCAAATGCGGTAAAACTCTAGAAGTACACAAAAGAATTTGCTGAAAAATTTTACAAATCTCCAAAGATATTCTTGCATGTTAAAAGAGATAGAAAAATCCATAAATCTGTTTGCAAAGTTGCTCCAAGAAAATGTTATTAGCAATAAAAAAAATATTGAAGAAAGCACTTGCAATTTGATAAAACAGAGCAAAAGAGTTGAAAGTTCTAAGACAGATTTGATAAAATAAGGTAAAATGGTTAAAAAAGTAAGAAACATTGCTAGAACACCCAAGAAATTAGGATAAAAATTTTCTGGATAATTTCTCATATAATTAATCGAGAAATAAAAGTAAATTAAATTGAATGTCATATAAATCTCAATAATTTTATGATCTTAAAAGTTGAAGATGATCTTAATTGATCCCAATTATGTCTTTGAATTGAAAATTTTAATGTAAAATTTTAAAACCCTTTAAGAATTTTTTTAGAATTAAAAAAAAAGGAAAAGATTTCTAAAAATCTGGAAAAACGAGGTATTTATATTTTTTTAAATTAAATTTAAGAAAAAAATTAACATTAAGTGTCAGATAAACCTAAATGAAAAATAAATCTAGAGTAAACACTGAAAATTTTTGATAAAATAAATCATAAAAGGATGTAAAACTCTAAAAATCTACAAAAGAAATTGGTAGAAAATGTTTCATCTCGAAGGATGTTATTACAGTTTCAAAGAGATATTTTTAGAAAATACCAAAAATCTGCTTCAAGAAAATATTATGAACAATGAAAGAAATGTTGCTGAACAATTCTATAAATTTAGAAGTGAAAATTATAGGAAAAAAACCATATAGAAAAAACCCAAAAATTCTAGATATTTGAAAGAAAAATTGTTGTAATATTAAGTAAATCGAAAGAAATGCTGTAAAATTTAGAAAGCTGAAAAAAAAAATTGCAAAACAGTTTTAGGTCAAGTTTGAAATTTTCGATAAAAATCTAGAAAACTTGGAATTAATATTGCTAAATAGTTTTAGAAACCTTTAGTGGAAGTAAAAAATTTTCGATAAAATATAATAAAAACTGCTGCAAATTTCTACCTGTGAAAGAAATTGTTAGAAAACTCAACAATCACCTAAGAACATTCTTAAATATAGAGAGAAATGTTTCTAGGAAATTCTAAAAATTTTGATGTTATACTGCTAAAAAAATCTAGGACGCTAAAAGAATATAATCACGTTAGGTAGTTTTAAATTAAATTAAATTCTAATTTAAAATTATCTAAAGTTATAATTTCGTGCTTCATCAAGAGTGCAGTAAACAAAGATCTATGTGATAAATTTATATTAACAAAATAAGATGCAGTAATAAATAGTGATAGAATATTTTCGAAAAATAAAAGAAACGTTATTGCAAATTTCTAGAAATTTAGAAGAAAAGAAAAAACATATTCTGAAGACATTAAGAAAAAACGAAAAAAAAATGGACGTTTAAAGAAAAGTTAAATAATCTAGAAATGGGTAAAAGAATATGCTAGAAAATTCTAAAATTTTTGAATAACATTCTTGCATTTTGGCAGAAATTAATATAAATTTGAAAAAGATATTTCTAAAAAATTCTAGAATTCCTAAAGAAAATGATTCGCAATTTAAAAGATCATTTCTAGAAAATTTTGACACAAAATGTGAGAAAGGTTGGAAAAAACTTTGTTCATTGAAAATTTCTAAAAATCCAGATGCAAATGTGATGAGGTAAATTCGATAAGATTAAGAGAGAAAAGTAAAAAATATGTTGAAAAATTGAAAACTACTATAAAGAAATTGCTGGAAATTTTGATAATATAAGCAATAGATAAAAGGAAATTCTAGAAATCTGGACGAAAATGTGAAAAGGGAATTTCTGATAAAATTAAGTGAGGAAAAAGAAAAATGTAAAAAAATCAAAATTGCTAAAAAGAAATTGCTGGAAATTTTGAGAGGATAATAAAAAATAGAAGAAAGAAACAAATCTAAAAGAGAAATTGCTAAACAATTCTATAAATTTTAAATAACGGACGAAAATTCCCAATAAGATAAAATAAAAAATGAAGTAAAACTCTTGATACTATTGGAAAATTTAAGAAACCCTAAGCTAGAACAGTGGCTTAAATTTTCGTAAAACATCGCCAGTAATTCTGTTGACGATTAAAGAAATAAAAATCCAAGTGTAAAAGATTTTAAAAAAATCCGTCTCTTTAATAAAGAAAAAAAAATAGTTAATTCTAGATGATGGAAACAAATTTGTTGAAAATATCTTAAAATCTGAAAATTTACTGTTGGAAGAAGAAATGCTAAAAACTTCTAAAAATATGGAAAAAGGATTGCAAAAATATCTTTGAAATCTGGAAGAAGATGAAGAAGAAAGCAGGAAAAATAGAAATTTTAAGAAATATTTCCGTGCTTTAATACACTTATTTGTTATCAAAAAAGTAGGAACGTTAAATTATCAGGATATGTGTAGTCTTGAATATTTTTGTTAATTATTCGATTATTATATGTCAAATTAGCAACACCGTTATTGTTTTTTTGTCATCGATTTCATTCTGTGTAGTTGCTTTCTTTGAGGATCTTCTTTTTCACTTTGCAGTTCTCTTTTTGGTTTCCTTCTTTTCAAATTTTGAGTATGCTTCAGATTTAGTTTTTCTTGACATTTTTCATTTCTTCTAATTGAATTTCCTTAACTGGTTCTACTACTTTAGTATCTATTGCCATTTTCTACTTAAGCATCTTTCAAAGTTTATTTTACTTTAGTTTTTGTTGGTGTTCCTTCTGTTATAGCATCTGTCGTCGTCTTTCATTTTAGCATATTTTATCGTTTGTTTCATTGCAATATATTTTTTTGTTTCTTCAGTTGCAGAAACTGTTGACTCTTCCATTTAAATTTTCCTTGTTTCTTGGGTTTGAGCATTTGTTATCGTATCCTCCAATTCAGTTAAGGTTTTTAACGTTTCTTCTATTTAATTATCGATCAACAAACTACTCCACTCTAGCAAGAAAGAAAGAAGATTTGTATCCCTAGGAGCAGAATAAAAAACTGATAGAAAAGATTAACAATGGATCTTTTGGGTATATAAGATCTTGAAGAAACTACAAGATGACTTCTACTGGGTAAACTAAAAAATAGATTTCTAGTGAATGGTGTTGTTTATGTCTTCTACAACGACGAAAGGAAGCATCTACGAGCCAAGGAAATAAAAATGTCGTTGTGATGATAGATTATTTCAGTAACTGGGCCAAATCAATTTCTGCATTCGGGCCAAGGAAAATAATTTGAATCTAATAAAATAGAGATGATGGCTTTACATGTCCAAACCATTAGTATGGTAAAACAAATAAATAAAACTAGCAAATTATATTTATCGAAGGTAGTCACTAACCATCAAAGAGACAAACAATAATAGATGAAGATCAGTATTTATTTATGCTTACCTACAGCAGTTCATGAAAGGTTCGGATGAGCCTCTTAATGTCTTATGATTTCAAGTTTTTATCTCTACAAGGTCATCTAAATTGGTTACTGCATGAGAAATCTATTTATTAATAAACATTATACTTAAAATAAGTAAATATTTAGTAGGTTCGTTAAGGTATAAAAGGTATAGAACGTTTTTCCTTTATAATATATTTAAATCATTGTGATTAAAGATTTACAGCTTCTCGTAAACAGAATGTCTTACAAATAATTTAATAATTATACTGAACATTCAAGTTTTGTACGTTTAAGTTTTCCTTTTCTCAAAAATTCCATCCAATAATTTAATGATCGGTCTGTAAACTTTTGTAGCAGCATGTGTTCCATAATAGAAAGCACTGTGGCTAAAATTTTTAATAACGATAGGTTTAAATATTTGCGCCCGCTTCGGTAGCATCGTATAAAAATCATATGTATCCTAAAACAAAAAATCTATTGTAATTATAAAACTTCATAGTGAATTTCATAGCAGTTGAAGACAAACGGAGCTCTATCTTCAAACTGCGCTATTCTCATGAGCAATAGGTTGAAAGGTCCGTGGCTATTGTTGGTACGGGAATAATATTTATTTTATAATTGAATTAAATGAATATTTCCTATAATTTAATTTTTAAATAGTATACTCTTGTGATTATTTATACTTACTGCAGTAGTGCAGAGCGGGTCGTGATCTGCAGAAATCAAAAGCAAAGGCGTCTGTATATCCTGTACGGGGTAGGGGGGTGGTGATTCCGTTCCATAATACTCCAAATTCTTTGTTCTTCCATAATCATACAACTGAAATCGCCCAGCGTTTACCATTTGAAAGTAATGATGGAAAATTTTAATGGAGCATCCAGAAGGATTTTGCGAAAACTTAATTGGGATCCATTGCTATCAAAATATGTATTTAAAATTTAAACAGTAATATATAAACAATGAAAAAGGCAAACATTGTATTGATAAAACTATTTTAACTAATATATGTCAATGTCATGTTGACAGAGTATACCCATTATTTATACATGTTAAAATAATCATTAATTTAATGGAAATAGTGTTTCATTAAAAGAGCAAATGAGCTTAAAAGCCGCCGGAAGAACATTAACGATGGATTCTTCACGAGAATAGGCTGAATGGGTTAGAGTGGAAGAACATTTCGAAGAAATGAACTCCGCCCGGGTCTCTTCAATTTAAATTAAAGTAATAGTATTTATAATAGTATGTATTTTAGATTAATATAAGAAGAGAAACAAAGAAAACAATAAACAATAAACAATATTACTATTTTATATCAGCAACTTATTAAAATTTCAGTTTTATAAATTAGCTCCTTTAACGTGTTGCATTTTTGATTAGGACTCATAGCTATTAATGATATTAATTCAATATGTTCTAAGATTTGCAAATATTTGATAATATCTTAAATATTTAAATTAATATTTACTTACAGCCGGTTGTTCTTCAGCAAAATTTCCCATGATAAATAAGTCATTAATCATACAAAAAGTCATTACAGGAGCTCTTGTACAAAACGACAAAATAAAGTGTAGAATTCTATTGTTGGCCAATATTTCTCCATTAAAAGTCGTCATAATATTCTACAATAAACAAGCATTAAACATTAAGGAAATGTGAATTATAGATACTTATCCACATTATATTAAATAAAGTACATTTAAATACAATTACAAAAATTTGATCATTTAACGTGGAATTAGAAGAACTTCATCATAAAAATGTTATCTAATTTATTATTTTCTTCTTGAAGTAATTATTATTGGTATATAAAATTCTTACTTCTAAAAATCCAATAGTGTATTTAGTATAAAGTTTGGCTATTGTTTCTATGTGATTAAATAGAACAGATGGCGCCATTAGGGCGAAAACGTTCACCCATTTTCCACTGTGTTCTGGACGTGTGACGCTGTAGACGACATTTACAGTACTTCCCAATGAAAAGGATATAATTGATAGACCGCCTGGTTGTAGATTAGTCTTTTCTACTATTAAGTCCACCTGTGCTGGTAGGTCGTATTTACCAATCTCGTGAAAACTGCAAATATATATATTGTTTTTAACGTCAAATTATTTTTTCTTCTATCTTTAATCTCTAGACCAATATCTATACCCTCCTCTATTTGAAACTATATGAACATCAGCGAATTTGTAACATTTCTATTAATATTAATTTAAGGTAATATAATGGCTAGATAGTTCTAAATTGAATTTTTAGATCCGAGAAGAGATAATTTACACATTTCCTTGAAAGACTCACCTAAAATTCCAAAAGGGTTTTTCATTTGGATTCAAAAACCTATGTTTTCTACCAAACGTGGTCCCTCTAAGATTCCCAAGCCAGACATCGTATCCAGCATCCCAGAGTAAAAATCCTAAAATAAATTTGAACAGAATTTCACATTAAAAATATAAAATCAATTATTTTACGCTTTATTCTTGAGACAAAAATTGGGATCTTTACTTACATCAGTGATACTGCTATAAGTAAAACTTGATAATTATCCACATTTATATACATATTTTGGGGCACTCCTTACAAAATTTTACATAAAAAAAATGTATTTTTTATGAGGCATGAGTTGCAAACAAAATCTAAAAATGATTTTAAATAGATTTTTTTAGAAAAAATCCCATTAGATATTGGAGTCAAAATATCTTTAAAGTTTAAACCAAAATGTACAGTTAACTTTTATTTGAAAAAAATATTTATTATTATTATTATGATGCTTTGGATTACCTGTTAACAAAATATATTAAAATACACATATATAAAAAATACACTAAATTTTGAGCACAGGAATCGTAAGCGAACTTCGTTCTTCAGAAAGTTCCTCCAGTTAAACCCTGATGTTGATAAATGTTATTACAATTTTAAAAAAGTGTCTAATTAAATAAAGCAAATTCTAGACAATGGAATGAAACTTGTTCAAATAAATCTCAAAATCTGAATAAATTTCTGCTATTATGAAAGAAGAAATACTAAAAACTTCTAAAGTTGTAGAAGAAAATTGCTGGATTATCGTAGAAATATGGAAACAGAACTGCTGTAAAAAGTCTTTAAAGTTTAATGAAATTCTTGAAATTAAGGAGAAAAATTTGTAAAAATTGCTATTTGCAGAAAAAAAGTTTCTAAAAAATTTCTAAAACCTGAAAGAGGATTGTCAAACCTTGAAGATGTGCTAACAAAAATAAAATTTTTAAACTCTGATAGAATAAACGAAAATAAATGAAATATTACAAGAAAATTCTAGAAACCTTAAAAAAATTCGTGATTTGTTTTAAATTTCTACAAAATAAAGCAAATCCTCTGACAAATTCTATAAAAACGAAACGAATATTAACAAAAATTGCTACGAGCACAATCTAAAAAAAAAAAATTTAAAGGACTGTAAAATACTAGAATTTTTGGTGTTTGCTAAAATGAGAATAAAAAACAGGAAGTAATACAGTATTTTTAATCTAAAAAAACTCGCATATTCCATAGAAATTAAACGAATAATACTGGAAATTCTAAGAATCTGAAAGAGTGGGAAAATCTCAATAAAATAAAATGGAAGTAGTACTAAAAAATAGTAAAATTAAAATAAATGGAATGTTTTAATCTAGAAGAAATTCTGCTGCAAAAATAGTAAAATTTTTGAAGTTAAATGGATTTTCTTCATCTAGAAGAAACTTGAATAATTAAAAAAAACTCTCTTTCAAAGAAAAACAATTTGCTTGAAAATGCTAGAAAAAAATTAAATTATGTAAATATAAAGTTAAATTGGTGACAACAGCAACTGGAAAATACTTAACATAATGGAAAAAAAAATTAGAATTTCTAAACATCTAGAAGAGTAATTGGCTACTCACTTTGAAGATTTGCTAAAAGTCTGGAAAGATTAAGGAATAAAAATGAAAAAATTGGAAGAATATAAAAAATTTCAATATTTTTGAAATATAAAGAAAAACTTTTTAGTTTGCTAAAATGAGGATAAAAACACGAAATAATGGAAATTTTTTAGTCTAGAAGAAAAGTTGCTTAATTTTTTTTAAATCTCATAGAAAGAAAGACAAATTGCTGGATAATTCTGGACAAAAAATATAAGAAGATACTAAAACCTCCCTAAAACATTTTGTAAATTGTAAAAAAATTGTTAAAAATAAAGCTAAATTGGTGGCAGCAGCAACTAGAAAATTCTCAAAAATTGGAAGAAAAAATGAGAAATAGGAGAAAAAATCTAGAAACTTTAAAGATTTACTAAAAATAAACTAAACTTTTTAAAGTGCGGTAGGAAAACGGAATAAAAACGAAGTATTAAAGGATAAATTCTAGAATCTTCGAAAAGAAATTTCGCAATTTTTGAAAAATTCTCATAAAGTAAAGGCAAATTCTTTTTTACCTACTCCTAACATTGAGACTGCATTTAAGAAGTCTATTTTAATTTTCGTTTGCGTCTTAGAAGTTATTATATCAACAAAGTAGTAGAAATATTGCTGAAAATTTTAGAAAAACCTCGCAGGAGAAAAAAAAACAAATTTCTAATATGCAAAAAGATGAAAATTTCGATGAAATTAATCAAAAGTTTGTAGCAAATTCTAAAGAAATAGAATGAATATTGTAAGAAAATTATTAGAATCTAAAAGTTACTACTGATAAAGAAAGAAATAACGAAAAAATTATTTAAAAGTTTTGGAAGAAATATTACAAGCTGAACCTCGCTTTTATTGGAGCCAAAATAGGCAAGGTCACTCCGAGCATGTACAGCAGCAGTCCCTAGTTTGGATTGGATTTGGAAGAAGAAAACCGGTGTACTGGTGGACAAAGGAGATAAGAGAACTATGTAGAAAAATGATTCGGGCAAGGATTAAGAGTCAAAACGCCGATCAGTACACAACATATCACAAAGAAGAAAGGAGATCACTACGCAGAGCGACAAACAGTAGTAAGGAACTGTGTTGGAAGAAGCTCTGTGAGGAAGTGGAGATCAATCCATGGGGGAGACCCTATCAAATTGTAAAACGAACGATTGAGTCCAGACCATCAGGCCCAGGAGTAATGGTACCGGAAGGAGTGGAAAGGGACGTTAACGAACTCATTCAGCTCCATTAGCAAGATGGAAGAAGACTCTGAAACCGACTTGGATGGAGGTGGAAGTGGTAGATGGCAACGGTCCATGTGACCCCCTTGAAGTTTACCCATGTGATGAACCTGTGCCTAAGAGATGAAGTCTTCCCGAAGCTGTGGAAGGAAGCGCGGCTTGTACTGCTCCATAAGCATGGGAAACTACCAAAGGACACCAGAGCATACAGGCCTCTGTGTTTAATAGTTGAGGTACTGAAGGAGACAATAGAGCGAGCTGGGGGACTATCGCCAAACCAGCATGGGTTTAGGAAGGACCGCTCCACTGTGGATGAGGTGAGAGCTGTCCTAACTATCGCCGGGCGAACACGGGATCGTGGAGAAGAAGGCGTCATTATATTATGATTGCCATAATTTTAGAAATGCGTTCAACACGATCCCGTGGCGTCATATAGAAAAAAAAAATGTAATAAGTTACCTCAGCAAGAGGGAAGTAATATACGCCGGCAAGGAAGGAGAGCAAAGATTCAGCGTATATAATGGGGTTCCACAAGGATCGATAGTTGGCCTGGAATATGGCCTATGAAGGTGTTCTGCGCATTGAGCAGCCTGGTGGGGTAAATTAGTAGCCTAACGATCTGGTGGTGCTAGGCTGCGCAGACTCGGTGCAGGGAGCACCTGAAGCAGCAGAAATAGTCACAGAGTAAAATTAGAGAAGAATGCTAGAAATGATTAAAGAAACCACTAAAATATTAATGGAACCACCAAGAAACATTGAAAATTTTCTTTTTACCTTACTAAAGCAAAACACAGGTTTCTATGGATCGAGGAATGTAACGAAGCCTTCTCAAAACAGAATTGGGAATTCAGAGCTGTCTTATTATAAATTGCTGGAAAATTCTAAAGTCGTATTAGAAAATCGCACGAAAATATAGTAAAATGTTTACAATTTGTGAGAATATGATTAAATTAATCAAATATTTCTAGCAAATTCTAAAGAAATAAAAGGAATATTGTAGAAAAATTCTATAAATTTAAAAATTACTACAAGAAAATTCTATAAAAAAATAAACGCAAGAATCTCCTGAACGGCTGGCTGAGAAATTTCTACAAAAAACACATTTTTGATGTTCTGTGCAATGAGAGGAGAAAGCAAAATAATGGAAATTATTATATTCCATCATTTTAAAGAAACCACAACTTTCTGTAGTACGAGGAATGTGAGCCTTCTAAAATCTAATGAATATACTACTGCGCTCGTTTGAAGTGATTTGTTACTAATTGAAAAATTCCTTTAGAAATCAAGGAATGTAAAAATTTCAAGCAGTCTTGAAAATTCTAAAGATTTACAAGAAAACTTGCAAGAAAATAACAGCAAATTCTTGAATTTTGTGAAAAACTTCGATGAAATTAATCAAAAATTTAGAGGAAATTCTACAGGAATTAATAGAATATTGTATCATAATTTTTAAAATCTAAAAAATTGCTACTAGAAAATTTAGAAAAAATAAGAAAAAATTCTAAAATTTTCAAAAAGTGTAAAGGTGAAATTGCTCAAAAAAAATAATATTTTTAAAGTTCAGTAGAATGAAAGCCTAAAGCACTACTGAAATCGTTCTTACTGAAGAAAACATAAGTTTTTAAGTATTTTATTAATAAATTTACTAAAATTTCTGAAAAATTGCAAACAAATACTAGCAAATTCTCGCAATTTGTGCAAAGCTCCAATTACTTTAATCAAAATTTTGTAGCAAATTCCAAAGGAATGGACGAAATATTCTAAACAAATTCTAGTAATCTAAATAAATTGCTAAAGGAAAAATTTACAATTATTGAAATTTGATAAAATGAGAGATGAAAGCAATAATTCAATTCAATTCTTTATTTCCACGTAAGCCACTTTATACAAAAAATACATTGCTGATAGTCAAGATAAGTACATTTGTAGTGGATGTGATCGTCAATAACAATAATTTTTTGAAATTATTAAAATCTGGAGAAGCAACTAGAAAATCTAAGAAACTTCCATGAAACTTTGAAAATGTGTTTTTCAGTAAAGCAAAACATATGCTTTTATAGAACGAGGAATTTAAGGATGCCTGAAACTAAAAAATATACAAATTGGATAATTCTAAAGATATTAAAATTCTCGCAGTTTATGGAAAATTGCGATGAAATAATCAAAAATGTGTAAACAAATTTAAAGGAAATGGAAGTAATATTGTAGGAAAATTCTAGGAAACTAAGTCCTAATAGAAAATTCTTTAAAAAATTGGTAGAATAAATATAAGAATCTTCCTACAGAATGGACGAGATGGCGCTGGAAAAACTAGAAAAGCAATCAGAGAAGAATGCAAGAAATGTTGTAAAAAAGGAATTACTGTAATATTAAAAAATACATTCAACAAATTCTTTTTACCTTATTGAAGCTAAAAAATAACTACTGAAACATTCTTAGTAAACTAAAGAAAATTGCTAATAATTTTGAATTATTGATGATGATGTAACGATTGACAACCATGAAGTAGTTGATTTTAGAGAATAAATAAAATACTTTTAATGTTTTATTTAATCTCTATAATTTTTGAATTTCGGTACAAGCTAAAAAATAATTTTAAAAATATAAAATAAACATGTTAAATGATAATACTAGAGACTTTTAAATGACAAAAAATTTCGAAGTAAATATCCCTTATACTCTTATAAAATTAAAATTTTAGGAGTCTAAAAAATGAATAATTCAAAAATTCTAAAAAACTAAAAGTTGAAAGATTTGAACTAAATAATATAAGTGATAATGCACGAAATTAACATGCAACCACTTTACTCTGATAGTCAAACATAGTGTACCAATTTTAGGAGCTATTTAGTTTACTGCATCATCAAATTAACGCAATTTAGCAGAGATTCCAATGTATTTACATCTGTTCCAAAAATTATTTTTAACTCACTGAAGAAAAAATATTGTCATTGTCGAACAAATTTTTATATTTTATGTTGAAATCTTATATTTTTGTACAGATGGTAAAATAATATTCGTAAAATTTAAATTAATCATATAAATATCAATTTGTAGTTCTATAGGTTTAATTAATATTAGATGTTTTTACCCAATGAATCATTTTTTCCTTTATCTATCCAACCGCAATACGTCGAAAAAGCTGGCGATTCCAAAAGGACCACACCTTTGGGATTACTTTTCGGCATTCGAAATATATCTAAAAAATAGTGATCTTCAGTTTCTACTTCATATTTCTCCAACGGATATCCATGCCGCCTAACTATATCACTCTAAAAATGAAACACCACATAATAATTGCGACTGTTATTACCTGATAATTCATGATACGTATATTGTAGACTAAAAATCATTGTTATCATGTCAACAACCGCCACAGACCGGTTTCGATCTGTTTAAATCTCATTAGCGTAGCGCAGTTGAAGACATGGAAACAGGGTTTTACTAAGGAGGTATAACTCTCCGTAAAACGCCCGGTTTTAGGTAGATTTGTTTTAAGTGTTTTGGTTGAGAAAGTTAAAGCATTACAAAATAGTCAGAGTTTAAAAATATAGTTGTATAAAAAGTTTAAAGTGTTGTATATATATTTTTATTAAAGTGTACCATCAAGTCAAAAATATAGTGGTAAAAAAAGTTAAAAGTATCTTATTTAATTTTATTATTAAAATATACCACCAAGTAAACACCGCCATCATAAAAGAATCACAAAATTTATTTCGGTCAGAAAATAAATACATTTTTTTTAAATTAGTTTATCATGTAACTCGTGGTTAAACATTTTGTAATATAGAAATAACACAGTGAAACAAACCAAAGGTAAATATTGTTATTTGTATATTTTTTTGTTGTTAATACTTACAGGATCTAAATATACATCAGGATTATGCCAACAATTCCTTGGGTCCATCGTGTAATAATCTAAAAAATTCTTACAGACATTCGGCGGTAAAGTAACACTGAACATCCCATCAAAAAATAATATTACTACTATAACTACACGCATTTCGTAATTTTTAAGAAGCAATTTAAAACAACTCTTGCTTTTATACACCGCTGAAAATATGATTTTACTGTTTACATTTATTATTACACAGTGCATGCATTAGAGAATTTACTCGTTGACTAATGTCATTTTAATTAGTCTAATTAATGTTTACTTAACGTCTCATTAATTTAGATGAGTGTAAATAGCTCTAAAAGGTTTAATTATACAAAGATTTCAATTACTGAATTACGGTTTCATTGAAAGGTAATTGTAATAAGAGTGTTTAGAAATAAGTTGGCAATTAATAATGGCAATAATAATTAAATGAATAAAAATATATTTGTGTATGTATTTACTATGATGGAATTTTTAAATTTATGTTCCATATATATATATAAGGAGTATGCATTAATTCATGCTGTTTTTTTTTTCGAAAATTAAGGCTTTATTGTGAAAAAATGGTTATACACTCAATGATCAAAGTATTGTCTATCGGAAGCTACAACATTTGCCCATCTTTCTGGCAGTTCGTGGATTCCGTCCCAAAAGAACTTCTCCGGCTTGGTGATGAAGAATGAATCGAGCCAATTTTTGATACCCTGTTCTGAGCGTATTCCGGTGAAGGCATTCTGCATTGATCTGAACAAGTAGTAATCAGAAGAGGCTATGTCTGGACTATAAGGCGGGTGAGGTAGAACTTCCCACCCACTGTTTTCCAAATAGTTTTGAACCTATCTTGAAAAATGTGGCCGAGCGTTGTCATGATGGAAAATTATGGATTCGTGTCTGGTTGCATATTCTGGTCGTTTTTCCGCAATCGCTCTCTTTAAACGAATTAATTGTGTTCGGTAGAGGTCCCGTTTGATCGTCGTTTGATCGTCACCATGGATATTCGGCTTTGCCGTGGATGTTGATGGCTGGCCAGGCTTCACATACGATTTCTTGCGCTTGGGGTTATCGTATTGAATCCATTTTTCATCACGAGTGACAATCCGATGGAAAAATGACTTCTTTTTGTGGCGTTGAAGCAACATTCCCGACATGCAGAATCGGCGTTCGATGTCTCTTGGCTTTAATTCACACGGCACCCAATTTCCAAGCTTTTGGATGAATCCAGATGCTTTTAACCCTTTGCACTCGTATGTCCCCGTACGGGGACATCACTCGTTTTACCGTTGCGCTCGTATGTCCCCTTACAGGGGACATCGAATCTCTACGCTCTTATATCGCCGAATCGGCACTAAATACTTCATATTTTATCTTTTGTAAGTATATATGTATGTGTCATCAAGTGGATAAATTAGCGGCGGGGGGTTTTATTCTAGTCTATATAAGCAAAATATTTTGGTCGCTAGAGTTTATATAAAATAAATAAATTCAATAAAATGAATTCGTTATTGATCATCCGGATATGTTTATTTTTCATTCACTTTTTCAAATACTTGTGAACGTCCAGTTTTGGGTTACAAATTTAGTTTAGTGTCATAACGAACACCACCCAAGACAGTTTTGTGTTATAGTTATATAGTACTGTTACTTTTTCAAGGCAACATTAAAAATGAATTTGAGAGCAGTGACGACGAATTTTATATGGACTATTATGATCGAGAATTAGAGTGCCCTGAAAGTAGAATCGAAGGCTGCAGGGAAGAAGCTGCAAAAAATGATACTAGTGGTAGTGACATTATAGTTACCAAAAGAAATCGGACATTACCTTTGCCCAGTACAAGCAGCAGATTCCTCTGACTCTGGATCTGGATCTAAATTTGTACGATGGGAGGATACAGAGTTCCGGTGTACGTAGGCCCCAGTGGGCCCTTTGGCAAACACCAGGATAGCAGCAAGAGGGACTCTTAGGGTGCCTGATGACTGTATACACCCCTTACACAGTGTGGATTCACGTAAGTTGGATAGAACCGCACAGTCCAGAAGCACATGCTCGGCGGTTTCCTCTTCCTCTGCAGATTGAATAGAGTATAGTCACAATCTATTCAGGTGTTATCTTAGATTACAGTGTCCTGTTAGAAGCCCTATAGCCTTCTGTAGGTTTTCTCTGGACAGTTGCATACAGTATCTGGCTCTTAGATTTTGTGGTGTTCACTTCCTCCGTTGCTTACAAGCCATTTGCTGATATATATGCCCAAGGATAGCAGCTTGGTAGCTTGAAATCCTTGATTTTCCTCCTTCTTGTGACCAGTACCAGTTCCGTTTTTGTTGGATTTACAAATAGTCCTTGGTCTATGCACCATTTGTTTACTATGTCAAGAGCATCCGACATACGTTTCGTTAACATACTTTCCGAGTTGCCGGAAAGTAGGATCGTGATATTATCGGCGTAATCTACTGTGTAGTAGCCTTGCCTAATCAGTGATTCGAGTAGTCCGTCGACGACTAGGTTCCACAGTAAAGAGAAGAGCGTGTACATACAAGCCGCGTGTCACCTATTATAATATTGGCTCAACTGTACAAAACCCATTGACTTTTTTAAACTTTTTTTGCGGATGAATTGATGGAAAAATATGTAGAAGAGACGAATTATTATGCTCGAAATAAAATTAGACAAAAAAGCTTATCAAGCGATCTACCTGAAATACTTGGGTGGTCCTTACAGTGGCAGAATTTGAGGCCTTTTTAGAAGTTATTCCATATATGGATACAATAACGATTAGTTATCTGCAGGAATATTGGTCCCAAAACTTCAGTGCCAAAATTCCTTTCTTTAGTGCCATATTTAGAAGAGACTGATTCATGCAAATCTTTTGGATGTTTCATTTGCATGAAACAGATCCAAACGATTAAAGTCTTTGGAGTTGAGTGCAAAAGGTCATTATTTAGATTTTTTTAAGAAAAAGTTGAAGGAAAATTTTATTCCGTCAAGGGAAATTTCAGTGGATGACTCTATAGTTGGATTCAAAGTTTTTTGACTATTAACCCAAATAAGTGTGGAATTGGGATATATGTATTGGCAGATGCTAATACTTGATACACGGCGGACGAGCTAGTTTGTCTCTCGGGCGAGTCCGATAATTTAGTCGAGAAAAAGTGCTACAAATGCAAAAACAAATCTGTAAATGCCGTGTTATGTGTAAACTGTGGTAATTACTTCCATCAGTCATGCCTTAAAATCCATACAAAGACCTGCGGGAAGTTACAATCGATGTCAGCAAGCGATAATGAAGTGGAGGTTAAGTCGCCGGGCACCAAAAAGTCAGGTATTTGGCAAAATAATTTTCTAGTAGAAGAAAACAAATTATTACGTAGGATCATACAAGAACTGGAAAGTAAGAATATTGCTCTCAAAGATAATATTACTCTTCTAAAAGAGAAAATAACATTTATTGAAAATAAGCAAGGCAACAAACCAAAACGTAAGCCGACAAATACCGAAATGAATCAACAGGTGTCAGAACAGATAATTTTATTAAAAAATCTAATAATAAGGTAAAATCTATGTGGCAAATTATTAACTCTAGTCGGAAAACAAAACACAATAACTGTGATGATAATTCATGTAATATTGATGCCGAACATTTTAATCGTGAGTTCACGTCACATATAAAAAACGTGATTAAGTCTATCGAAGATCCTGGACTCAATCCTTTAGATTTTCTTCCGAATTATTCCGTTATCAGCTTCTCTTTTAAATTAGTAACAACTTCGGAAGTGAGAGAGGCTATCATCAGTCTAAACACTAGCAGAAGCAAAGACGTTTATGGACTTACTTCATATTTGTTAAAATGCTGCATGGAACCAATCTTGTCACCGCTAACTTCAATTATTAATGCATGTATTATAACATCAACTGTACCTGACGAAATGAAAATTGCGTCAGTGATACCAATTCACAAAAAGGGCGATAAAAACAATGCACTTAATTATAGACCTATATCGATTTTACCGGTTTTTTCCAAGGTATTAGAAAAAATTCTTCTACTACAAATCACCGGATACTTTGAATTAAATAATCTATTTAATTATGCCCAATTTGGATTTCGTAGTGGTAAATCGACAACTGATGCCATTATTGCCCTTATAAATAATCTTTTAAATGGATATGAGGGTGGGCAGTTTATCATGACCTCTTTTGTGGATTTGGGTAAAGCATTCGATTGCCTAACTCATGACATTCTTGTTAATAAACTCGCGCGCTATGGTTTCGACAAAGCTAGCCAGAATTTAATAAAATCATATCTCTCACGAATAACTCAAACAGTTAAGTATGGTGGTAATAGTTCCGGTATATTGCCTATAGAATATGGTGTTCCACAAGGCTCCATTTTGGAGCCACTATTGTTCATAATCTACACGAACGATTTTGCATCATACGTTAATGATACGTTCAAGGTCATGTATGCCGATGATACTACGTTAGTTAACAGCGTTACAACTCTTAACGAGGCAATTCGTGGAAGCCAGAGCGCAAATGATAAATGCAGTGAGTGGTTCAGTAGCAACAAGCTGCTATTAAACAAGGACAAAACAATTAATATGCTGTTTACACTAAAGAAACATGACTTTGATACTCCACCATCAGCTAAGTTTTTGGGGATACATCTCGATCCTACAATGTCATGAAACGCTAATACCGAATCATTAGCAAACAGATTATTTTTCTTTTACGGAATATGTCAGAGTCAGTATCAAATAAAATTTTAAGAACAACCTACTTTGCCACATTTCAGTCATTATTAGCTTACAGCCTTCTGGTATGGGGCCACTTTGCTCATAGGCAAAGAAGAGCTGTGCGCGTGGTTGCGGGTATTGGTTATAGGGATGACTGTAAATCACAATTTAGTAAACTTAACATTATGACACAGGCCTTTACATATATATGTGCCTTATCCATCTTAAAAAAAAACCTCTCAAACTATCAAATATCAGACTCATTCCATAATCATAATACCAGACAGAAAGGCAACATTCATATTGATCAAATCAGACTGTGTAAGTCACACAATGGCGCAAATTATTGGGCGCCTAAATTTTATAATAATCTGCCTCCGTTAATTAGAGCATTGCCTTTAAATTTCTTATTTAAGGATGGAGAATCTTCTAGATAAATATGAACACATTTTCATCAAAAAAATTCATCTTGATCGAACGTGAAAAAAAATTCCAAGTTACTGGCTAACTGTCTAAAGAATAATTACGAGTGCAAAGGGTCAAACGTCTGGAAATGGTTGCTTCATCAACACCCAATGATTTTGCAAGATATTTTTGCATTTGGCACGCATCTTCATCAAGCAATGCCTCCAATTCTTCATCTTCAAACCTTTTTGGCTGTCCAGGTCGTAAACCACTTCTGGCACGTTCTTTCAGCAAAAGCATGGTCACTATAAACCTCTACTAAAATACGATGACTTTCGGTAGCACTTTTCTTCATGTTAAAGTAATGAAACAAAAACACTTTTTCTGGCACAAAGTTCGACATGTTCAAATGAATAGAAAAACATGTTGTTTACGCTTTAATAAAATTACATATATTGAAAAAGACGCCTCTCTTAGAAAACCGCACGAAATAATACATACTCCCGATAAAAAGCTAAACTTAATAAAATACTGACACAGTATATAGTTTCAAAAATGTTTTTATTTCTATGACAGTGTAATAAAAATAAAAATATTTTTGGAACCATAAACTGTGCCAGTATTTTATTAAGTGATTTGGAGTTTCAGCAAGTAACAGCCTCATCAATCCAGTAAAATAGCTAAGATTACAATTTAAACGTAAAACTTAAAGAGTAGAATTATAAGATTCGCTCTTATAAAAGGAATTTCATTTAAGAGATTTAAAAGCTCCATCTTGTTGACATCATTTACGCTAAGTACAGCAAAGAATACTTTTTTCTTGTAGGGCTATCACAAAAGTAAAGTATGTACCCGACTAGTACAAGAACTCTGTATGAGTTAAAAAAAAGAGAAATCAGGATTGTGAATTTTATCCAGCTGAGATCAATCAGCAGATTTCAATCAAGAATGTTTTCGTAAAGGAGAACGCCGTCTAAAGGACGTATTTAAAATAATGATAAATTTAATTAAGGTTTCTTAAACGGCAAGTGAATAATATGTTTTTCTTCCATCAACTTTAATTGTTAAAAGTAAATAAAATGTTTTTCTTCCATCACCTTTAAATTGCTTCAAAAGTTTCCTCTTTTGTGTCACATTGTATTAAAATTTAAAATGTAAATCCAATTTTCTTGCCATAATATGGCTATTTAATTGAACCAATTGAATCATTCAAAGTGTTTAAGTGAAAAGAGGGGAATTTTCTTTAGTTTTTTCTTCGTATTAATAAAACGAAGTGTTCATTATCAATAGTTATTACAAATTGATTGAATCATGTCTTTTGTAGCAATACTAAGCTTAAGATTTAAGAGGAGTGTCTTCATCCAAAATTTGTGGTACAGAAGATGTGATGAGTATTGAACCAAAATTACTGAGATTAGCGGTGTAAAGTTTTATATCAGGATGGAGTTAACCAAAATATAAATAAAACAGGATTACTTATTTTTAAATATATTTAGCTAATCTCATATATTGAATCCAAAAGTTTTATAATCGGTTTATAGACTTTATCCGCTGCGTGGGCACCGTAATAAAACGCTCCGTGGGTGAAATTTCTCACCATCATCTGGCCGTAGATTTTTGCTCTGGGCGGTAGCTTGCGGTACAGATTGTCAGAGTCCTAAAATGAGAAATGATTACAAACTTTGTAATAATTTGTTATGTGAAATAAAAAGTTCTCAGCGTTTTCTACTAGATGAGATGTTTTTAGTAATATACATAGCATCGAGCAATCCGATACGTCGATTTAAAGGTTTTCGAAAAAAGTCATTTGGTAGTTTTTTATTTGATCAAAGATAAAATGAAGGAGAAAATTGGAGATAGTTTGACAAGTCCAAGCAAACTTAAACAACTTTTGGGCCTCACTAAAAACGAAATAAGTCTGGTCAAAGTTTTTCTTACAAAATTTTTGTCCAGTGAAGTACCGTCTCCACAAGATAGATAAAGTGGACAACACCACTTGTAGAAGCACTGGAAACCAACAGACTAGCTCTAACTGGAGAAATACCGATGATGCCAAAACGAAAACCAGTTGTTGTAAGGCTATCTAAAGCCAAACGACCATTCATGAAAGCGTCAAAATAGCTAGCCAAAATAAAAAAAACGTTGCTGTCCACCATCGTTAGTAATTACCGTAATAAAGACAACCCCAAAAATTCAGCTACAGGCATTTTTAAGGGTCTGATTCAGGTAGTTAAAGATCGTAAATTAATTACTAAGTGGAGCTTCGATGGAGCTTTGGGCAAAGAGTACAAAGAAAAATTCACCGAAGAAAACAAAACGATTCACTTCGCTGGTTCCAATAAAACTTTGTGCTGTGTTTGATTAATGGTTGAGGCGTTCACTTCGGATACATCTTTGAAATTTAAACAAAAACGTTTATTTTCTGCAGTGGACTGTAATGATGTTGAATTTGACATTTGAACAATTTCTAAAACCACCCTTTAAGCGATTTCGTAGGTTTATTCCGTTGCAATTAAAATAGTCAATTCGAGTATCACCAGATGGCTTTTAGCGCCCACGCGGTAATTACCGTGATTTGAATAATGTTACTGTGTGGATCGTTATTCACGACTTACAATTGTTATGGTTATACATTATTTTCAAATAATCGATTTAGTTAAGGCATATCACCAAATTCCAATTCATCTAAATTACATACAAAAGACTACAATCACAACATCTTTTGGATTTTTTTCAATATACAAGGATTACTTTTGGATTGAGAACGCAGCTCAAACTTTGTAAAGATTTATGGATTCGGTATTATGCGGACTACCATTTTGCTTCGCGTTCATCGGCGTCGTCTTAGTCTTCAGGATGAACAAGAACACGTTTATCACTTATAACAGGTTTTTCAACGCTCAACATCTTTTGGCATTAAAGTTAATTATTACAAATATGTTTTCGGTGAAATAAGATTAGATTCTTTAAGTCCTGGCGATATTAAATCTCTTCAATTAAAAGTTGAACAATTTTGTCTTTTCCGCAATCCACTGATCAAAAAGCATCAAAGCGTTTTTTTTTATTTTGGTATTGCTAATTTCTAACGTAGATTTATTGAATTATCCTCAAGTATTATGTAATGGACTTTGCTGTTAGTTTATGACGCTACGCGTCACTATGTAGTCTGTACTTAATTCTCATTGTTTTTATAGAGTGCATAGCTATGTTAATTCATTGATTCTGAAATATTTAAGCTCCACTCGACCAGCTTGCAAAAAAACTATTAGTCTGGTCTCAATTTCAACTCAAAGCTGCATTAGATAACTGTTCTATGCTTCCTTTACCAAACCATCTTGTAAAGACAACCTTTAATATGAAATTAGTAGGTTAATTGCATTATGAACAAAAATACAGGCTGTCCAATAAAATTAGTAAGACACGAAATTGAACATCAGTGTGAATCAATGAAACAAAACGATAACCTGTCAGAGATAAGTTTTTTTCAACCCTGTATCTACTTGTAGTTAGTGATAAGTAATTATTTAATCTCAAGTATTGCGATTGATATGCTGGACATGTATTTCAAAGCAAATAGAAACACTGAATAAGCATGCACGAGGTATGCAGAGCGTTTTCCAGAAAGACACAAGAACCACATAGGATAATTTTTAGAAGACTAGTTAATAATTTACAGAACTTCGAACTTTCAAAGCTTCGAACAAAACGAGCTATAGAGGGTGACTGACGAAAAACCGTTGGTGCTGTATATCGCTTATTTTTTATCTGATTTGAATAACTAAAACATCAAATTAAATGATTTTTAAAAGACTTTAACATGAACTGTACTGATATTTTTTCTTGCATCCAGTTTTTGACAAAAGACGATCAACTTTTTTTTTTCAAATTGCACTGTATATATATTTTGTACTGATCCGCAAGGAGATTTTTTTCTGAATCTAAATTTGTAAACGATTTTATCCATTCATCAAACCAAAGTCGAGAAATTGAGGATTAAAAAAAAATTTAAAATCAAATACCCATAGTAAACAATATACAGAGCCTATTCCAAATGTCAAAAGTGACAGTGTCAGTCATTGGTACAATACTGCAATGATTTTTAATAATTTCATAATAAAAATGTTGCAAGATTTCAAAAACTGAAAAACGATTTCTGTAGAAGCACAAAATTCTAGTACAGTGTTTGAAATATTGCAACATTTTAATTATGAAATAATTAAAAATCGTTGCAGTATTGTATCAATGGCTGTCACTGTCACTTTTGACATTTAAAATAGGGTCTGTATATTGTTTACAATGGATACTTGACTTTTTATTTATTTTTTTAATCCTCAATTTCTCGACTTAAGTTTGATGTATGGATAAATTTTTCTACAATTTTATATTCAGAAAAAAAATCTCCTTGCGAATCAATAAAAATATATATACAGTGCAATTTAAAAAAAAATGTTGATCGTATTTTGTCAAAAACTGGGTGCGAGAAAAAATAACAGTTCAGATCCTATTAAAGTCTTTTAAAAATGGTGTAATTTGATGTTTTATTTATTAAAATCGGATAAAAAATAAGCGAGATACAGCACCAAAGGTTTTTCGTCAAGTTAATTACTATCAGAAAAATTCTCCAAAAATCCTTTCAACTTTCATATATTATCCCAACACTGTCTTCCTAGAAACCCTACTATAAACCCTAAATTTAAAAATCCCAATTCAACCATATTGGATTTCATTTCATCATTTCATCCTTTTACGCATTAAAGACTGTCGCCATATGACTGGACAAAACAAGGCAGAAAGACCTCTGGTCGATATCCTTTTGACAACTTAATACATTAACACCTCATTCATTACTCATCATTCCAATGTAATTTCAATAAATATATGTTACTATTATTATGAAGTTAATGATGCTGATACACGTCAAAATAATATTTTGCAGAACGTTATGAACAATTCCAGAACATCAGTTCGTCTTGTAGCTCGAGAAACAGGGATTTCAAAATCTACTGTTCACAGAGCCTTGAAGAAAAACAATTACCACCCTTACAAACCAACAATTGTACATGGTTGAAGTGATAATGACTATCACCGAAGATTGGACAGATGAAACACGATTTACCAATTGTGGAGTATTCAATAGTAATAACTATCAACATTGGTCTACTGAAAATCCATATTTGGTAAATCAAAGAAGATTTCAAGTTCGATTTGGTTTTAATGTCTGGTGCGGTTTAATTGCTATGAAATTTTGTTTTTTGAGTTTCCTTTCGTTTTTGGTAGATGTTATTGAGTTAATGAGAAAAATAAAATTTGGCAAATTTTGTTTTATTTAAAATATCTGAAAACTGAAAAAAGTTAAGGTGAATTTGTTATAAGCACTGATTTCTGGAAAACATCCCCCATTTAACCGCTGATGTATCTCTTCTAATAACAGAGGTACCAATGGTGAGCATCGAAATATATATGTAGGGTGGGTGGGTGGCCTTTATTTCATTCTCCAACCTATTAATCATACACGAGAGTTTTGTGGAATTTAAATTTGATGACGAGCTGTTTTATACTTAAGTTTACCACCTAAACTTATCTTTTTGTAAAACATTTTACATTAGCCAACCGTCGTTTATAATTTAGGAACTGAAGGGTGGGATAGTGGCCACCCACCCACCCTACATATACAATTACACATAAGCTATAATAGTGCTTTTAAAGTCATTAACAACAACTACATAATTTCCTTTTTTTAGGAAACTAAAACAGTTACAGTGGTGAAAGTACTAGTATATATGTAGGGTGGGTGGGTGGCCTCTATTCGATCCTCCAGCCTTTTAATCATACACAAGAGTTTTGTTGAATTTAAATTTGATGACGAGCTAATTTATAGTAAGTTTACCATTTACACTTTTTTTAAACACTTGATAATAGCAAACCGTCGTTAATTATTTAAAAACTGAAGGGTAGGATAGTGGCCACCCACCCACCCTACATATACAATTAAACATAAGCTACAATAGTGCTTTTTAAGTCATTAACAACTACATAATTTCCTTTTTTTAGAAAACTAAAACAGTTACAGTGGCTAAAGCACCAATATATATGTAGGGTGGGTGGGTGGCCTCTATTCCACCCTCCAATCTATTAATCATACACGAGAGTTTAATTGAATTTAAATCTGATTAATACTTCAGTTATTTATTATCTTTTTCTAAAATATTTTATATTAGTTAACCGTCGTTTATAATTAAGAACTGAAAGGTAAGATAGTGGCCACCCATCCACCCTACATATACAATTAAACATAAGCTGCAATACTACTTTTATAATCACTAACAACATTTACATAATTTCTACTTTTGGTTTTAGGAAACTAAAACAGCTACAGTGGTGAAAGTACCAATATATTTGTGGGGTAGGTGGGTGATCTATATTCCACCCTCCAACCTATTAATCATACCTAAGAGTTTAATTGAATTTAAATCTGATTATGAGCTAATTTATAATAAGTTTACCATCTTATTTTTTTTTTAAATTACTTTACATTAGCAAATCGTCGTTTATAATTTAAGAACTGGAAGGTAGGAAAATGGACACCCACCTACCCTACATATACAGTGAAACATTAGCTACAATTTTGTTTTTAACATTATTAACAACATCTACATAATTTCTGTTTTTGATTTTTGGAAACTAAAACAGTTACAGTGGCGAAAGTACCAATATATATGTAGGGTGGGTGGGTGGCCTCTATTCCACTCTCCAATCTATAGATCATAAACGAGGGTTTTGTTGAATATAAATATCATCACAAGGGTATTTAGACTATAATTAGCAGTTGGGCATCTCTTTTTAATATTTTTTTATAAGGAACCGGTTGCAGGGTATAATGGTGGTTACTTTATTTTTATCAAAAGTAATGGATTATTAAAATTGCGTTTAATAAATCATTTTCGAAAGTACTAACATGATCAATACAGGAAAAGTACTAAGATGACCACATACAACGTTTACTCTTATAGTATTGGAATCTACATAAAAAGAAAAGGAGATCGTAGTTAGAGGGGCAAGGTTATCGCCAAACAAGGACTCACGGCCAAGATATTTTTGCTGAGTATTTAGTGGGATTAGAAAGGATTGATCAACTATAGTTTGCTTCAATTGGGTACTTAATTCGAACCTCGACGATCAGATAAAAGCATACGATCGACAAAAGCAACCAAAAATGGCCAATAGGAAGAGTGTTGTGTACCATCAAGACAACGCCAGGCTCTACAAATTATTAACTATCCACCAGAAGCTTTAATAGCTTGAATGGGAGATTCTATCGCCCCCATATCGTTATTTTTAAATTCTAAAATTACAGATTTTTATTATTTTAAAGCATATTTTCTTTTATATTTCTATTTTTTTATCATTTCTTGTTTCACATTAAGTTTCTTCAAGTTTTCTTCAATCATCTATCAATTTCACTCTTAGATTTCTATAATATTCCAATAAATTCTTTCTAAAATTTTTTAGATTTTCAAAGAGAAATTGTCATTAAATTGTGAGAATTTATTTTATTTTTTCTAATTTTATTTTATTTTTACCCAACAGCCAAAAAGGCCAATAACAGAGTAAAATTAGTATTAAAAAACTTAAATTAATAATTAAAATACAATAACAAAAATAGGATTATTCGTTTTTGAGATACATAAATTTATATACGGAATTTACCAAAACTTTTTCTATTTCAGAAATTTCTCTTGAAATTTACAAATGATTTCTTTTAGGGGTTTTAATAATATGCAGTTTTTTTCTGACTAAATGTATTTCTCTTCAGTGCAAAGTTTTCTTCAAGTGTTCTAAAATTTTTCAAAAAAATGCTTTCAGATTTATAAAATCCATTAATTCAAGAATTTAGCATTTTCCAGCAAATATTTAAAAATTTTCCAATTTTTCTTGCTTTGTGTTAGAGAAAGTTTTCAGATACTTTCTTCTTTATGAATCGCTCTTCCAATTAAAGAAAATTTCTGTTGAGTTTACTAGTAATTCGCTTTTGCATCTCTTTTTATTAAATACTATAGTATATTTTAGAGATTCTCTAATGAATTTCTCTTCTAAGTTGAGAGTTTTTTTAATTTCTAAATTTTTCTGCCAACTTAAAAGTTTTTGCAATTTTCCAGAATTTCCGAGAAAAAAAAGCCGAATTTTTCAGCATATTTTCGTCTAAAAATTTGTTCGGTAGTTCAAATATGTTTCAATAATTGTTATTTCAATTTATTTATTTGGAATTCTTAAATATCAAAATAAGTTTCCTTTTAAGGTTGCGATTTTTCTTCACAGTTTTTAAATTTTTTCTTTCACAATTTTCTACTAAATCTAGAGTTTAGATTTCTCCAAAAAAATCTCAAAAATTTAGACAATTTATTGCGTTTAATAAGCTTTTTTATTCTTATAGTATCTTTTCTTCTAATTTCCAAAAAAAAATCTGTTAATTTTCAGTAATTCCTTACGAAAATATTCAATCAATTTCTCTTCCAGGTTGCGAAATTTTAGCAGTTCAGATTTTTGAAATTTTTCAAATTCAATTAAACTACAATAAACATAATAATATCTTAACCTTATATACTCGATTATTATTTATTCTATCGTACTCTTGACCTACCTCAACAAACAATGCAACAATGACCTCTCGTACTCCTGACCCGCCCGAACAAATTATACGTTGAGGTAGGTCAAGAGTACGCTGGAGTTTAAGCGGGAAAATAGGCGCTAGTTTACGCATAGTTTATTGTCGTAGGTCAAGAGTACGTTTGGTTAAATAAAAAAAAATAATTGAAAATTATTTGAAATTTTCTTAAAACATAGTTTAATATTCAAATGTTAGAATTTTAGATTGTTACTTGAATTAAATACATTTAATTGTAAGAATCTATTGGTGCAAGATTTTTTAATTTAAATATTATTGCGAAAGTTATAATTGAAAAAATAATTGAATTTTTCGTTTGTTTATATAATATATATTTTATTGTATGAATCTATTGGTACAAGAATTTTGTTATCATTTGCGCAAAAAAAAAATTTCAACTGCTATTCCTTATTTTTTTCTTAAATTTCTTTTGTTGTTTTAAACATTAGACTAATGTATATTTTTAGAAAGAGTGCAATTGTTTGAAATAAAATTCCATTGGTTTTATTTCAAACAATTTTCATTTTCTAAGTAATTGTAATTTATCAGCTGATTTTCAGTTGTTTTTCTTGTTCGTGGTAAAATTAAAAAGTTTTATTAAAGAGAGAATGATTTTAACATTATATTATTAGCATTTTTTCTACTTTAATATTAGCTATGCTTTTTGGATCAATTTTTCTCATTTGAGAAACCTTCTATGTAATGAGGCGTATTTAGACTGATTTTTATAAAGTAAGTTTAAAAATATTTCAGCTGTATTCCAATTGTTTTCTTAATCTGAAAATTTTCAATTGTTTAGTATAAAATTCAATTGTTTTCTTTTCTAAAATTCAACTGATTTTACCTGCAATTTTTTATAAAATACAATTGTTTAACTTATTTACTTTTTTTTATATTTTAATTTAAACTTTGGTAAATTTCATTTCTCACCCACTTTATTTAATATTTTTTAAATTATAATCACTGTTGCCATTTTAGTTTTCATAAAAACTGCAGCGGAGTTGCTATTTTATTTTTTAAATTGTGTATCAGTGTTTTAGATTAAAGTTTAAATGTATATGTAGGGTGAGTGGATGGCCACTTTCACACCCTTCAATTTTAAATACATAAGCAACAATTTTTCAGAAGAAAAAAAAAAATAAACAAAACTAATTTAAATAATAAGTCGTTTTAGGAATAAAAGTGCACTCATTGGAATTTTTGGGAGTGTTTCAAAGATTGGATGGTGGGATAGAGGCCACCCACTCGCCCTACATATACAATTAAACATTCATCACACTCAGACTTTTAGTTTCCTAAAAACTATTGCAGTATTAAATGAAATTATAAAACAAAATTAGAAACAAAGGTTATTTCACAGTTTTCATATATTAGTAGGATAGGTAGGTGATTTTTCTAGGAAATATTAATTATTATAACCTATCTTAAGATTTCTTAAAAATAAAATAATCTAAGGATTAATATAATCATAAATAGTTTACTATTATTATTATATTAAGTGATAATAGATAATGTGAATTCTGTAAAATCTGTTTACAACTGAAGGGTACGAAAGGGAATACCCACCTACTTTATATATTTTTTTGAAATTATAATCACTGTTATTATTTTGTTTTCCCCAAAAGCTATAGCGATTTTGCTGTTGTTATTTTTAAATTATAAATCAGTATTTACTAGTTTAATGTTAGGGTGGGTGGTTGTCAACTGTCCCACCCTCCAATTTTAAACAAATATCCGACAATTTTTCAAGAGAAAAAAAAATTCAAACAAAATTAATTTACACAATAAATTGATTTAGAGAAGAAAGCGCATTAATTAGAAATCTTGAGAGTGTTTTTAAAAATAGGGATGTTTTTAAAAATTATAAATCAGTATTTTAGTTTATTATTTTAGCGGGGGTGCCACTATCCCACCATTTTAAACATACAAACAATAATTTTTTGAAAGAATAAATTTCAAACAAAGCTTATTTAAACAATAAATTTGTTTTAAAATAAAGGTACTTTCATTAGAATTCTTGGGATAAAAGGACAATTATAAAATTGCATATCCTATACTTACATTATCGTAGAAATAAAGCAAAAAAGAAATGCTAAGAACTCTTTACTTCATCTAATACTAAACACGTAATAAAATAATCGTATACTTACAATAGGTGACGTTACAACATCGGTATCTGCAGAAATCAAAAATACGGGCGATTCAATATCCTGAAGGGGATACTCCGGAGGAATTTTATTGCCGTAGTACTCCATATTTAATTCTTCTCCGTAGTCGAAAAATTGGAATTTGTGTGATTTCATAATCTGTATGTAGTGTAAGATGACTTTGAATGACACACCCGCCGGGTTTTGATAGAATTTTACTGGAAACCATTGCTAGAAATAGGATTACTATATTTACAGAAAAAATGTACATACGAAGGGACTTTAATATACGAGGGGTGTTCAATAATTTATGCAACACATTTTTTTCTCGGCCACCTAAATATTTCGTGTAGAACAATCAATATTCCCGCTTTGTCGCGTATAGTTTGATTGATTTATGATATGTACAGCTATGTATAGTGCTGTCTTATGCAGCTGTTAAAATGGCGTCTGTAACGAAGATGCGTTTCAATCAACAGGCAGTGATGCGCTTTCTTCGTTCAGTTTCACTACGGTAAGAACTGCAACATCGTTTTTTTTTGTGGGAAAACAAAGGCATCTCGGATATTCATAGGCGCTTAGAATGTCTACGGATATCTAACAGTGGACAAAAGCACGGTGAGTCATTGGAAAAAATGTGTGTCACCATCGCCGCAAGTCAAGCAAAACTGTGTAATCTCCAGCATGCCGGCTTGCCGGCCTATATAGGATCCTTTAATCATTTCAAGCACTTAAAGAATTGTTTGATCCCAACTCAACACTTTTACAAATGCAAGAGTCTATATTGTGACTTTTGTATCTATGAAAGTGTTGAGTTGAGTTGGGAATTCCTTAAATGCGTCTTCCTCGTTTAGTTTCACTATGGTAAAAACTGCAACATCCTCTTCTTTTCTAGCATACCTGTGACCCATGCAATGTGGGAGCGTGATACATTCTCATTCGAGATGATCGACGAATAATATCAAACACCTCGCTTCTCAACTGGATGTCTCTTTTGATACTGTCACAATTGTTCACCCGTTGGAATATTCAAAGGAGAATCATCTGTGCGGAATTACATGATGAAACATGATGATAAACTTTGCGAACACCCCAGTGTTAAGAAGCCTTCACCAGGTAAGGGCCCACTGCATTCGATCCATTACTTGGGATTAAAATAGAGTTGATTGATTGTTGAGGCATTTAAGTGTTGAAAATCCATATTCATTATTTAGGTAACAAAACTGTTTGATTTTCAAATTGGTTTTATTGTAAACACTACATATGTTTCGCCACACTGTGGCTTCTTCAGGTGAAGAAAATATACTGTATATTTTCTTCATCAAATCAAACAGTTTTGTTACCTAAATAATTAAAATAGAGTACAATAAAACAAAAAAAAACAGAAACCAAATGATGACTATGGGTGGCAAGGACAAGAAGACGTCCGGTGAAATGGATTCCAGAAAATCCAAGGATAACTTGAAGCTTAACCTAAACGTGGCGGCTGATAGGAGGTGTTATAGCGCTCCGACTATCCCGAAGAAGTCTAATAAAGGATATTCATGTCTGGTATATGATGAAAGCTAGGCTGCCAGCTCAGCAAAGCGAAGGAGGAATATCAATTTCCCCAACGAAGGTATTAAGTTCTAAGAATAAAATACAGGACAGACTACTTAATATATTCACGGACGCGGGTAAAGTTTCTAGGAACCTCTACACTTCAGTAAGAGAAAACCGGAACACTAAAAAAGAAATCAAGAACAACATCAAAACGATAAGACTTGTTAGCCAAATAAGTACCGGTCAGATGCGTAGAATGCAGATGGGAACAGATGAGCAAAAGGATGAGCTCAGTTGTGTATCAGGAAGAGAGAAGAGCCTTAAAGGGAAAACGAAAACCTCAAGGAATTAGCTAGGGTCACAACCCTAGTCAACCCTAGTGCTCGATGGGATATATACCTTTCAGAAATGGCAGGTCATCAAGGACCGTAGGTGTCACAATTATCTGCACACTAGCATGACGATTGTGGAGGGTAATCCTTTCTATATGGGAATTAACGTGATCAAAGTGGTCTTGGTGTACAAGGAGGATCCTGACATGGCGAAAAGCATTCAAAGAATGTATAGGGAGCGCTTTCCAAGGATGCTTGGCTCTAATGAGCTAATCGAGCTTATGGAAAAAATAAGCACCAAGCAAAGGAAGGTAATCCGAGTATTTTATGAAGGAACGGAGGAGTATATGTGGCAAGTGCTTGAGCGTATCAGAGACATAGCGGGCGATTGTGAGACAGAGATCGCTATAGATAAAGTTCCATATGTGTATCTGGGAACCCTCAACAACGATCAAAATACTAATATTCGTTAGTAAGGGACAGAGGGAGATCTCATAGGAATCCCATACTGGAGGACAAAAATGACCGATAGCCACGAAACGAGCAAGCGATGAGGTGCTGATAATTAGAGCGGAGGAGTTTACCTTTGCTGAGGTGATAAAAACAGTTAAAAAAGGTGAACCTCGCTTCTATTGGAGCCAAAATAGGCATGGTCACTAAGAGCGGAACACCGAGCTTGCACAGCAGCAGTCCTTAGATTAGATTAGTATTGGAAGAAGAAAACCGGTGTACTCCTTTGCTGAGGTGAAGAAAACAGTAAAAAAAGGTGAACCTCGCTTCTATTGGAGCCAAAATAGGCAAGGTCACTAAGAGCTTACACAGCAGCAGTCCTTAGTTTAGATTAGAATTGGAAGAACAAAACCGGTGTACTGGTGGACAAAGAGGATAGGAGAACTACGTAGAGAGGTAACCCTGGTTCGCAGGAAAATGACCCGGGCAAGGGCTAGGAGTCAAAACGCCGATCAGTACATAACAGATCACAAGGAAGCAAGTGGAGCAGTTCGCAGGGCGATAGCCAGGAGTAAGGAGCTGTGTTGGATGAAGCTCTGCGAGGAAGTGGAGAGCAATCCATGGGGGAGGCCCTACCAAATTGTAACATGAAAGATTGAGGCCAGACCACTAGGACCAGAAGTAATGGTAGTGGGTGAAGTGGAAAAGGACGTTAACGAACTCCACCAGCAAGAGAGTAACGAAGTAAGTAAAGAAGACTCCCAAACCGACTTCCGGTGAACGGAGGCGGAAGTGGTAGCGGCGGGAAAAGGCTCACAAGTAGGAAAGCCTCTGGACCTGACTGGTTGCCAAACTAGATGGCGAAGGCAGCGGTTTGTACTGCTCCACAAGCATGGGAAACTACCAAAGGACACCAGTACATACATTGGAGGACAGACTGGGCAAGATGCTTGAACGACTAATCGTTGAAGTACTGGAAGAGACAATGGCCAGAGCGAGCTGGGGGACTGTCGCCAAACCAACATGGGTCCAGGAAGATTTGCTCCACGGTGGATGAGAGTTGTCCTAACCATCGCCGAGAGGGTGAATACGGGATCGTGGAGGAAGAAGGCGTTATGGTTGTCATAAACGTTAGAAATACGTTTAACTCGATTCCGCCGCTATGCCGTGGGTGTCTGGAAGAAGAGGAAACTCCCTAGTACCTAGTGTGCACTCACGAAGCATACAAACCTCGGGAAGCCCATGCTTCCTGTAGAACAGCTAAAGAATATCCTCTGGCAGAAACTACTGGACATCTTAAAAGATACAGGAGTTCAAAAGGAGTAAAACAGCCAGAGGCGCACAAAAGGACCACGGAGACCGCAGTGCAGGGACGCTAAGCGACACCACCTCGTGAGGACAAAAAAACTAGATCCCGTGGAATAGAGTTATGCAAGCGCTGAAGGAGTTCGATACGGCGTCATATATAAAAAAACTTTGTAAAAAGTTACCTCAGCGAGAGTGAATAATATACACCGGCAAGGAACGAGAGCGAATATTCAACGTGTATAGTGGGGTTCCACAAGGATCGATAGTTGCCCCGCTACTCTGGAATATGGCCTATGGCGGGGTTCTGCCCATTGAGCAGCTTGATGACGTGGGGATGGTAGCCTTTGCGGACGACCTGGTGGTGCTAGACTCCGCAGACTCGGTGCAGGGAGCAAGTGAAGCAGCCGAGTCGACGGAGTTATCGCTAGCGCAGGAAAAAACTGAAGCCGTGCGGCGCGCTACTAAGAGGGTGGAGCACCAAGGGTATGAATCGATAAAAGTCAACGGGTTCCAGTTCTTGAAATCTTTTGGTGTGGGTTGGCAGGAATAAATATCACACCACACATATCAGTGAGGCAGTAAAAGTACAGCAAAAACGAAGGCTGCGGTAGCAAGCAGTTTTTGTTTACTAGGATATCTTGTGAAGCAAGTCAGGCACTTTTGCAAAAATGGATAAAAACGAATTTCGTGCAGTCATCAAACATTTCTGGATAGATGGGAAAAAGGCGACGGAGATACGAGATATTTTGCAGAAAGTTCATGGCACATCCACACCTTCATTTTCGACTATTAGTTTCTGGGTGAGCAAGTTCAAACGTGGCCGTACGAGCACCAAGGATGAACCACTCAACGGACGTGCAAAAACGGCCCCAAATGAAGAAATGATCGACAAAGTCCATGATCTCGTGTTAGCCGATCGACGAGTGAAGTTGCGCGAAATAGTAGAGACCACGGGCATCTCATATGAACGTGTGCAAAATATCGTGCACGAACATTTGGGCATGAGGAAGCTGTCGGCGCGATGGGTGCCGTGTTTGCTGACTATGGACAACAAGCGAAATCGTGTGACCACTTCGAAAGAGTGTTTGGCCTTGTTAAAGCGTAATCCAACGGATTTTTTCGCCGATTCGTGACCGTGGAGGAATCATGGATCCACCACTACACACCAGAAACCAAGCAGCAGTCGAAACAGTGGATTTCTCCAGGTGAATCTGCTCCGAAGAAGGCATTCCCATCGGCTGGAAAGGTCATGGCCACCGTTTTTTGGGATTCGCAAGGTGTGATACACATCGACTTTTTGCAGAAGGGAAGAACTATCACGGGACAATACCTCATCGATTTATTGGATCAATTCAACGGCATATTGAAGGAGAAACGGCCTCATTTGCAGCGGAAAAAAGTGCTCTTCCACTACGACAACGCGCCGGCCTATTCATCCCGAATCGCCAATGTTAAATTGGTTGAATTGGGCTACGACCAGACCTGGCCCCGTGCGACTTTTTTTGTTCACAAACATGAAGACTTGGCTCGGAGGCAAGCGCTTTACGTCAAATGAGGAGGTCGTCGACGCCACTAAAGCTAATTTTGCAGAGTTCCCGAAATCATATTTTTCTGAAGGCTTAAAAAAGTTGGAGCACCGCTGGGAAAAGTATATCGCCCTGTAAGGGTACTATGTTGAAAAATAAAAAAATAACCTGTGTAATTACTGCGTTTTCTTGCCCATTCCGGAAACTTTTCAATCTACCCTTGTAATTATAATGCTGTAAATATTATATGCTGTGTAGTAGAGTAATTTTAAATAAAGGGGCGGCGGGACAAGAATGCATCGGCGATACACTACTGCGCTGCTTGCGAAGAAACATGGATTCATCACTTCGAACATGAAATAATACGGCAATCAATGGCATCACACCCACTCCCCTACTAAGAAAATGTTTAAAGCCCTACCCTCAGCTGGTAAAGTCTTGGCTACAGTCTTTTGGGATTCTGAAGGAGTTATTCTTTAAATGTGTTGCATTAATTAATTAATTATTGAACCCCCATCGTATAATAAATTCCTAAATAATGATAGGCTACGTAATATTTTACAAATACATATAGTGCGTCTTACAAAAAATTAATCTATCCTCATCTTGGTTTTAACTATGTATACTTTTTCCAAAAAATTAAAAGAAAAAACCCAGAAATATTGGTTTTAACTAAAAAATTAAAAGAAAAAACATAGAAATATTGATAATAATGGTTATAGTGAGATTATATTATAAAGTTTGTTGAATGCTTGAAGCCGAAACTTTATGATACTTCACACTCATAAAGCTTTATTGACGTCTTGTTTGATGAAAGATTTTTTAATTTTAATGACTTATAAAAACCATTCAAGACTTCTCTACTATTTATTTTTTATTGCAAATATTTTCAAAACAATACAAGACGTAGTGTTAACTCATGATCTCACATTCTAGTTATAGTAAAATTATCTTAAATAACAACTAGCCTGTAAATTATTTATTTATTTGTTTGTGTTATTTTCCAAAAAGTAATACACCTTATCAGTTCTGTAGTAACCATCAATTAAATATATTTTAACAGTAATGAAGGTAATGTCTTCATTTAGTGAATGTTTTTTTTTATCACAATAAAATAGTATATTATTATTTAAACCTATCAAATACAAACCGCTGGTGCTTCCTCATGTACATTCCCCTGTAGGAGCAAATCGCTAACCAAGCAAAAAAACATAGTCGGCGCGTTCCTACAAACCGACAGGAAATTTTTCATAAACACACTGTCTGCAAGAAGTTCTCCAGTGACTTGCTTTTCGAGATCCTAAAATACAATAATATAAATTTGCGTATGTTTGGTATAAAATATCATTACGGTTAGAAAACAAACACACAAATGGTGATGTGGCCATCGTAGTACTTTCCTAATTTTTTTTGTTCGAAAACTATAAGCTTTGTGCAAAAAGGCTCAATTTTAAATTCTTTCCAATTACTTGTTATATATATTTCATTTAACTTCCATAGTTTATTAGCAATAACAAACAAAAATGTCAAAATTATTAAGTAAAGAACTTTATTAAAAATATATTTTAATGTATGGTGGATGGGTTGCTCCTAACCCACCCTCCAATCAGTAACACATAAGCGAGGGATTTAATTAAAAGTGGTAAAACCTAAATAAATATAACATTATTACAAAATTTAATAGATTTATTCAAACAAATTTTTCAAATAATTTTTGATGATGTTTTACTGATTGAAGGGTAGGATAGAGGCCACCCGCCCACCCTTCATATACATATTAACTTTAATTACTGAGGCGATCAGTTGGCGGTTTGCTTTAATTACAAATTTTAAATAAAAGAAAATTGGCAAAGTAAAATTTTTCAGCGAAAAATTTTGGAAAGTTTTAGGATTTATAAATATTCAATTGGAAAATCCTAGAACTTTTGAAAAAACTAATCATAATTTGAAACGGAAATTGGAGAGTGTAAAGAATTTACTGGAAAATTTGAGACACCTGAAATTGCAGGAAAAGTTTTCAACTTTTGACGTATATTTCGAAATCTGAAAAATAATTCTTGAAAGTTTTTGAATTTTAAAAAGAAAATTCTGGAACTTTCAAAAAAAATCTAGAGATTCGGATTTTATAATGATAAAAATTAAAGAAGTTACTGGAAAGTTCTAAAAAGTAAAGTTTTATAAAGCAAATTCTGAAAGCGTAGAAGTAAAAAATTTGGAAATTTCTAGGAATCTGAAGAAAAATTGCTGGACAATCTGAAATACTTAAAGAAAATCCTAGGTAATTAGAATACATATTCTTAGATTTCAAACAAGTTTTTGGATCTGTAAAAGAAATTGTTAAAATAATTCAAAACTCTTAATCAAATTTTGCATTATTACTAAAAAAAAGTTCAAAAATGTTCCTAGGAGTTTCTGGAAAAATCTGGAAAAAGGAAAATATTAGAAATCTTTATGAAATGATTCTAAAGAGAAATTTCTGGAAAATTTAGGAATGATCGAAGAAATGTTTAAATTTGCAAGGAAATTCCTGAAGAATGGAATAAAAGTAGTTGTAAAATCCTGGAATTTTAGAAACCAGAGAAATAAATTGCCGAAACAGTTTACTGTGCTTATTTACAAATAAATATTTACACTCATCATAACAAATATAGTTTTAAAGTATAACATACATCCTAGTAAGTGTAACTACAGAATTTCAATATGAAATGGACATTTGTTTTATAAGCCTAACATAAATTTGAGAATGATGAAATAAAATGAAAGGTTCTAGGAATATAAAAAGGTAATGCTATAAATTTTCTTTAAGAAATTCAGAAAATAGAGCTTTCTGAGACTGGAAGAAATGTTGCTGGAATATTATAAAAATCTGACAAATTTAGAAAGACGGAAATATTTACAAACCTTAGAGTCTATGAATATTTAAATCTAAGTCTAAAAATAATCTTGTAATTAATAATTTCGGAAATCTATAAAAAAATTATTCGAAAATTCTGAACGCATAGAAAATTTTAGAAATTTGGTGACTAGAAAATTCTTAAAATTTTGAAAATAAACTGCTGGAAAACCTTCAAAAACAAATTTGGAAATTTGGTATAAAAATTTTCGATAATTTTAGTAATCTAAATAAAATTATATTAAAATATGTTGACCCCTCGAAGAAAATTTTAGAAATTTGGAAGCGAAATTTCTGGAGGCATAATAAAGAAAATTCTAGAACTCAAAAATTTTTGAAATATGGAAATTGAATTGATGAAAAATTTACAATTACCTCGAAACAAATTTAATAAATATTGAAAAGCATTTTTGAATTAAAAATAATTAATAAAAAAATTTTGGAACTCCTCAAAACAAAAAATTAAATTTGTAACAGAAATTAGAGATTGTAAGAGAAATTACTGCACAATTTTAGACATAAATTCCATCAATTCTGGAAATCTGAAAAATAAAATCTTAAAAATTAGAATGTTAAAGAGAAAATTCTGGAATTTTCAAGAAAATTTTACAGGTTTAGATTTTTTAATGATAAAAAATTAAAGAAGTGTGTGGAAAGTTCTAAATATCTAAATTTAAATTCTGAAAATCTAGAAGAAAAGAAATTGGAAATTTTTAGGAATCTGAAGAAAAATTGCTGAACAATTTGAAATACTTAAAGAACATTCTAAAAATTTGGAAGAGATATTCCTAGATTTTTAGCAAGTTTTTGGAAATCCAGAGAAGAAATTGTCAGAAGCAAGTTTAAAAAAAATAAATTTTGCAAGGGAATTTGATAAAAACTTTTAAATATTTTTTAAAAACTTTGCAATTAAATTCCTGAAGACTGAAATAATAGAAGCTGAATTACTGAATACTTGATAGAAACATTCTGCTGGACATTTTTCTTCGAGAATTTCAGATAATTGTAAAGAAAGCTTGTGGAGACTGAAAGAAGTGTTGCTGGAAAAGTCCACAGACATATTTACATACCTTAGAGTCTGTGAATCTATAAATCTAAATCTAAAAAAATGGCAATTCTAAAAATCTATAAAGAAATAAATTGAAAATTCTGGAATAGAAAATTCTAGAAATTTGCTGAACAATTTTTAATATTTGGGAAATAAATTGCTGATAGAAAAATCTACAAATTTGTTAGAAGAATTCTTGATAATTCTTGGAATATAAAAACAAATTATTAGAAAATTTTGGAACCCTTGAAGAAAATTCTAGAAATTTTCTAGAAGGACATGAAACAAATTCAAATAATTCGAAAATTATCGAAATGTTGAAAATATATTGCTGGAAAAATTTACAACTTAATATAAACAATATCCGAAAATATTGTAAAACATTTTTAAAAATTTTTAGGAATTATAAATAATTAATTAGAAAATTCTCAAACCCCTGAGAAAAATTTTATATTGTAAATTAATAAAAAATATATACATGATTCGTGGAAAGGCATTAAATTAAGCCTAAATGTGATTAACTATAGACAGTCATTTATATTTAAACTTTAATTTGGATTATGCAGGTTTTACTGTTTTTTTACAGCAAAATCATCAACATTTAGTATTTAAAGTTATCATGTATATGTAAAGTGGGCGGGTGGCCTCTAACCCACCCTCCAATCAGTAAATCATAAGCGAGTGTTTTAATTAAAAGTTGTAAAATGCAAAGAAGCAAAAAAAATGGTGATCACAGTAATTTCCTTACATTTTTCTCACAAAAAGGCTATTCCTAATATTTGGCTCAATTTTAGATTCTTTACAAGTAATTGTTATATAAATTTCATGTGACTCCTATAGTTTATTAGCAATAGGCAAAAAATATCAAAATATTTAATTTTTTTAAATAAAACTTTTTCAGTTTCCTGTTTCCTTTAACTTTTATTTGAAAAATATCAAGAATAATAAAAAAAATGCTTCGAGCAAACATCCACTTCCGGTTTATGAATGTTTACCAAAAGCTTTTAAGTCCCAGTTTTTAACGATAAAACTTTAAGTATAAAGTTTCATCTCAAACGGATCATTCGTTTTCGAGATACAGCGCCCACAGACATACTCAGTCACGAAAACAATACTTCCCCTATATATTCTATATAGGGAAAGTAAAAAACCTAATAATAAAGTGATATAAACAAACCTAATAATAAAGTGATATATTTCAATGCAATTTTCATTTCGAAAACTTTTGTCTACTAAATAGATATCAAAAAGATAAACCTAATAATAAAGTGAATGCACTTTTCATTTCGAGAACTTTTGTATTCTAAATTTTCAACCGCCTATAAGATCAATGCCTCTCTTAAAGTGATTTATTATGTATTTTCGTGTTATTTTTTTAATAGATCATTATAACAGTTAAATCAATTAAATCAATTCTGTAAAATTATACGTTGTATAGAGAAACACCACGAGCTCATGAGAAACTAATGCAAGATATACGTTATTGTGTTGACCTTGGACTAACCTTGAAAACAATTATTTTTCCCTACTTTTATCATTTTTCTGTATGTCGCTGATATTGCATTGTTTTTTTTTTTAATTTAACACTATAAATTCTACTATCATCAACTCACCGTGAGGAAATCAAGAGCGGCGACAAATGCAGACTTCATGAATTTGAGGGAATTATCAAAAACTGTAGTGGGTGCCATCAGTATAAAAACTTTCACCCACTTTCCACTGTGTTCAGGTTTTATGGAAGAATATACAATATTCACTGTGCTCCCTAATGAAAACGAAACAATGGATAATTCTCCAGGTTTTATTCCAGTTATGTTAACAATTAGATCAACCTGAGCTGGCATGTCGTACTTTCCAATTTCATGAAAACTAAAAATAAATTATTAGTTATATTAAATAAGTTTTTAATAAAATCAATGTAATATCTATTAACTTATAACTAAAATACTCATAATTACTATTATGGATTTTTACACTTAGGCCATACTAATACATAAATAGTTACTTTGATTAGAACACTTAGAACCTTTCTTCAATATTTTATTTTTATCCAGTTGCACATTTCGGACACAAAGTGTCCATTATCAATGGTTTGATACAAAATACATAAATAGTTAATGGATATTATGGATGGTAACTCGAAATGTCTTAAATATAATGTTTATAAGGTATACTTCAAACTATTCTATAAAAAATTCTTCTAATTAAGATAAAAATGTTTCACCTTAAGCGAGAATTTAATTCATCGTAAAATTATTCTATATTTTATTAAATCTATTACCTGAAATTCCAGAATGGTTTTTCATTAGGATTCAAAAATCTGTGTTTACGTCCCAATTTAGTTCCTCTAACATTTCCCAGCCAAACGTCATAACCAGCGTCCGACAGCATAAAACCTAAAATCATATCTAAATTAGTAATGTCTTCTGTTTAAGTTTTAAACGTTAGTGTAAAAATATTTTATTATTAATTAATAAATAATTTAATTTTCGATTAATGTTTCTGAATAAACAGCCACACTTAAAACACTAAAATTATATCCAAATTACTCATTTGTTCTAAATTCTAGTGATTAGTAAATTAGTAGTTTATGATAATTGAGAGATAAATAATTTAATATTATAACAAGTATCAACTGTTGAGCTACCCTGTCGTTGGAACCAAATATGTAATTCTGGTGAAGAAAAACACTTGTTATGTTCCAAGGTTAAACTTTTTAACCTTTGAAAATGATCGAGTATGATCGAAACAGGTGTCAGCAAACTGAAAATAAAAGTAACAATATGGAACCTAACTTGTGTTTTTCTTCACCAAAATTAAATAATTTAATTTTGGATTAAAGTTTTTTAATAAAATTAGGTAATAAATTTTACAAACCTAAAGAATTACGCTTTCCTTTATCCACCCAACCTGACCCCGAAGTGAACGCTGGTGATTCTAAAAGTATAACTCCTTTTGGATTATTCTGTCTCATCCTGTGCATTGTTAAAATGTAGTCATCTTCAGTCACAACTTCGTACTCTTCGTACGGATATTTGTGCCTTTTTATTATATCAGACTGCAAGAAAATTATTGGTTTTGTTAAATATTTCAATCCGATATATTTTCAGAAATATTTGAAAAAAAAATAAACACGCTAAAATTGAAACTATAGTTTCAACAACTTCAGATTATCTTTTTCTAATAATAATAATAATAACAAGCTGAAGTTGTTGAAACTATAGTTACAAGTGTATTTAAAGAAATTGTTGTATTAATTTATTTTGAATTACAAAATATGTAATTAATAAGACGTTTCTTTTTCTTTTAACTTTAAGAAATAAGTAATTGAGGAGGCTTTCACTTCGTGATACATTTTGACAATTCAAAATAAATAAACAATTCACTTTTTGGTACCATAAAAAATCAAGCTTTAAAGATTTTGAGTATATTTACATATTTTATATTATAAATTTTGTAATATTAAGTTAGAAAGGAGTACAAAGATGGTAATAAATAAATAAATAAATAATAAGGTTTTTAAGATATAAAATAATTTGTATCTATTTCTAAGTAAAATATGCATTCACTAATATAAAAATTTTAATTACTTACAGTGCTTAAATATACATCGGGGTTGTGCCAACAATTTTTAGGGTCCATTGTAAAATAATCCACGAAATTTCTACATACGTTCGGAGGTTTGCTCGCTCCAAAAACTAGTACAAATGTGAAAAATTGTGTCAGCAATCGTGAATACATTTTATGAATGTGCACTTGTCGCACCACATAAGTGGAATCTTGTGCAAATATTCCGCAGAAAACTAGTTTTCTAACGCAAGGTTGATATGGCCTCTGTTTATTGACGTCACCTTAACTCACCAAAACCAATACAAGAATGTAAACTATTCAATTAGTTAAGTGAAAAATGCTAATATACAAATGGACGTAAATATTTATAAGTAGTGTTTAATCTAAAGACCTGAAGTCCTTGTGCCTTTCCAATATTAAAAAAATTAATCAATAAATAAATATGTAAATAATGAGACACTTTTTTAGCAACCCTAAATTCAATTCACCACAGAAAAACAAATCAATGGTATGCTCAACTTTTTAGACCTGAGTATTTGAATAGAAATCAGTAAACTAAAATATGCCATATTTATTTATTTATTCTTTATCGCACTTGCTCAAAAAACTGCAGTTAATACAAAATAGATAATATAAAATATTGAAAATATACAAACAAATTTTGACCTCAAGTTAAAGAGCGGAATTCATCTTGTAAAATGTTCTTCCACTCAAACCCACGGATGTCCATTCCTCCACTGATTCATAAAACTGGAAATCAGTTGAAAAGACACTTTTTATGCATTAAAATGCCACAGACATAATCATCACATCAACATCACCACAATCTGAACAAATCAAATCATTTATTCATCGTTTGATCAACATCCCACTCAGCTAAGAAGATTTTAACCGATAACTGCATATAATTTACCAAATTGCCACAAAAAAAACGGATACAAGAAAAACAAGGTAGACAGGATCATGAAACGGAAAAGAAAAACAGCAGATCGAAAACTTCTGTTCCACGAAGAAGAAACCAAAGAAGACAGTAAGTTAGCAGCCATTCCATACATACTATACGTGAGCCAGAAGATTGCAAAATATCTTACCAAACACAACTTACAAGTAATAGCAGTCAGCAGAGAAAATTAAATAAAAAACACTTAGTTAACAACAAAATTAAGACAATAGACCCACTTGAAAAATCTGGAATTTATCAAGTACAATGTACGAACTGCCATGGAAAATATATAGGACAGACAGAAGAACAGGTATAACGAACACAAGAAGATGATAAAAAACAAACCACGGGAACAGGATTATCCAAGCATTGCATCACAACAAGACATAAATACCGACATCAAACCAATTCGCTTTGCAGAAAAAAGCCGAAAATTAAATCCCTCTGCAGGTTTGGTAATTAAGACAGCCATTAGGAAAGGTAATAATCTCTAAAAAAAACAAAACAATCTATTATTATTTATTATTATTATTATTATTTATTATGATGCTTTGGATTACCTATTAACAAAATAGATTAATAGATACATACATAAAAAATATACTAAATTTTGAGCACAGGAATCACAGGTGGAGTTCATTCTTCAGAATGTTCTTCCAGTCAAATCTCTTAATCTTTGAACAACTTTTTTTAAATTAGTTATTTTTGTAATTTCTTCGAGAATGGTCGTTATTGACCAAAACACGTGTCAGGAAACTGAATATAACAATATGAATCTAAACAAGTGTTTTAATTTAAAATTACCTAATATTTCCAAGAATCTTTTCACCTTCAGCTTATCATTTGTCTTTAAATAAATAAATCAATACAACATACCTTTGGTTTTCTTCTCCACAGGTACTGCACCCTCACCAGGTTACATTTCTAAGAGTAGTTTGCGTTCAGCTGGACATCCTTCACCAAAATCAATTCTTTTTTCTGCGTTAGGTTAATGATTTTCCTTTTTTGTTACAGTAGAAGCAACAAGAATATTTATTTAGCTACCTCAATATCTTTAATGCTTGTTGGGCTACACTCTTGATGGAAACAGATATTAATATTAGGTGGAGAGTAACACTTTGATAATGGTCTGCGAAGACCGAAACACGTGTCAGGCAACTGAAAATAAAAACATATTGAAACAAAACAAGTGTTACTCTCCACCTAATATTAATAATAGTCGATGATAAATATTTTCCACCCTCAAATGATACAGAACATTCCTAGTGGCTTCTACATTCTCAACAATTTGATACTGCACGTAATATTTATACTTGTTTCGATTCATTCAGAAGCCCCCGGCCTTAAAGTCCCCTGTCCTGGCAAAAAAATCCCTCAACTGATTTATGGTGAAATGCTTCACCAGAGCAGTAAAGTACCAAACCAAACTTTTCATTCTGTGGCAGGAAAGAGGTTCAAGTTTACTGGGCCAATTCACAAATTTCTCAAATATTTTGTTGATAATGTATATACATTTATAAACTAATTCTAATCTTAATTAACAATCTATAATATAAGTGTTAACATAAATTATTTAAATTTACTCTAGATATATTAGCTTTAAATTTACAAAAAGAAGAAGAAAACAAATCAAAATTAGCGCTTGAATTAAGTAAATTAGCATACCTCATCAATCTATTGATAGGATTGTTATAAGTGTAATTATTATGAGAATTACTTAAACTAAAAAGTGGTTTAGATCTCAGAGATCTTAAATAGCTTGAAATTTGAAAATTAAAAAGCAGAATTAAATCACCTGTTATTAGACCATTCAATATTTTGAATAAGGTATTCAAATCAAACTTGATTCGACGAATTTCCAAAGATTCAATATTAAGTAAACCACAGACAATAACATAATTAAAAGAATTGAAATTAAATTGATGATTATACTTAAATGTAACATAAGAAATGAATCGTTTTGAACCCGCTCTATTCAACATTGGATCTAACTAGACTAAAGTATAATATTTTTATAGTATCATAATTAAAACTATAACAGATCCTAAACAAAAACCCTTTTTAGTAATAATATCAATATGATCCGCAAATATTAATTTAGTATCAAAGTAAACACCTAAATCTTTTATAACTTCCAGTCTATCCAAGATAACATTATTAATTTTATAATTAAATATTAAAATGTTATGACGTCTACTATAGGTTATTACTTTGCATTTATTAATATTTAAACGTAGGTATTTTTTACTGAACCATGCAGATATATTTTCTAAATCTGACTGGATTTCAAAGCAATTGGAAACATTATCCACAATATGAAATAGTTTCAAGTCATCTGCAAACAATAAACATTTCGAGTAATTAGAACAATCCACAATATCACTAATAAATAAAAGAACTAGTACAGGACCTAGATGTGATCCTTGTGGTACCTCAGACGATACACTAATTATATCCGATAGATGATTATTAATCTTAACAACTTGAACACGATTTGATAAAAAACAATTAACCCAATTAACAATTTGGTCCGTAAACCCTAAAGCTTCAAGTTTTCGAATTAAGACTTTATGTTGTATACGATCAAAGGGTTTCGAAAAATCTGTATAAATCGTATCTATTTGCCTATGATCGGAAAAGGAATTTATTAAAAAGTTTTCAAATTCTAACAAATTGGTTATTGTTACTTGCGTTCCGGAAGTTGTTAGAATTTAAAAACTTTTTAATAAATTCCTTTTACATGTTTAGACATACAAGCTAACTGACGTGCTACTAGTTTATCAAAAACTTTGGGTATACATGATTGCAAAGAAACACCGCGATAATTAACTATGTTTTTGCTATCGCCACTTTTAAAAATAGGATTTATGTAGCTATTCTTCCATGTATCAGGAAAGCAAGAGTTATTAACTGATGACTGAAACAATTTATGGATTGGCTTAGCCAATGTACATACGCAATTTGCTAAAAAATGACCAGGAATTCCATCAGGACCCGTATTAAATTATTACCAAGTAATGCCAATTCTTCATATACCTCTTGTAGAGAAATAACTAATTTTGCAGGCATCACGGTCTTCGATAATGTAAAATTTTAATTAAAATCATTATTAGGTATAATATTACGATAGGCTTCAGAGAAGAAATTACCAAAGGAGTTTACTATCTCAGTACCATTTGATAAAACATTACTATTGTAAGTCATTGAAGAAGGTACACCAGTTTTATTTTTCCTTTCATTAATAAATTTCCAAACGTGCGAAGGATTACTTTTTATATTAGCTTGAACACGATTACAATAACGAACATAAAGTTGTTTACTAAGAATAGAACATTGCTCCCGAAGATTAGAGAAAGTAATATAATCACTGTAGTCTTCAGAATTTTTATATTTACGATGAGCAATTTTTTTCTGCTTTATTAACTTAATTAAGTTCTTGTCAAACCATTTAGGATAACTGGAGGATCTAATTTGCTTAAGTGGAACATACATCGCAATTGCAAACAATTAGAACATTGTAAAAAAATTTTACCATTACATTGATGTCATCACTAATCAGTAATTGATTCCAGTCAATATTTGTCAGGTAGTTATTAATTTCCTCATAATTACACTTCGAAAAATTATAAATGACTTCAGTAAAATTTAAATTCGACTAGATATAATTGACAGGAAATGAAAGTTCATAACCATAATGATGAAAGGAATTATCACAGATGTTATCATTTGCCAAACCAATGAAGATATTGTGTAAGGTGGAGAAGCATAAGTCTAAATAAGATCGCCTACTATTGGGTATTGAATTAATTTGAAGCATATTTAAAAAAGAAAATGATTCAATGATTGTGTTAACAAATGAATTATTTCCTGTAGATGTACAAACGCCATCTTTCCAGGTAACATTAGGTAAATTATAATCACCAAAAATGATAAGTTCACAATCAGAATGCGAAAGCGCTAAATGTTCTACTGATTCAGTGTGTCTTATATATTTATCCAACGGGGAATTAGGGGGGATGTAAACTCCACCCACAACTATTTTATTATAACCTAATTTTAATAAAATTATTAATTGTTCAATAGAACATTCAAGTGTTAATAGTTACTGTGATATGAACCGCAATAATAATATTTCCCTTTTTCCCCAATCGTATTATTTTACTGGGAGCAACAACATCCGGTAGACTTGACAACAATTTCATTGTAGCGGATCGGTCATGCTCCATACGCCTTTTAACGTCTGATGTTGTAGACTCTGACATATTGTAAATAATAACATTTCTTAACCTTCTAGTTATATCCTCAATTTCTTCAATTATGCCCACACTAGATACTACATCTTTCTCATTTTTAACGTTTTTATTAATAATTGGTTCTAACTCAGTCATTTTACAAAGTAACTCGTCCACTGATTTCTTCAATTTAATATTATCCAGTTTTAAATTGTTCATTCATTAATTAGTTGGTCACATAAGCCATTATAGGTTTAGAGTTGCTTCTGGCTTAGATATTAATATGTTTGAAAATTTAGATGCTTGAAATTTGAAAACTTCAGCCTTGGTTTGATTAGTAAGTACTAATCAAACCAAGGCTGAAACTACCAAAACCTTTCCTTGTCTTTCATCTCTTGGGTTTTCATCGATACGCTCTTCTGTCTTCTACTCGTTTTTGGAAACCCTTAGGCTCCAGCTTGACATGCATTTAGTAGAGATAACTCAAGGTTTTCTATCGTTTACAATGCTTACTGTATTTTAGGCTTTAGGGCCTACTTTTAAATAATCTCTTTAAGTTTTATAAGCTGCTGACTTCTAAGCTGATGATTCTACAATTTGAGCAATGTTTATTCCATTTCTTGAACTATTATAATAGCAAGAGATAACGGAATCATCAAGTGGCGATCTATACAAGACGACAATCTATACATTTTTTCATCTTCTACTGTTATGGTTGCCATCACTTTATTCTGTAATAACCAGGTGGATTAAAGTCTACAGCCTCTCTTCTGATTATTTAACCTTTACTTGCATGGTTATTATCTCTTTGATCTACTACTTTCCACGTTTCCAACTTTGCGTTTACATTTTTATTTCGGGGTGGGTATTCATCTACTAATATTATTGGTTATTAAAATTATCTTCTTTAACTTCTGTTCTACTATGTACCCTGTACGTTGGCGATCACTTCCACGAAACTATTTATAACTTCTAGATAGAATAGTCGATGATAAATATGTTCCCCCCTCAAATGATATAGAATATTTCTAGTGGCTCTAAACACGAATTCAATTTCTTCTACTGTCATGGTTGCTATCTCTTTTTTCTATAATTGCCAGGTGACTTTTTAAAGTTTACACACATTTCTATTTACTTAACCTTTACTTTCATCGTTGTCATGTCTTTGGTTTGCTAATTTCCAGGTTTCCTGCTTTGCGTATACATTTTTATTTGAGGGTGTGTATTCATCTACTAATATTATTGGTAAGTCATCAGCTTTAGATTTAACTTATCTTCTTTTATGTACCCTTTCCGTTCCCCTGACGTTGGCAAACACTTCCGCGAATCTATTTATATCTTCAGCCAATCAGAATAGTTGTTCTACACTACGAATACTCGTCTACTCTCTGCTATTCATCAACCATGATGCTTATATCCTACCGATCCCTATGGTTTCAAAAATGTTTTTATTATTTTACAACAAGGTTTCATCACACAGTGATTACGTTACAAAAAATTATACATATAATCGTTTCACGTAAAAGAGAAACATTTTTCGTTTGTATAACTGAATTTGTATTTTGGTGACTACAGTCTCAATATTAGCTCAATACTTTCCACTCAGTTGCTATATTTTCTGGTACATTCTGGTAAAGATATCTGGTAATTCAATTTAAAACTCCATTTCTTCACAGGCCTAAATGCATCTTCTTGTTGATCGTAATTATCTCGTCGGCGTTTCTTGATACTCACGTTGATCTTACTTAATTATGATGGGAGCCCCTCTTTTGATTCTTTCCAATAAACTTTTCTTTTTATTTTGTAAGCTACAGCCCTCTGATCTTAAACTTTTTGAGTTGTTTTTTGATTCAGATTCTACCATGGAATTGGGTGGCTTTGTAATGCCTATAATCTATTTTTGACTTCTTTTTTCTCAAATTTTACTGCCTTGTTTGCTATCTCTAGTGTACTATTATTATACTTTGGTCCACTGAACCCTAATTTGAGTATATTCTGTATACGATTTTTTTGTGGATTATTTTTAAATGTTTTAAGGACCTTCTTCTTCGAGCGTGATGTGGCTTTTTTATGCTCTAGCTTGATATTATCTTAATTCAGCAAGGATACCTTGGTGTATGTTCTGATGAATACATGACTGGCGATCAACATTCAATTCAATTTGAAACTGAATTTCTTCATAGGACGTAATGAATCTTATTTTCGCTTCAGCACCTCTAGTCCTAGTGGTGATCTTATTCAGCTTCGGTATAGACTGTTTATCTTGGCCATTTTCTCCTTTAACAGGATTTTGTAAGTTGCAGACGTTTGAGTTGATTCATTAATTATTTAACTGTTTCATGTCTTTATAAAGTATTTATTAACTTCTAGTTTTGTTTCTTATCTTCTATAATTTTTGTTACTATCTCTTTGGTCTAATAATTTTTTTTTTGTTAAAGTAGTGGCAACAGAAATAATAGTTTAGCTAACTCAAGATCTTTAATGATAGAATAGTAAATTCTTGCTGCGCTACACTCCTGATGGAAACAGATATTAAGATTAGGTGGTGAACACTTGTTTTGTTAATTCGTTTAACTTTGATAATGGTCTGCGAAGAGCGAAACACGTGTCAGGCAACTGAAAATAAAAACATTATGGAACAAAACAAGTGTTACTCCTAATATTAATAAGATAGAATAGTCGATGATAAATATTTTCCACCCTCAAATTATACAGAACATTTGCACTGGCGTCTATTTTCTCAACAATTTGAAACTGCACGTAATATTTGTACTTGTTTCGATCCATTCAGAAGCCCCTTAAAGTTCCCTGTCCTAGCAAAAAAATTATGGTGAAATGCTATATCAGAGAATTAAAGTACCATACCAAACTTTTCATTCTGCGGCAGGAAATACGTTCAAGTTTGCTGGCCCTATTCACAAGTGTCTCATATATTTTGTTGATATGCTCTAATATAAAATCAATTGTTAAAGATGGAACCTTATTGATTCCCTAAACAACACCTCATTTTTTGATTCCTTATATCAAGGATCTATTTATGATTTTATATTACAATTTCATCTTTCCTCTCTTCTTCGGTTCACATCTTGCTCTTGCCAAGGTCAATCTTTCCTCTTTTCTAAAGCAGTTCTCATCCAGGTACCTTAGCCTCCTACCAGGTTCCTGCCACACCCTACAGCCTTTTCACCCTAAATCTTAAGCCATGTTGCCTTTCCACCTCCTTTTCCTTCCCATGCACCCATCCCGCCACATTCGCCTCTTTCGCTAGCCACTCCTTCACGATCCCATCTGATAACCCACCCTCTCATACCTTCTTAAAATAAAACTGTGGGGATTAGACGAGAGGAGATTGGTAACTTTCAGCCTGCCCTTTTCTTACACCTCATCTGATATCCTTCCTCGTCCTAAATTTCCCTGACACCTTACCCTCTCCCCATGTTTTCTCATACAGCCTTCTTATATTCTTATAAACTCTAAAATTCTTACACACACCCCTCACTTTCTCAGACACTCTGACTCGTCACTGAATCATACATCATAATAAACAAACCATATTATAATATAGTTTGTAATCAACACTCTTTAATAATATAAAGAAGAAAATTTGCTTTGAAAATATCTCAAAATTAGTTTTCTATGCACAGAAAACATTCGAAATCTCTTCATAATTTTATAAGTGTATATTATTTTTTCGTGCGTAATAAAAAAGTTTAGTCATAAATATCTTCCTGTCAATAGCGATATTTTTAAGAGATCCTACCCTTTCTTTCACCTCTTGTGATTTCGATGGTATGTTCTTTTGCCATCTATTTGTCTTAGAACAGTTTGGGTTAGGCTCCAGTTTGACGTACATTTAGCAGAAATAACTCAAGGTATATCAGCGGTGATTAACATTATATTCAATTTAGAACTTCCATCGTTTAAAAAACTCAATGGGTTTTAGGCTTAAGCCATGGAGCTGATATTACGCAGAATCGGTATGAACTGTTCGTTTGATTTTTTTTAAATATACTTTCTAACAGAGTTTTGTAAACTGCAGACTTCTAAGCTGATGATATCAATTTGAACAATTTCTATTGCTAATAAATAGAAAAAACACGAAAATATTTTCGTAAAATCTACAACAAATGAGTCTTATTAAGACTACAAGAACAAATCACTTTTGAAACAACTACTTTTCTAGCTAATACTTCGACAGACATTGAATAATACAATCAAAGCAACACTAGTTTGAACGTATTTATTTCTGTAAAATGAACTAAAAAAGGATTGAATGTACGTTAAAATTGTTTGTGAGTGACTATACTATGGTAATTTGGAACAAGAAATGAATTTAGATTGATGTAATTAAAAATAAATTAGCAAGAGCAATTAAATAATTCAATACTCAATTTTATAACCATCTGTAGACACGTGTTTCGATATTTCAATCTCTTCAGTACAGCTTTATTATAAAATTGATTTTAAACATAAGTAATTTTCGTGTTTTTTCTATTTATTAGTGAATTTTCTACAACGTAAAGGACTTATATATTTTATTATTAAATTATGCTCTAATTTCTATTGCATTTATTGAACTATTATAATAGCTGATATTTATTGAGCTACCTTCTTGATAGAGCAAAATTTTTAGTTTAACGTTTGAAAATGATGGAGTATGATCGAAACACGTGTCAGGAAACTGAAAATAAAAGTAATAATATGGAACATAACAAGCGTTTTTCTTCGCCAAAATAATTATGGAAGCATCAGATGGCAATCTATATATGACTTTATTCATCTTCTACTATCGTGGTTGCCATTACCTTTACTGTCATCATAAATGACTCTGGTTGAGCTGCACTCTTGATGGAACGAGATATGTAAATTCGATAAGGTGAAACACTTTTTACGTTCCATAATAATTATGGAACTTAATCATAAACTACTTCTTTTCGAAAACATCAGGAATTTCAGAAAGATTTTTTTCTTTATTTTATCTTTGTCAGAAACTACGTTTTTCATCACCTTTTCACTTTTGTTACAGTCATCTTGAATCTTAGCTTTATTAGAATCAAATTATTGTCCCCTGTTAACAACAGCCACGAACCTTTTTAGATCTTATCAGCGTAGTGCAGTTGAAGTGAGAGAGACGTAGTTTTACTTTATAGTTTGTCAATCATCAGGTAAACCGCCATTCAAGATATTGATTGATATCCTTATCTCTCAGTAGTTATAATTCCTGGTAAATTCTGGTAAAGATATTACTGGATTATGCATTAAATTTAATTTGAGGCTCCATTTCTTTACAGGGCTCGATGCATCTTATTTTTCATCGGAATTATCTGGTATTAGGTTATGTTGTTATGCTTTTTAATCTTTGAAATAAACTTTTGTTTTTATTTTGTGTGCTACGGACCTCTGAGCTTCAATTTTTTGAGCTACTTTTATCTTCGGATTCTTGAATTGTTTCATATTCTCTAAATTCTAATCAGGTGTCTTCGCAATGTCAATACTATGTTTGACTTCGATCTTCTGATATTTCACTGCCGTGTTTGCAATTTCTATTGTACTATACTATTACTTTGGTCCACCGAAACATAATTTGATTTGTCTTTGTCAGCATGTTTATTTGTGGATAGACTCTGGTGGTGTAATTTATCAGTTATCCTCTGTATATTTTTCAACGTCATCGATAATTTTATATTTTTTAAGGATGCTTCAACTTGATATTATCTTAGTTCATCAGAGATACATAGGGGTACATTCTGATAAAGATACGGCTTGATTACTAGATCAATTTAAAACTCCATTTATTCACAGGACACAATTAATCTTATTATCGCGTCAGCGCCTTTTGGTCCTAATTACGATCTTATGCAGCTTTGGTATGAACTGTTCATCTTGGCTCCTCTGAATAATTTCCTTTAACAGAATTTTGTAAGTTGCAGACTTTTGATCTGATTCTTTAATATTTTAACTGTTTCTTCTTTAACTTTTGCACTAGATTATATCAAACTACGAACATTTTCTTGATCCATCACTTGGTGAAACACAATTTAACGATAAGGAAACGAAACTAGAAGTTGATTAGAAAGGCATGATATAATCTAACGATAAGGTAAATTAGTAATTAATATCACTTGGTTTTACTTGTTTCACAATGTTTATTTATTTAACTTCCCTAATTAGTTTCGATCACACGATCATTATCAAAGGGATTTTACAACGTGTTAAATAAATAAATAAAAATTGTAAAACAAGTATAACCAAGTGATATTAATTACCAATTTACCTTATCGTTAGATTATATCATGTCTTTCTAAAGTCAATACTCTAATCAACTTCTAGTTTCGTTTCTCATCTTTTACAATTTTTGTTAATAATTTTATCATGATTTTATGAAGTCTATACTCTCATCAACTTCTAGTTTCTCATCTTCTATAATCTTCGTTGCCATCTCTTCGGTCTACTAATTTTCGTCTGCATTTTTATTTGTGTATGGACATTATTCTAGGGGTGTTATTTGTAAGTCATCCTTTAACGATCTTGTTAATTCATTCTTTTTCGGAGATGTCGTCTTCTCCTTCGATTTTGCAATTTTTTTAGGTTTATGTTTTGTTAGTATCGCCATGTGCTTCGCGTTTATGAGGAATCTCTTGCTATTTACAATATTTGAATCTAAAGCGAATCTGTGAGGCATTTTCTAATAACCTCGTTAATTTTTTCGTTTTCATGAACCTCGTAATTTTGTTGGACCGCGGGGTAGAGATTCTTATGTTCCAGCTTAATAAACTCTTCAGTAAGGATAATGTGAAGTAAGACATAACTGGTCATAAACATTAAATTCAACTTAAAACTATATTTCTGTACAGGACTTTTTTCTTTATTGGAATACAACCATTAGCACTTGTTCCTGATTATGATTTCAATGTAGGTGAAAAAAATCTTATAAAATAAAAATTCAAATTATTTGAAAAATTTATCTTAAATTCAAGAAATCTTGCAGAGAAGATACTTGAAAGTTAATAAAGAAACGAATCCTGAAAGAAAATAATTAAAGTAATTAGAAGTGAAATAATTCAAAAATGATTGAAATCTGATGCAAAACTTTTGGAAAACTCTAGAAATTTAGTTTCTGTTCAGTGTTGTACGATAATTTCTTTGGCTGCGTTTCCTTTGATTTTAAATGTTAATTCATTAGATTCTAGACTTTGTAAAGTCTACTCTCATTCCCCTCTATTTTCTCATCTCCCATAATCTCTGATTTGGTCTACTTTATTCCTTATTTGGAAATAATTTATATCTACATTTTCATTCGTGGTGTTTTAATTTGTGAGATATCTTCTTCATATTTCACAACAAACCAATTCTTTATATGTCAAAGATTTCTTCTTTTAATTCAGTCTTGTAGTGTTCGGAAAACTTGAGAAATTCTTTAGATTTAGATTTATTACAAACACCTTGAGTTTTAGATTCATTAAAATATTTTGTAGTCTTAGTTTTGTTTGAATTATTTTGCAACTAACATTGGTTAGAAACCTTCTGCTTTACATACCTGCAAAAAAACGATCTATATTAGGGGTTTTAGATAGCTAGACATTATTTTTTCCTACTTTATATTTCATTTGTAGATTTTCGTTTTTTGATTTTTTATTTGCATTTAGATTTTAAGAAGTTTGATCGTTTACACTTGGATTTAATTCCATAAACCTTTACAGTAATATAATGTTTTTCATTATCTAAAATTTTGGATGATTACCATAGACATTTTTATATGCAATTTATTTACAGGTTTGTTTAAACTTTTATGGATTCAACTGTTGTAGTTGACTGTAAATCACTAACATTTTTATTTTTGTTTTCATCTCCATTCCTGTCTTGGTTGTCTTTAGTTTTTTAGTTTTGTAAAGTTTATTTTTTAAATCTAATCATAAGTTTTAAGCTGTTGGTAATTAGGTGTGATTATTTTTACATTCAGTTTTATTTTTTTAATTTATTGAATTTATTATTATTAATTTCTTCAAATTTTCTAGAATTTTCCCTACCTAAATAAAGGAATAACGCATTAGCCTAACATATATTAATAATCTACATACTAAACGTACCCTTGACCTATCTTAATAGATTTTATTTGTCCCTAGCGTAATCTTGATCTGTCGAAATAATAAAATATTTGAGGGAGGTCAAGATTAAACTGGAACTAGGGACGTATGTAGGTATTTAAATGCATAGTTATTTGAAGTAGATCAAGGGTACGGTAAGGCTTTTTGAGGTAGGTCAGAGGTATGCTAGGGCAATATGAAGGTAGTTAAGGTAGATCAAAGGCACTCTAGTACTTTTGTGTATGAAAATGTATCTATCACAGTTATAACTGTGTTTTTAATTAAGTGATATTTAACCTTCACGTACTCAAGTAACTATATTAAAATGTATCTAAATCATAAGTTTCTTAGATCTTTTTAAATTTGCAAATTAATAACCAGCAATTAATGACGTATGTATTCATTTATGTACTTAATTGTTTATATTATCTTGTTATATGATGAAAAACGTTTTAAATAAAACCAATAAAAAATTAATTACGTTATAATCAATAACATACCAACGTCCTTACTCATGAGTAAACCTGGTTGTCAATAGTACCACATCATTAAAATTTAATTGATCCACGATTTAGCAAAAACGACCTTGATATGCTATCATATCCACGTTTAAAATTGGTCGATTTCGTTTTATGTATAATATATTTACGATTCTAGACATTCCTCATAATTACATATAATTAAATAATAAACTTAAATTGCCCCACGGTATATAAATGTTGTTTTATTCCGTTGTTTGAACTTGTTTTGAACCTAAACAAGAACATAAAAATACAAACAATAAAATTTTTATTATATTTTTATTAATTTTAATAAAAACAAAATTAAATGAATGAAATAATTCATGTAAAAATGTATGCGTGAAAATACAAAAAATAATCAAACGTATATTTAAAAACAGTTTTTAAAAGCTTATATAGAAAATAACTTGTAATCACATTCTCCATAGATGATTTTTATTTATGTACATTTCGTTTATGATATTTTCAAGAAAGTGATTACAATTTATCTTATATTGTATTTATCAATCAACATTTAAAGCTTTTTTGAACTAATCGTTTAAGTATTTATGAACATGAACTAATATTATAAAATTAAAACTGATTGAAAAAATGTAAACAAATAAAAAAACAGTAATAACAAAACTAAGTTAATTCACACCTTACAAGCAAATAAAAACCTATCTTAGTTTTGTTATTACTGTTTTTATTATTCATTTTATCAATCAATAATGATCATAATAACTGCAATGATGTGTTATGTTATAATAATTAACAGTATATATCAATAGGTGTGTTCAATTGTTATAAATGATATTAATAATAATTTTTAAGACTTAAATGACAATTTCCGGTTTAACCGTAAACTTTAAGATATAGAAAAGTTGTGTAATTTTTACCTCAGAAGTTTATAGTTAAGAAATTTCCTCACATTAATCGAACACCCTGTATATTAACGATAAGTATTAATAACATTAACACCTCTAATATCTCTTCATATGTAAATAGAAACTGTTGCTTCTTAAAATTAAATAAATGCAAAAGAACATATAATTTGTTTTATTCATATTGTCATCGAAATAAATCGCGAAAAGCTTGTTGTAATTTTAATTAAAATTCCCTGCAAATGAATTATAATTAAGCAAATTGCCCAGTAATCTGTTTATCATACTTTTCGTATAAATCACCTTAATTGCTTTGTTTACAATTAGTCGCCGAAAAATGGCGGGCCGTTGTTTTGGGATAAATTATGTTATTAACACATAACAGCACATTAATCCCAAACAATAAATGCAATATCATGTTAGATGAAGGATTGTTCACTACAAAATACTTTCATGTTTTTCGGTTTAATTGATGATTACGAGTAGGATAATAATTGTTTAATAGCAGGAAGTTGGCGTTTTTTAATGCACAAACAATGCAAATTAAGTGAAGGTGCAAGGTGTGAAGCGAGTGTTCTTGTCTTCACCTTTGTTTATTATAATTTAAATTTTATTAAATTTGATAAATGATTTCGAGGATTAAGTGTATTTGATTGAGTACAATTCAACATATTGCATTACTGGGATTTAATTTACACCATTAGTGGTCGTTCTTCTTGTGGTGAGATTCTTGTTGTTGTGTCGGATATAAGATTCTCAGAAAAAACCTTAAATTAACAGCTATTATAAATCTTATTCCACTCGTGAACATCGTCGCATGCAAATGTATACATAAAAAATGATTCTATATTATTGTAATTTACATTCCACCTGATTTATCTTCTGATTAATTGTTATTACTATTGGAATCGTTGGAATTGTTATAGTTTGACAAACAAGTGGTGATTTTAGTGTATCTCAATTAATATACAACAATCTTTACGAAAGTTAAATTATCTACTTAATTTTATTAATAATAATGTAATAATGTAATTAACAGATATGGTAGATGGCTTCACATAATTCTAACTAATATGAGTACAAATACCTCAGTTGAACGTGAGTTACTGCCTTTAGATCCGGAAGATAATCATCGGTCGGAATTCGGAATCATCTCTAATGAATAATAATACATATTACATCAAGAACAGAAATAATCCAATATAAAATTATAAAACTATACGAGGAGAAGAGAAAACAGATCACATTCGTATTTGGAACCGACCAGCTTTTGTAACATACTTGACTCTATTGAATGGATTGTACTTTTTTTCTTTACATGTCCAATCTGTGCATTTTCAATTCATTTCATTTCATTTTGCTAAGAGCAAGTTGATTTCCAATCAAATGTACACTGATTGATGGGTTCCACTCACAAAGAAATAGTTCCCTTAATATTGGGTAGCTTTGTAACGTCTATTATTCCCACATCCCAACGTAAAATGTTTGCAACTGTATCCAAATTATATTTACTTTGATTGGAACTTTGGCATGACTATCTCAAGTTTGACACCTTCAATGGTTCTTCCAAGAGTTTGTTTGAATCCAACAGTAATATCCACTCCTCCCTGTTTACCAGATTTAATTATTAAGTTACGTCTCACATAAATTGGTATGGCGACCACACTTTTGCTGCTGATATAATAATAATACCTAATTTTTGTAAGACCTATTATCTCAAATTATACAACTCACTTCTGTCGATTAAATATTGAAATTTCTAGTGCAGTATTAATAATGGTAATAATTATCATCAGTTCTGTCGGTTGACTGATATTTCCCCTATAGTTACACTGATGTAAATAAAACTCTAACTGCATTCTACTCATTGGTTTACAGTATATTAAAAGACACGATTCTTTCATATGTAAGACGAAAGTCTTCTTTTCCACTGTTGTTCACACGTAACATTAAGAAGGCAATTAAGCTCACAGATTATTATCGTCATAAGTGACAGTTGACTGGTCTCCATTACAATTATCAGGAGTTCAATCGACTCACAGTTGGCATAAAAGCCATGATAAAAGGGTCGTATAAGACTTATTTAGACAAAATTCACAATTAACTTTTTTAAATCGTACCCCTGTTGACCAAACTATATGCACTACAATGGTTACAAGTCTTATGAATTTATTCCAGTCTATGGGGTACCACATGGCTCTAGTATTGGACCACTTTTTCAAAATCATATTTGTTAACAATTTTATTTCATGTTGACTTAATTTCTTTCTGTTGTGATAACAATAATTTGAGACTAAATGTAAGTCCACACTGTTTTCTAGCCATTGATTCATCTACCCCAAATTAGTTTTGTTATAAAATATTATAGTTTCAGCCTATATCTTGTCTATTTTAACAGTTCGCTGGATTATATTTCGTACCCAGTAGAAGTTAATTGCTCATATTTATATATATAATTGAAAATACCTTTTTTAATATCCCACACTTTTGGTAACTTTATTAGTGAATTCTAATTTCGACGGTGATATTAAAAAAGATATTTTCAATTGCAGCAATTCTATATTATGTGCAGAAATTGTTTTTTTTTCCAATTATTTGTTGGTTAAAAAATTTAATGATTACATCTCATCTAGTACTTAAATTAATGTCAGGTCAACAAACTCTTTCAAAGGTGTTGATGATTTGATATACATTCATAACACTTTGTCTTTAGAGATCAGACGTCAAGCAATGTTTTATTCTGAGCTTTTTTCAGGATGTTCTGCGTGAAGTGGCATCTCGCTTTGATTGTGACATCCGGCAATTTCAGTAACCAAAATCAATACAAAAATAATCAATTCTATAAACTAGATTACACTTAATGTGTTTTTTGGTCCATTGTACATTTAACCAACCAAAAACCTATCGTCTTTTTGACTTACCATAACAATTCCTTAACACAGACAATGGTCTTTAACTTGAATCAACGTTTATCCCTTAACCTAGCGTACTCTTAACCTCTTGACCTACCACAACGGGCAATTTCTTAACCATACGTACTTTTGACCCAGTACAATATTAAGTATATTAATCCAACGTACCCTTCACCTACCACAACACTATATTCTCGAAAATTTGCTGAAAAAAATGAGAAACCTGGAAACAAAATTCTAGTAATTGGAAGTAAAATAATTCTACAATTCAAGAAATCTGGTAAAGGTACAACTACAAAAAATCATATGAGATAGAGCAAAACAATTTAAACGTCTACAAAAATAATAATAATTCAAAAATGCGAAAACATTTCGTGAATCTACAACAATGAGTCTTACTGAGACTACAAAACAAATTACTTGTTGAAACAACTACTTCTCTGGTTAATACATCGACAGACATTGAATTATACAAAAATATAAGAAACATTTCTGGAAAAATCTAGAAATCTGGAAGTTGAAGAATTCTAAAACTCTTCAAGAAAGTTTATAAATCTAGAAATGAAATAATTAGAACTACTGGAAAGATTATATATTATATTATGATTATTATATATATATATATATATATATATATATATATATATATATATATATATATATATATATATATATATATATATTCTCGATCTTAATTTTTTTAATTCCGAGTGCATAAAATAGCGTGCAAACGAAACCATCAAGAAAACAGCAGAAATTTAAATCTTGAATTTTAAAGGCGTTCACTTCGTAGTACATTTTTAATGAATAACGTTTAACTTTTTTATACTACTTTTTATAAAATTTAAAATGATTTTAAATGATCGCTACAATAATAAAAATTAATTAGACTGAATTTTTACTTTTCGAAAATACAAAAAAAATTAAATCCTAAATGAAAATACATGTAATTTGTAAGAAAGTTATTCAAAAATTAAAGAAATATGAAAGAGAAGCGGTAGAGAAAGAAGATAAGATAAAGCAGTAAAATTCACATTTATTAAATGTGAATTTAAAAGACATTTAAGAAAAATGTTGGAAATGAATTTGTTGAAAAACTCTAAAATTTTTGAAGTAACTTCAAGCAGTCAGGAGAATAATTTGCTAAAGTTAGTAAAAATACGCCGGAAAATATTCCCTTTATTCATTGCATCTAAAAATTACAAGAAAATTTAAAAAATGCAGAAAATAAACAAAATCATCAAAAAAGTTACAGCAAAGACACGTTAAAAAAATAAAATTAAACACAATAATCACTTTGTTTTGTATAACCGTTATTTATTTGTATGGTGACGTTAAAAAAAATTATATTAAGAATCCATAAATATACATAAAGTTAAAAAGCCATTGAAAATTTGGAAGTTTTAGAAAAAATTCTACAACTCTCAAAGAAGATTTAAATAATAAAAAGTATTAAAATCCTTGAGTTCGTTGTAGAAAATTAAATAATAATTTAAATAGAAGATTTAAATAATTGAAACGTAAAAATTATCAGAAATTTAAAGAAACTGCTAAAAAAATCTGATAAGAATAATTAGGAAATAGAATAAAAATATAGATGATGGAGTTGACTATATGGTCGTTGATTTTTCAAAATTAGTATACTCTAAAAAAATTTCTAAACGGTTCTAGAAATCTGAAATATTTTAGAAAAAATCTAGAAATATCAAATAGAAAATATTGGAATTATTAAAAAGAAGAAGAAGAAATATTTCGTGTATCATCTGTAAACAGAAATCACTAGATTAAGTATTTAAAAATCCTGAAAAAATAATGCATGAAATACACGTTATAATGGAATAAACAGTAGAAATTCAAAGCAGTATTGAAAAAATAAATATAAAAAGATAATTAAGAATCTGTAAATTTGAAAAATTGTAGAAAATTTAAAATAAGAAAAATTATAGATTTTAAAAGAAAGGTGTTTGAAAAAATCTGCCAAAATGTAGCAGAAAATACATGAAAACATCGAAAATCAACAGTAAAAATTCTGAGGGACCCTAAAAGTTTTAAAATTAAGACATTATTAAAAAATCTCAAAAAATGAAATTAAAATTGCTGCAAATTTCTATTAATCAAATGTTTATTACATAAATTAGAAGAAAAACTGCAAACAATTTTCAAAAACAACAAACACTTTTGAAAAATTCTAGAACCTTTAAAGAAGATTCTGAGGATCTAAAAGAGAAATTACTTTACCTATTAAATTTAAGTCCTTTAATTTAATTTCTCTTTTAGATCCTTAGAATCTTCTTTAAAGGTTCTAGAATTTTCAAAAATATTTGTTATAAAAAATAAAACATTTCTGGCATTCTTAAAGAAAATTAGAGAGTTTGGAAAACTTCAAGATAATAAAACAAAAAATACAAGAGACCGTCAGATCAAAAACAACAAGAATTCCAAGAAAGCTTGATGGAATTAAAATTAAATAAGATTTACATCCAATATTTTTGGTATTTTTACAGAAAACTAGAGAATAAGAGATTTTGAGAACTCTGAGAATGCAACAAAAAAATACATGAGAACATCGAATCAACAAGTTAATAAGATTTGCATAAATTATATCTGGTATTCTTACAGAAAACTATTGAATAAGAGTTTTGGAAAATTTCAACAGAATGGAGTAAAAAATACACGAGACCATGGAACTAACAACAGCGGTAATTCTAAAAACGTTTAGAGGTATTAAAATTTAATAAGAATTGCATAAAATATTTCTGGCATTCTTACAGAAAACTAGAGAATAGGAGTTTTTGAAAACTTCAAGAGAATAAAGGAAAAAATACATGAGATCATCAAACCAACAACAGTAGGAAATCAAAGGAAGTTTATAGAAATTAAAATTTAATAAGTTTTAGCATATTAGTCATTTTAAAAACATGTTTAAAACCTTGAGAGAAAAACAGCACTTAATGTAAAACTTAAGAAATCTGGTAGAAATGCAGATAAATTGACATTCTGTTTTACAGGAAATTATTATTCTTCTTTCTTTATTATGTATGTGACATGTTCAATCTATGTATAGTATAGCCAAATGAACCAATAAAGCATTTATTTATTTATTTATAAATCAAAAGGATAAAGATTATTTTTTTTATAGAAGAAGAATTCTAAAAATTTTAGAAATCTGGAAGACAAATTATTGAAAAATTCTAGAGACATTCAATAAAAAATCTTGAAATCTCTAAGAAATAATCTTAAAGCTAATTAAAGTCCGACAAAATATTTTCTGCATTCTCTCTATAAGTGATTAAAAGATCCGAAATAATAAAGCAGGTAATATAATCATCGAACAAATAATTATTTATTATGCAATTATCTGTTTTATAAACTTCGCATGATAATGGCAATAAATAAGGTTAGTTTTTGATCAGCCAGTTACAGAAATTCTATGTAATGTGCGCAAATTGTTCCAAAGTTTTTTCCAATCATTTTGATGCTATTGATTTCTTGGTAAAAAAAAAGTATTAATGATTAAATCTCATCTAGTAAGTCAATTTTTCTTTAGAGATCAGACGCGAAGCAAAACGTTATTATGAACTTATCGGCTTTTTCAGGATGTACTACATAAATTGGTATCGCGCTTTGATTGTGAATGGATTCCAATTCGAAATATTTGAGATCGTTGCAAATTTATCTTTTAGCAATTGTACACTGAGTTTTTCCAAAAATAAAATGAAACAATTTTTGTCCTTGTTATCAGCAAGTAATAAAATCATCGAACAAATATTAACACAAATTCAAAGCAATATTGAGAGAAAGAAATTTAAGAAGATAATTAAGAAAGAGTAAATTTACGTAATGATGGCAAATGGAAAAGAAATTGCTAAAAATTTCTGGAATCCTAAAAGAAAAGTCTTTTAAAAACTGTGAGAGAACGTTGTGTAAATATACAAAACCATTGAAACTACAGTAAAATTCAAAGGAACCTTAAAGAAACGTCCAAACTGCAGCTATACAAAGAATAATTGAATAAACTTCAGCAAAAATTTATAGAAACCTTCAAGAAACTAAATTATATAATTTAATTGAGAGTAATAGTGAAAATGTTTCAGAAATATGGAAGAGAAGTTGCTGGAAATTTATAGAACCCTAGATAAATATTCAAGTATTTTATAAAAGAAAAAATTCGAAAATCTAGAAAAACTAGAAGACAAACTGCCGAAAAGTTCGTCTTATCAAAAAAGCAAAAAATGGAAAATTCTCAAACATATAGAATAATGGTGCTGAAAATTTTTAGCATTCGGAAAGATAGTATGAAAACGTCCCAACTGCAGCTATAAATGTTGAAGGAAGAACAGGATCTAATCCTAGTTTAAGAGGAAGAAGAAAGAGAAGAAGGAAAGAAAAATAGTAGGAAACTTCTAAAACCCTCGAAGGAAATTTAAGGACTCACAAAAAGAACTGTTGACAAGACTGGCCAAAAATTTTTGGTATTTTCTGTATACAGAAATCTCCATAATAAAAGTTTGAAAAACTACGACAAAAAGAAGCAAAAATTACCAGAGACAATTAAACCAACAACAGCAGGAATATCAGAAAAACTTTGAAAATATTAAATTAAATAAGATAATTAAAAATCGCCTTTAAAAATAGAAGAAAAATTATTGAAAACGTTTAAAATCTTGAAAGTTACTTTTAAGTAACTTTGAAAAGAAATTAATCAAAAATTTAAGGATGGTGTAGAAACTGCTGATAAAAGAAAGTTTAGTTTACTACTTTCACTCTACAAGAAAGGAAATATTTTGATATTTTGAAAAATAAAAGAACTTTATTAAAAGAACTAGAAACCTCGAAGAAAAATTGTTCGAAAACTCTAAAACTATTGCAAAAAAAACTAGAAATCTCGAAGAAAAAATGTATTGATAAAATATTTCTTGTATTCTCTCTGTAGGAATCGCAAGACTAAGTGTTTGAAAAATCCGAGAGAATAAAAGTGCAAATACACGATATCATCAAATTAAAAATCAACAGAAATTGAAAGCAATATTAATAGAAATAAATTTAACAAGAAAATTAAGAATCAGTAAGTTGACACAGAATGTAAATAATTTGGAAAAACACTTAATCTTAAGAATTTTAGAATTGCTGAAAATTCTGATAAGAAAGAAAAAAAATTTCAATAATTATATCCAATATCTTAATCTGGAAAAGAATTGAGGAATGTCTGCATTTATATATATACAGGAGCTTGTGATGCAACTTGAGAAGAACAACAAAATCCTTTTTAAGTATCCTCTGATTATTGTATGGCATATTGTGTAGTAAAATGTTTTATGTAGCAAGAAATTATAGTAATAATGAAGATTGAAGGATTAGAAGAATTATTAAGTGTAGTTCAATTGAAGATTAGCTTTCACTAACTAAATATTATGATCTGCGATCTAGTATAAAAGACGTACTTTCTTTGTAAGCTAATCTACAGAAACGTATAGCTGTTAATAAATGTGATTGCTATATATCGATAATGGTGACAGAATTTTGTAAAAACGTCGTATTCAATTTTTCACACCGTGGTTCAAAGAATGCTATTTTGAAGATAATTATTTTTTAAATGATTCGTTATTTGCGTACACTTGAAATTAATGTATTTTTAATATATTAAAAAACAAATGACGCACATTGGTTTGAAACAAAATTACAACTCTCAAAATTCGAGTTGAAGCAAATTGAAAATTACATCTCACGATTACAAAACTTCTAAAATATTAATCGCTGAAGGAAATATGTTTAAAATCTTTAAATCCATTCATAATTAATGTATTTTTAACATATTAAAAAACAAAAGACGCACACTGGCTGGAAACAAAATTACAACTCTTCAAATTCGAGTTGAAATAAAAAGGAAAATTACATCTCACAATTACAAAACTTCTAAAATATTTACCGCTGAAGGAATTATGTTTAAAATTTTAAGATCCATTCAGAATTAACGTACTTTTAACATATTGAAAAACAAATGACGCACACTCGCTGAAAACAAAATTACAACTCTTAAAATTCATGTTGAAATAAAATGAAAATTACATCTCTCGATTAAAAAACTTCTAAAAATTTCACTGTTGAAGGAAATATGTTTGAAATTTTTGGGTTCACTCAGAACGAATGTAGTTTTAACATATTAAAAAACAAATGACGAACACTGGCTGGAAACAAAATTATAGCTTTCAAAATACGAGTTGAAAATTACATCTCCCGATTACAAAACTTCTAAAATTATCACCGCTGAAGGAAATACGTTTAGAATATTAGACTACACTCAAGATTAACGTATTTTTAACATATTAAAAAATAAAAGACCAGACTGGCTGGAAACAAAATTACAACAAAATAAAATGAAAATTTCATCTCACGATTACAAAACTTCTAAAAGATTCACCGCCGAAGGAAACATGTTTAAAATTTTTAGATCCACTCAGAATTAATGTATTTTTAACATACTAAAAAATAAAAGACGCACACTGGTTGGAAACAAAGTTACAACTCTCAAAATTCGAATTGAAGCAAATTGGAAATTACATGTCACGATTAAAAAACGTCTAAAAAATTTACCGCTAAAGGAAATATGTTTAAAATCACTGGCCCTACTCAGAATTAACCTATGTTTAACATATTGAAAAACAAATGACGCACACTGACTGGAAACAAAATTACAACTCTTAAAAATTGAGTTGAAATAAATTGAAAATTCCATCTCACGATTAAAAAACTTCTAAAAAATTCACCGCTGAAGGAAATATGTTTAAAATCTTTAGATTGACTCAGAATTAATGTATTTTTAACATATTGAAAAACAAATAACGCACACTGGCTGAAAACAAAATTACAATTCTCAAAATTCGAATTGAAGCAAAATGGGGAATTACATCTCATGATTAAAAACGTCTAAAACATTCAGCGCTGAAGGAAATATGTTTAAAATGTTTATAACCACTCAGAGTTGACTTATTTTTAACATATTAAAAAACAAATAACACACACTGGTTGGAAACAAAATTACAACTCTCAAAACTCGAACTGAAGCAAATTGAAAATTTCATCTCACGATTACAAAACTTCTAAAAATTTCACTGCCAAAGGGAATATGATTAAAATTGTTGTATCCACTTGGAATTAATGTATTTTTAAGATATTAAAAAACAAATGACGCACACTGGCTGGAAACAAAATTACAACTCTTAAAACCCGAGTTGAAATAAAATGAAAATTACATCTCACAATTACAAAACTTATAAAAATTTACCGCTAAAGGAAAGATTTTTAAATCCACTCAGAATTATCGTATTTTTAACATATAGAAAAACAAATGACGCACACTGGTTGGAAATAAAATTACAACTATCAAAATTCGAATTGAAGCAAATTGGAAATTACATCTCACGATTAAAAAATCGTCTAAAAAATTCACCGCTGAATGAAATATGTTTAAAATTTTTAGATCTACTCGGAATTAATGTATTTTAAAAATATTAAGCTGGAAAAAATTTAGAAAATCTGGAAAAGAGTACCAAAAATTTTCTAGAAAAATTTTAAAATCTGGAAAAGTTTTCAAACATTTAGAAAATTCTACAACTCAATTTAATAGTAAAAATCCTAAAATTTATAATAATATAAGACAAGAAAGTCTGTAATATCTACAAATCTGGAAACAAATTGCTAGAAAATTTATAATCTTTAATCAATATTTTCTTATGAAAAAAATATAAATTTCAAACATAGGAAACATAAATTTTAAGAATTTCTTGAACCTTCGCCGAAAACACAACACTTACAAGAGAAATTCATAAAGAATATAATAAAACAAAGCACGAATTTTTTCAAAAAGTTTCTGAAAAATTGTATAACACTAAAAGAAAATTATTAAAAGCAAAAAATAATGACAAATTATCAAATTACGAAAGAATAATTTTAGAAATTTTAAGAGGAAACATGTTCAGAAATTTAAAGACAATTATAAAAAATTTGATGAAATTTACCAAAAAATTCTAGAATCTATAAAGAACATTAACATTAAAATATACTAAAAAAACTGGCTAGGACGTACTGTTGCTGAAACACGATAAAACAGATTCATTCTAATTGGGTAAATTAATGCACTTGTTATGTTCCATAATTTTATTTTCATGACACGTGTTTCGATCTTTTACGATCATACAACTATATACTTTGAGAATGATCGTAAGAGATCGAAACACGTGTCATGAAAATAAAATTATGGAACATAACAAGTGCTTTAATTTACCCAATTTGGAAATTTCGTTCCATCAAGAATGTAGCGCAAGAAGTATTGAATACAGATTCATTCTTTCTGTGGCACCTATCAACCCTGAAGTTTCCCACCACCACCCTGAAGAATGATTTGGCGAAAGAGAAAGAGACTTAGCTCTCCGGATTTGGACATATTTAGAGGATCTGATTTTTCCCTTCAAATGTATTATTAATGTGAAACAATATATCATGAATAAACCAAAGAAATGAGGAATAAAACTTTACATAATCTATCAAGGTTCGAGGACCAATTTGATGCCTAAGGGTTTAGAGATTATTGGGGGTTGCTGAAGCTGGTTATATCTTCTTCAAATTTTGTGCATTATCTGGTTGTTGGATGATGTGTAATCAAGTGGAACATCTAATATTACATATCATCAAATTATCCTCTCTTATTTAGAAAGCATTACATTCTAATAATAAATAGAATTGTAGTAGTAATTATATTAATTAGGTATATAACTCTATATCAACGACGATACTCTACGTGCTGTATATTTTAACCAAAAAAAGACGAAATCAAGTTAACGCGAGAAACGACGTGCCCGTATAATACAAATTGATGACACTTCATCCGTGGAATATATCCGTCGAAAATGTGTTTGTGTCGTCCTGCATTATTAGGTGTAATGGTGTAAAGGGTGGCAAGGGTAAGAAGGGGTGAATTGAATAAGATCCCAGACGGTTTTTTTTTTCTCGCGCGCCTTTATTGGGTAACTGTCGTACGCATTAAATTCAAAGGAGGAGAAAACAACTTTTCGCGATGAAAGGAATTGCTAATTAGACTGGCTAATGCAAAAGTGTATTACAATCGCCGTGTGAAAAAATCAGCAAATTAACATAGCTATTAGCGATCCTGAAGTTGTAAAAATATAAGGGCGCAGGGATTGTTCTTTATGACGCAAAACACTTAATCGTGTCTCCTTCATTAACTTCAAAAGAAGTACTGTATTGATTAAGTCAGTTTATATTATTTTTTTATATTGTAGCAATTATTAACTCGTTAAATCTGTTGGGTTATAATAACAATATTCCATTTTCCTATTAGATATTCCAGGATGCAAATTGTCGAGATGGGATCACTGGAATTGACTTTCAGATCCGTCCGGGAATCCGGAATATTCGCTATTTTAAAGTTTCGCCGTGCCATTCGCGAAAATTTAAATCCACCCCAACCCTATTTATGGTAATAATTCAGCCCGCGGGAACGTCCACGATGTCGCAAGACTTCTGCTGTTTGTGGGATTTGTATTATAATCCGGGTGTCGGGCTTTATTACCGGGATTTGCATAATGGGATTATTAAAGACGACACGGTCGGACCCATTGTTCTACCTATTTTTTTATTTCGACGCGTTACGCGGAAAAAAATTGTACATTCGCAATCGGATTAAATGCATTCCGAGATTTAATTTCAAATATCCCTACTGTAAAATGTTTCCCTATAAATGTTATGCTTTTAATCTAATGAAAAACGTGTAGGGATTATTTCAAGCAGATTTAATTATTCTAAGAAAAAAAGTAAATAAATTAATACATCATGTAATTATTATAAAATTTGATATAAATATAAACTGATTAGCTTCATGATGTTATTACCCACTTGACTTAACACCAACTTTCAAAACCTAACAAGTGCATAAAAGGGTTTCATACATGGATTAGCACTATATTTTATTTTCCTCTTCTTATAAAATACCCAATTATAGCGATTACACAACTATTATTCATAACAGCCGTTAGCCGTCATGCGTAAAATTATATTTTACACTTCGCAAGTATTTAGAATTTCATAAAGTTTTGTTTAAATATTTACACGTAACATAAATAATCCTAATTTTGTAAACATTTCCAGTTGCTCCCGGCAGTTTTCAATTTAAACGTCCGATCGCTTTTAATTAACTGGCATTACTCTTTCCAGAAAAGTTAGAATTATTGTTAACGCGGGCAATTAGGTCTATAATTTATAACGGCACGGCGGAAATTTATCTTCGGCGTTTCATAAGGCCTGGAAGCTTAATTGCGTCCATTTACTTTATGTCGTTTTGAACGTCAAATAAAACACCCCCCGGCATAGGATTTAATTGGTCGCTGCAATAAAAGAACTAAGTGTGTGATTGCATTCGTAATAGTTTTCGATTACGAAAATAGACTAACGTAAAATACAATTAGAAGCGTTTATAAAAATTGATAAAGTAAATTAAATGATAGAGACGTGTAAACATCGTATTGATTTCCATAATTCAATGGATAATCTATCGACAAAATTAATAATATGATAATAATTCTCCAAATCACTCCAGATTTCTCTTTCTGCAATTATTCGGTGTACTTGATTTAATGTTGCTGTGGTATTTACAATGCTTTAACCATAGTTCTGTAGATAAAGCTTCTGCATTTCTACGAATCACCCAATCTCAGTGCCCAACAACAAGATCTACAAAACATGTTCTCCTATCTTGCGACTTATCCTTCTGGATTTTTATATAGCAAAGTCACCGAAAAGCAGCATCTTTGGTTTTTAATGAAACAATTTTTTACATTGATATTCATACAAGTGCTCTATTTACTGTGGTACTGCATTAATTTATTTCCTTTCAAAATTTTAATTCTTTTGAGGTTTTAAAGAAGTTTTATCTGTATATCCTTTATTTGTTACAATAAAGCTAATAATTTTTGTTTGAATCCAACAAAAATATTAAGGGATAACATAATTTTTTTAATACCATAACATAAGTTAGGTATACTACCTTTTGGAAACACTCCTGACATGATTGTTACTTTGGATATGTGAGTTGTTTCCTCTAACTATAATAGATTCATAAACCTAAAAAATCTTCTGGGAAATAGATTATTCTCTTACTATTTTTTTTTTTTTTTCTATATCAATTTATAATATTTTTTAATAAGGCAAGCTTTCCTTGGTACTATTCTAATTTTTGATCTTTTTGATCTAATAGTTTTGGGTTAGAACACACATTCTGCATAGAATAGTCTTAAATATATATTCTTCATGTGAATGATTTTTCCATCACAACTATATCGTTAAGATCAGAATAGTCGTTTTAATTTTGTCTCCATTATATGTTGCATAACATTAAATTACGTTTCCACTGTAATTACAATTTTCTCCCAATCCTCAGGAAGCACTTCTACTTGCCAATGTCCACTTTTAAGATCCAGAATAAACTATTTACCCCAGCTATATCATCAATCATAACCCGCGTGGAAGCTATCCCATTTCCTAATAACACTATACTTACCTTTCCCTTTTCTCCTAAACTCACCTTTACATCCTGCTCAGCTGTCATATCGTGGACTAGTGCTTGCACTAAAGGGTATGATACCCTGCTCTCACAGTCTGAAAAGACAGGTAATATCTTTAACTCACTACTGTACGTGCCTCGCTGGCAGTAAGAAGGTCTATCGGCGAAGTGAAAGCAGAGCCATAATAAAAACTTCTCCAGTTAAGGCGGAAGACCATATGTCGAAAGTTGCATGGTAAAGGGGAAGCTTAGTCCCAGTATACAAACTCTGGATACCAGACGACCTCCGGTTTTAATTAGCCTTCTTGTGGCATGCGGGGCTGTGCTGCAGGCGACCGTTTTTCCCTAGCTTCTCGTGGGACTAAACATGAACCAAGAAAATAAGGTCTCGTCCCCCTCAAAGAACAAAATAACGGCTATTTAGATTGAAATCCTTGCTACGGGAGAAGACTTAGTGCTTAAGACTCACAGGGAGGAAGCACTCCTTGCCAGTAGTGGAGAAAAGCCAGAAGTTCTCCAGACACCTAAGCTACGGCTAAGCGGAGTTGGTAAGAATAGGTTTAAATAGTTCATCAGCAAGGACATACTGCGGGAAGTCTCACTCCACTCAAACGGATACAGGGGCAAACCAAGCCCCACATAAGCACAAGCTCAAGTTAGGTCACAGTGGGGAAGCAAAATTCCCAAAAAAGGACATTACACAGTCAGGCTGTGCAAGAACTAAAGGTTGGTATTATGGCACAGGACTACCCTAATACTCTCCTGTCAGTGGAACGAATAGAGTACACACTGGACTGCATCATCCTAGCAACGGGGTTCCGGTTCTGGTTGGTTCTGGATTAATTCGATGGGAGGGCAGAGAGTTCCGCTGCACTAGGCCCCAATGGGCCCTTTGTGCGTCCTCCCATCTGAGTCCTCTTTCCTCTCCCATTGTGGATTTATGTAGGTTGGATAATACCGGAGAGTCTAGAAGTACATGCGTCACGGTTTCCTCTTCCTCTCCACACCCTCTGCAGATAGGACTATATTGTAGTCCCAGTTTGTTCAGATAAGAACAAGGGGCTATGAGGAAAACTCCAAATTCTTTAGACTGCGCAAGCGCCCTAAGTGGACATCATTTGCAGCAACGAAGCTCCGGCAACTGAAGTTGCATCAAACCAAGATCGTTCCTGGAAGTATACAGTCTTTGGAGAGGAGGAAATGCCGCACAACGACATCCTACTGTAATACTTTTCGGAGGTACAGAGAGGACCGCATCCTGCAAGCCATTATAATTCATATATTCTAATCTGAAAATCTACTTAGATTTTCCAGATGTTACTATAAATTTGTAATAATGACAATCGTATATTTGATTTTGATTTTACCACAAATAATAACAAGTTCTGTTGTAGTTTCTAATCTTCGTCGCTAATCGAATATGTTGGTATAATAGTCCTAGTAATATCTAGTAGAAGTGAACATATGTATTATCACATACACAACTTTGTTTCTTTTAGAAATAGAGAAGAAAGAAAGAGAAATACAAGGAAATCAAGGAGCAGAACATTTACAAAAGAAAAAGATGTGCTCATGACACTAGTAGATTGAAATAAAAAACTTATTCTGGATGAAGCAGAAATATGAAAAACATGGGAAACATATATCACAGAAAATTTTGCAGACATTAAAGCAGCAAATATTGCAGTCTCGAAAGAATAAGGAGAGCCTCAGCTATTTAAACCTGAAGTCATACACGCATTATCAGTTTCCAAAATTAAGGAATCAAACGGGCTATCGAGGTACTAAAACTAATAAATGAAAAGAAACATGGATCTTATAGTAAAGTTATTTAATAAGATATACCAAACAGATATAATTTCAAGAGAAAGGCTTAAAGCAACGTTCATAACTAGACCTATGAAGCAATGCCTAAAAAACTGTATCGAATAAATAATTAGTTTAATGTTTCATATGCTGAAGACATTAGGCCGCATAGAATTAGAAGAAAATGTGAATAAAACCTAGACTTACCACAATTTAACTTCCGCAGTGCATTTGGAACACGCTTAGTATCAATGTCCTATTGCAAAAATACCTCAATCAAAATAAAGTCGTATAGGCAATATTTTTAGAGTACAACAAATCAGTTGGCCGAATAAATCACGAGAAATTAATAAAAATACTGCAGGATATTAAATTTGATAGGAAAGACATCAGAATTATAGTCTGGATCTGGATCGAGTTTGCCAAGGGTGATCACATCATTAACCAGGGCACATAGGCCTCACTAGGCCCGTTGTGGCCCCCCTGGCTGGGACAGCCCTCCCTTGTTCACTCATGACAGCACAACGCTTGGATTATAGTAAACTTGTATTGGGACAGAAGGCTAAAAATTTCTTATGTAAAAGGCGTTGAGAAAGATGAGAAAGAAACTGTCTTAGAGGTTAAATGGGAGTAAGAGCTTCAAGCAAGGACTAGATATAAGAGAAGCTTGAGTTGCAACACAAGTTCTTGTAGAAATTTGTCACGACAAAAGGAAAAGTGTATGTATATGCTTTATAGACTATCAGAAAGCGTTGGACAGAGTGCAAAAGAAGTGTCTCGAATATGACTTTATCGTATAGTACTAAAGATCTCCTGAACAGCACAATATACAAATGAAGAAGTTCTACCACGAGTAGGTAGGGATCGCGTACTTTTGACTACAATAAAAAGAAGAAGATTGGCATATCTGGAACATATCATGCGGAATCAGAAATATTGTATCCTTCAAATAATCATAGAAGGCAAGGAAAACGAGGAAGAATAGAAAATGTCGTGGCTCAGGAACATAAGATAATGTATTGGACTGAATACTATCTGTAGTTCGGTTCATACACTCATAAGCCGAGAAGAAGTGGATCATATTGTTGCAAACAAAGGAGAAGATAAAACAAAAAACATCAGCATACAGAAAGGGGTCCTACAGGGTTGTGTCATCAAGCCGCTCTTATTTAATTTCTATTTCAAATGACTTCTCAATGATGCACTTGAAGGAACACCTCCAATCTGGAGTAAATATGAACGGTGTGCCCATAGCAACCAAAAGATAAGCAGATTATAAGGTAATACTGCTAGCCCAGAAGAGCTTCAGCTACTCCTCAACAGAATCGATGCAACTGACGAAAAGTACGGTATAAAAATAAATACCACAAAAACCAAATTCATGGTATTCAGCCTCGTAAAACATAATGTTAATCTTTACCTTAACTCAATGTTGATTGAAATTGTGGAAAATACCTTAGGAGTATAATTACACTAAACCTAGATCAACAGCCGCATAGAACTAAAACGTGCTTTATTCAATAAAATAAGGTCATCTCTCTGTGATGATAATTTAAATCTAAAGTTACAACAAAGATTAGTTAAGTGCTATATTTGGTCCACACTTTAATACGGTATGGGGTTATAGACGCTAAAAATGAATAGCATAAACCGCAAGGAAGCAATCGAGATGTGACCGAATATGGATAGACGACATAAGAAACACTAAAGTATTTCGAAGAGCTAAAACTGAAAGGCAAGTGCTAACGGCACTCAAATGTGGTAAAATATTCAACCTAGGACATCTACAAAGGAACGAAAAATACCAGCCACTTCATCGAATAATTATGTACATGATTGAAGGACGCGGATGACCTTGCAGGAAGTAGTAATCGTAGTTGATGAACTGGCATAAGATCTGCAAGTATATATATACAGAGTTGCTGATATGTATGGAAACGGTCGAATATCTCCTAAAGTAAGAGAACTAGCGAAAAATGTTAGGATACAAAAGTTTTAGGGTTTTTTAAAAACTATTAGAATAACAAAAGATAGTGAGACACTTTCTATGGTGATCGCCAACATCAAGGGATCAGACAAGGCACATGAAAGAAGAATACCACATTTTAATCACAAGTAATACCATAAGTGATGGCAATTTACTCGAATAAATTTTGTTTTTGCATGAAAGTTTGTTGCTTAGCGATTTTAATGAGAGCAACTGTCACGAAAAAATCACGAGCCGCCAGGCGAGTGATTTTTTCTATCAGTTGCTCGAATAAAAATCGCGAATAAGCAACAAACTTAAATGCACTAAAGACAAAATTTATTCCGATTTAATTGTCATCACGAATGGTATTTGGAAAGACTATTCCACGACTTGAAACGAATATCGGTGAACGGTTCAATATTTATGTTAAAATGATACATCTCCTGCAGTATTTTAGCCGAAAATTTCGACATTGATGAAACAACACCTTCCTTATAATTATTTGCATTTACCTTATTCATATTCTATTCCCAGTTGGTTAGAATCGCGGCAACAGTTTCCATTGAAGTTTTTGCTAAAGACTGGTAGTTTCTATGGGCGCAAAATTCTTCAAATTGTTTTCAAACACACGATCTCGTTTTAGTTTTATTTTTTGGTACAGAACTTGCCACCGTTGAATTTATTATGGATGATGAAGCCCTACTTAACCTTTTGATTTTATAACCTACTTACAACTGACATAAGTATAACCAACGTTTTTCACTTTTTTATCAAGGCTAATTCAATTTTTTTGTCGGGAAATAGCTAACTTCAGTTTATTCAGGTGAATAAATAGCAAGTTGGTGTTTATTCACTTATAAATTGACGTGATTGGCTAAAAAATAAAAAATGCCTCCTTTTCATTGGCTACATGCAATAGGAGTGGAATAGTCATGATTAAATTCGTGCAGAATTTGTATTGGTATTTATATTTTATACTTAGATCCTCTTATAATAAATAAATTTAGCCTTAACCTTAAGCTAGGTGAAAATGTACTTATAATTTTGATGTAAAAGATCCGAGAAGAGTTCACTCGGTAGAATGTTCTTATAGTGCAGTTCAATGCTGCATGTTAGGCTCTTCAGTTGACCATACTTGTAAACTACTAATTACCATTATGATTTCATTTTGCTTCAAAAAGCATTATTTACGGACTGAATTGCGCTCATTATAGTTTTTCATTTTTCGCAGTCCCTAACATCTTTAAGGTTAGCAATTTCAGATCATTTTATTACAAGACGGTTATTAAATCCATATGTAGAATCACATTTAATAATGTAGCTTTCCATCCTACAAAAAATAATTTACAGTTACAAATTCACTTAAATATAAAAATGTTTCAAGAAACTTTGACTGTAAAAGTGAAGTGGTTTAATGTTATACATTTCATAGAAGAAGATTAATTTAATTCCTCAAACATCTATCATTTTTTTGTGCGATGGTCTTTTTACAAATTTTTCAAAAATTGTCGACTATTAATAATAATAATAATAATAATAATAATATTTATTTACGGCAAACGCCTATAACACAGGAAGAACATAGTGTATATAAAACAATGTTAATATAAGTAGAATATAAATATATAATACTGTATGTGTAACATGAACATAAATAGAATACCAATTAACATAATATATTGTTAGAAGTAAGTTAAATCAAATACATTAAAATTAATAATAATGTGATATTGTTACATTAAAATCATTAAAATACAAATAGATATGCGGAACAGGAGAAAAAAAAAACCTAAAAATATTATGGGTATGACATCTCAATGATACTAAACTAGTAATGAACTAAAACATTAAGATAATAAAAATAATATAATATAAATAATGATAACATTGCAACAAATTAATAATTCATTAAGTTTTATATTTCAGATAGCGTTTAAAACAGTCCTGGGAATTCCTAAATAGGTCGAACCATTCAAGATTATTAAATTCATTTCCTAGCTCCATTATCCGTGTTAATGAATTATTGTGACCAGACACTGTACTATGTGTAACCGGGTAGAAGAGAGTAGATGATCGCGTCCTTCTAGAGGCAATATGAAATGAAATGGACTGTAGAATGTGTGGAGCATCAATGTGACCATTAACTATCCGTTGAAGTAGACATAGGTCAGCAACAGTTCTTCGTTCAGCAAGTGACTTCATGTTAAGGTCAAGTAGTATCGACGAGTAATCACCTTGGGTATGTTGATGTCCAGATTTATACTCAATGCACCTTAGGAATTTCTTTTGAGTTTGTTCAAGTCGATCAATGTTGATTGCAGTAAAGGGCGTCCAAATTGGTGAATTATATTCAATAATGGAACGAACTAGGGAACAATATAAGGTCTTCAAGCAGGAAATATCCATGTCCCTCCCAATTGACCATACATACCCCCACATTTGTAAGGCCTTTTTTGATATATTAATGATATGATTATTAAAAGTTAGCTTCGAATCAAAAGTAATGCCCAGATCCTTAAATATGCTAACCTTTTCCAAGTTTATTGAACTAATTGAGTAGGTATATGTAATTGGATTACAGCACCTAAACGTTGACATCGAGTAACACTTATTAACATTCAACAGTAGCCAATTAGTGGTGCACCAATCAATAAGTCTATTAAGATCGGCTTGAATATCATTGCAGTCATCACTGGTATTGACAATTTTAAAAAGTTTTAAATCATCTGCATATAAGGCAAAGTTGCAATTTTCTATAATATCAGCCAGGTCATTTACAAATAGAATAAAGAGTACTGGGCCACAATGTGACCCTTGTGGCACTACAGAGGTAACATGAGTTGGTTTAGATATGTAATTACATATTTTAACATGCTGTGCCCTGTTATTTAGGAAGGACGATACCCATGAGAGAGTCGTACGACATAATCCGATAGAATCAAGCTTTCCCAATAGGATATTGATATCAATCCTGTCGAATGCCTTGGTGAAGTCCGTAAATATAGTATCCACCTGACAACGGTTTTCCAAGGCGTCAGATAAAAACTCTTTGTATCCCAGAAGATTGGACAGAGTTGATCTACCAGAGACGAATCCATGTTGATTAGGCGAGATGACTTGCTTTGTAGCCCAGGCTAATTGTTTGGCTACCATTTTATCCAACATTTTGGGAATCGTAGATTGGATGCACAAACCCCTATAGTTATTTATAAGAACCCTCGAACCAGATTTATTCCCTTCTTTACCTCATTGGAATTTTACAGAAAGTTAGAATTTATTTACTTTTATAAGAATTTTACAAGGTTTAATATTCCAAATATTCTTGTAGAATTTATTATCTAATAATTTTCGGATTTGGACTTTTATGATTTTTAGCCTTTTCTTATTTCATCAGAAACTTTTCACCTATTCTTAATTTATCTAATTTAAGAAAATTTCCCCTTTTAAATTCCGAAAATTTCCATTGCTAATTTTCAAACAAAATCTGTTGATAATTGTCTATTAATACTCGTATTATTATAAAAGAGGTTCCAAAAATTTAATTTAAATTATCATAATTTTAGAGTAAATTCCTATCCAAATTTCAACATTTTTTACAGTTTTCTAAAATTTTCTGATACAATCCATCCATTCACTGCAAAAAAGGAATACATGAGGTAATTACATTTTTATCATGTTTACAAAGTTTGATTCATATCAAAAATTGTATTAAATTTTTATTGTTATTTGTTCTTTTAGAATTTTCTTTGTAGCTTTCTTGGATACTTCTACAATTTTCTTATAATTTTTGCTTGATTTTGTTGAATAATTTTTCTTTTTAGAATATTCCAAACATTTTTTTTATAATTAACAAGCAAGTATAAAGTGGGGACACAAAGTAATCGTATTTCCTTCTTAACTATTTATTTTTTTATCTCATCGAAGCAATTCGTGTTTTATTTAATCAGAAATTAGGAGAACTTTTTCCGAGTGAATATTTCAGCAATTAACTTCGCATACTTCAATTTCTTCAGATTTTTACACCATTATCAGCATCGAGAAATTTTGTATTCAAGATGCGATGATTCTAAAATTATTCAGCATCTTTACTTTTATTTAGGTTTTTTCTCTATTTGATGAAAATTCTCCAGCAAGTCTTATTTTATAAAAATTTAGCGGTATTTTTTCAATCATTTCTCATTAAGATTTCTCATTCCTTGCTTTATTTTACAGTAATTATCCATATATATATATATATTATTATCTGAATTTTTCAATTATTGAACTTTATTTCATCGCAAGTTTCACATTTTTTCTTCTAAATTCCAGGATTTTATTTCGTAGGTTTTTATTTCCACACTTTCTGTTCTCTGCAATTGTTTTGAGAATTTTTCAGCATTTTCAATTTTCAAATCTAGCTAAGAAATGTATTCGGAAAATTCAGCTTCAGTTTTTGTAAAAAATAATATTATTTGAATTAAAATTTAGAAGTTTATAAGAAACATTGTATTTTAAGTTTAGCTGTATATGTTGGTTGGGTGGATGGCCACTGTCCCATCCTTCAATTACTAAAACATAAAATGTCAAAGTGATATACGTATGTTCATTAATATGGTCTCCAAAAATTGAACCTAAATATGCCAAAAATGGCAAAAATGTTACCTCAATGGTTGCAGTCGCCTGGTGGATATTATCACCAGCTGCAGGGTATAATGGGTCGAGTGGAGGAACACCAGAAGACTTCGCCTTCAAGATCTATGCTCTAAATTCAGAGATTTATTGTATTAATTAATGTATCTATTTTATGTATTGTTTTAATAGATCTTGTAAAGTAATAAACTAAACTAATACCAGTATTGTTTTAAAGGATAAGTTTACTTTAAACGTTTAAAATTTGCTAGTGATTTCAATATCCTTCCATTAAATTATCACATTTGTTTGAATGATTTAGGGGTGGGTTAGAGGCAACGCACCCACCATATATATACATTTACATCTAAACCACAATTTTTGCTTCTATTTAAAAAAATAAGTCCAAAATTTTAGTAATAATTCTAGGATATAAATAAATTAAGTACATTCTTCAGTATCTACTAATTTTCTACCTTATGTTTAATCTTGTTAAAGAAAGAATTTTATAAAATATAATTTTTCAATGACGTTATTAATTTCATTATTATTCTAGCAAAACTCGTGCGTATAATGTAGTGATTTAAAGGTATAGTGGATGTCGCCCACCCACCCTAGATATTTATTTCTATCAAAAAAATCAATGGTTTATAAGTTTCCGAAAAAACGACAGTAAAATTAATATTAATGTTTTATTATCTATAAGAAACCTTGTGGTTTAAGTTTTATATGTTGGGTGGGTGGGTGTCCACTATTCCAGCCTCCAATTACTAAAACATAAACGAGGGTCTTTTAATAAATATATTTTTATTTAAATTATGCTTTCCTAGAAGAATGGGATAGATGCCGTCTAACCACCCTAAATATGCATTTATATCTAATCAAAAATTTTTTCCTTATATAAAATTACAGTAATTTATTGGGTTGAGACTTAAGTCATTTTGGTTTTTTTACAATGATAACCATAGGCGACTTTTAATAGAAAGAAAAAAATTTGTTGAGTTATGTATTGACCATTATCCTCTATGTTTTTTTTTTGCCACATCATGTTGCTATGCTCAAAGAAGTTCTGGCCATTCTCAGCAAAAAATAAGGCAATTACAGTTAGATACCATTGTCTGAATATTATTGTTTATCATTCAAAGAGTTAGTGGTCGGATGGCGCAAGGTCTGTTGAGTATGGTGGATGGTCCATCAAATCCCTTCCAAGCTCCAACAATTCTGACTGGTCACTAAACTTATGTTTGGTTTCGCGTTGTCATAGTGGAACACAACACTCACGATTGCCATGAATTATCAATTTCTCATCGTTAATGATAAATAAATCATTTTCATTGCTTATCGCAGGCGTTTATGCGCTTTGATAAATTAATTTTTGAATTCACGTGGAACCAAAATATTATGTTTACTAACATATCCCAGCTTGTGCAAATGTCTTTCTGTGATCGTTTAAGAAATCTTCAATATTTCTGCGACCTTTCGAGTCATGTAACGGCTGTGGCTTCTATTAATGCCGTAATACTTCATTGATGAGACTGTTACTTGCTGAAACTCCATATTTGTGTCAGTATTTTAATAAGAAATTTATTTTCATTTTTTTCAGTTCTAACACATGATATTATTTTTTAATAAATTACATAATTAAAATATTTTAATATAAATATAATTAATATTATTATTATTAAAACATCTCAATTATAGAAATTATGTACAAATATAATTAATTAATGATAATTAATAATGAGAGAAATAAATCTCTATGAGCTTCTGCACTAATGTTTTACATAATAATGTAAAAACTCCAGCTAACAGTTAAAACAAGCTCATAGAGATTTATTTCTCTCATTATTAATTATCATTAATTACTGCACTAGAAATTTCAATACTTAATTTGTATATAATTAATTAACATCATTTACTTGCCAACGAAAGGCCTATTACAACCCTGTCAACTAAACTTAACTTAGTCCATTAGGACCAGTTATAAGAACTTTTAATTTTATTATCTAGAGAACTATGCCTGAAATGGAACCTACAACACAATTAGTGACTCGGCTGTTATTCCCCTAAAACTTAAATATCCGAGAATGTTTGGATACATTAAAAAAGGGCTAATTTCTAATCCCAAACCAAAAATACTACCTATTATAAGATAATGTTTTATATTTATACCTAATTTTATTATTTTATACATATTTACATATATGTTAAGAATAAATAACATGTAATAAAATATTTGTTCTGTATTAATATGCTAATAAACGTTCATTTTGTTTTTAATTAATTTAGGTATAATTACTGCGTAATTATAGCACCTGTGAAAAAACTAGTCTCAAGGATAATTCTAATATTATTCAAATTGGTAAAGAAAATATCGATTTATAACGTCGGCTCTGATTTAATTTGAGTTTACGCGTAAAGATGAAGGACGCACATTATTTTTATTGAATGTACATGTACTAATTCATGATGAACAAATATTTTAATTAACCCTGTAATCAAAAGTTATAGGCATTGTTAGGCAACTTATTACGCACTTTATTTACGTCTGTGTAGTTCACAGAAAGTAATTTATTTTATTGTTATTAATTACTCGAATGGCCTATGGTTATAACATTAAATTATAGATAATAATGATTTTAACGGTAATAACAATGTAATAAAAGAAATGATTATAAAAATATATTTGTTATATATCGTCGCTATTAAAATAATAAAATTTCTTCCGCTATTTCTAGAAGTGGAGAAGGAGATGGTCAGATTCGTAAATTAGTATCGATTCATATATTAACATAGTTACCTAACTAAACCTTATTGCTGAAATTTGAAATTTCATTAGAGCTTTGATTGATCTTTATAAAATTTCACATCATGAAATACTGACCCACTATACCTGTATGGTTTCAAAAACGTTTTTATTACTCTAAAACGTTTTTGAAGCCATGTGCTTTATAAAATTATTGTCATCTCTCATATGATGCATGCTTCTCCATTAATTAAAATGTGTCTATTATATAATGATTATATAATGATATTCAAAATAACTGCTATATTTTTTGATAAAGCGGTATAAATTTTAAAAAATTAGTCTATTGGGCAATAATAAAAATGAAAAAATAATAAACAGCATATTACTCGCGAAGAATTCTATTAGATTTATGATTCGGTTTTAGATTTACATTTTATTTTTTGGAAAAATAGACGTCTTACATTATTATTTCGTTTACCGCCATATTCCACAAATCGATTTGTAAATATTTATGTAGTTTTTGTTGAAACGCCTTGATTTTTAAATGTTAGTGCTCTGAAATGTCAGACCCTCGTTTTGAGTTTAATGATTAGGACATGTGGTTTGAAGGAAAATTTATGATCAGATAGATACCTGGATGGGGTAATTTTGTGGAATAGACTAAAAAGTTTGGATTTTTTAGATTTTATTTCGCCGAACCAGTCGTGTAGGTAGTTTATTACTATTTGCATTGAGTTTAGGACAGTGTTGTTTCGGGATGAAATATATTGTGGTAATGAAGATTATAAAGTATAGGTAAAAGTGAGGATCCTTGAGACACACCTCGCTTTACGAGAATCGATCTGGATAATTATTGTCGGATTTTTAATTGGCAGGATCGACCGACAATTTATTTTGTTAAAACAAGTTTAATGTGCTTATTTTGCCTGTTTTTGTGCATATTTTAAATATTTTACATGATTTAATTTGTTTTGAATAAGGTAAATTTTTGTAAGTTATGTTAACACGTTTCTCATTAAGTTTTTAACGGAATTTAACTTAAAAATTCAATTATTTTCTTATGGAATTTTATGTTTAAGCAAATTTAATTAAAAGATTCTTAATAATTTTCAATTATCTTTTGTTAAATCTTTGGCCCATTGTTCTACCTTTCAAAGTAGGTAATTCATAAGGTCTTTTAGTTTTATTTTAAATAACTTTTAGTAATATTTCAATTATTATTAAGCAAACCTAATATTTTAAAAAAGCTTAAAATTGTTTTTTTTTGCAAGTAATAATAACTGTTTTTTAAATATATAAATATTAACTGTTATCACGCAAAACTTCTAGATAATATTTATTTTTTTTATTCTATTATAAAACAAAATTCAAGAAGCTTTTATTGACTTTTTCTATCAAATTTTAAATGTGAAAAGAAAATTTTTAGATGTTTGTTTTTAATTTGTATTTATAATAATAATAACAGTGATCTTTATTCGGACAATTACATTTTTACATTTATATATACATAACAAAGGCAATTAATGTGGTGTTAGTCCGTCTGGGCTATAGACCAGTGGTCTTTCTGCCCTGTCTGAATTTAATTTAATATAACAAAAAAAGTTCTTTGCTAGCTAGTTTGTATTTATATTTATCAATATTTACCGGATTCCACTGATTTTCAATTATCTCGAATGTCATCTATTATATTTCTATTATAAAACAAAATTCAAGAAGCTTTTATTGACTTTTTCTATCAAATTTTAAATGTGAAAAGAAAATTTTTAAGTGTTTTTTTTAATTTTTATTTATATTTATCAATATTTACCGGATTCGACTGATTTTCAATTATCTCGAATGTCATCCATTTTAAAGTTATCAACTGTTTTCTTTAATAACTTTAATTGATTATTTTGTAAAATATCAGAGGTTTTAAGCATTTTTTTTAAATTTGAACTGTTTTCTAAACAAAGTTTTAGACACATATTATAACTTTTATTGTTGTATTTAAAATGCTTATTCTTCTAAAATAAAACTTAAAAAAAGTAACTCCTTTTCGGCATAGAAATTCTAATTTTACGCAGGTTTTTTTCTTTTAGAAAAATGTGCGTTCCCAGCAAATTTCAATTTTATTTTTTATAGCTTTTTGTAATATTTAAATTACTATTAAGCAAATTTAATATTATAGGAAACTTTCAATTGTTTTCGTATCAAAATTGTTCTCTTGCAAACTTTTAACTGTATTTTTGTATTCTAACTGATTAATCTCACAAAAAATATTATTAGCTGTTTTGCTAGGTTTTTTGATAACACTTAAACTTATGGAATGTAAATTTCAAACAATTTTTAAGGGCTATATGAATTGAGGTTTACTGGCAAAATTGAATTCTTTTTTGGTAAAACACGATTGTTTTTAAGTTTTTATATCTTTTGTTTATAATGTTTTCTCCTTAGTAATTTTCAATTTCCTTTTGTAAAAGTTTTAGGAAAAATTCTCATACTTGAAATGTTTTTAAGCAATTTTTTTCTTGTAAAGTTTTTCAGACTCTTTTCAAACATGTTTTTAATAGCTTTTTAAATTTCAATTCTTGTTAAGCAATTAATTGTTTACAACAACCGTCAATTTTTATTGTAGGAAAATATATTTTTTTGAAACATTCCTGTATTTTCATATAAATAAACTGCTTAGATAGAATTAAACAAAATTCTATTATTTAGCAAAGTTTTCGGACATTATTTAAACATATAAATTTTGACTTCTATATTTGCAAAATTAATTAAAATTTTTGGAAATATTTTAAGAAAAGTTCTTAAACTTAAAATTTTTTGAGTAAATTATGTTTGTAAAGTTTTAAACTATATTTTTAAACAGATATTTAATAGCTTTTCCAAATTTCAATTCTTATTAAGCACATTTAATATTTAGGAACATTTCCCAATTTGGTTTTTGTAGAAAAATTGGCTTTTTAAAATTTTTCTGTATTTTATATACATAATCTGCTTAGACTTTCAAAAATTAAACAAAATTCTGTTATTTAGCAACGTTTTCGGACAGTATTTAAACATAAGAATTTTAACTGCTATATTTTCAAAACTGGCTTTACTAGAAAAATTCAATTAGTTTTTTTAAGCTAATTTATATATTTAATGTTAAAAAATAAAGCCTTTTTGGTAATTTTCGACTTTCCTTTTTTTAATTTGGCCCAGATGAATTATGAATAAATATTTTTTTAACTATACAGAGTCTATTATAAAAGTATTGCGAATTTTCTAGGAAAAATATATGTACTCATTCTTGAAATTCTTGAACATACTCTCCTCTAGCATAAATACACTTGCGAAAATCATGCCTGGAAAATACAAAAAAAACTGTTTTATGGGAATGTCCCTTAAGAACGTTGTAGCTAGGAGTATTGTCATGGCGGAACCAGACCGTGTCTTTGATGCCAGCTTTTCTGCGCGGAGTTTGGCGTTTCAATCTCTTGAGCACCTGCAGGTAAAAGGTTGAGTTGACAGTATCTTCTTGCGGTACAAACTTAAAATGGATAATTTCTCGAACGTAAACAAAGAGAATGAGCATCTTCTTGCTCATTCGCGCTTTCTTAGGACCTGGGGATGATTTTTGTACCACTCGCTAATCTGCCTTTTCGAATCTGGATCTTACTTGAACATCCACGATTCATCTCTGGTTACGACATAGTTTTTTAATCAAATTGACTATTGGTCTTCCTTCAATACTTTCGACACAAAATTCGCGCAGACCCTGCGCAATTGCTGATCCTGGGTCACTATCCCATGAAGACATAGGTCACATATTTGTATAAGTTCCTCTTGAGGATATAATATGGCGCATTTGGCTAAAGCAAAGATGAAATATTTTGAGATTAGCTTCAAGAAGAAAGTGTCCAAATGAGTGGAAGAAAGCTCTTTTGTGAATTCTGCCCTTATTATACGTGACTGACTGTTTTGCTGAAATTAATGGATTTTACGTACAATTTTGGAATATTGTGTACGCATATTGGAAGAAATAAATGATACAATATGTACCGTAAATGTGGATATGTTTAGGGTGCTAGCGGTTTGTAGGATGTTAAATCGAACGCAAAACTTCACGCACACGATTCGTTGAACGCCTTAGTCATCCTAGAAGGTCTTTTAAAGCATCTGGAATGTATCGATTGCATTCTTTCCAAGCTGCACACAAAACTTGATTTTAATCCACTCAGACTGCTCAGAGTAACTGGCAACTGGCTCCATTGAAAGGGTAGGACCTTCGTCACATTTCCCGACCCGTTTTAACCTTCTGCGATATGTATTCGTGTCATAATTAATTCATGCATGATTACGTTCATAATAGACCCTGTATTTTTAATAGATTTTTAATACATCTGGTAACATTTCAATTGACTTTAAGCAAAATTAGTATTGTTAAAGTTTTCAATTGTTTTGTAGCAACATTGTATATTTTACAAGATTTCATTTTTTTGAATTTAAACTGTTTTATCCTTAAAAAATTAAAATAATATATCATCTGTTATTTAATAATTATTCTTAATATCGAATTCAGAATATCGAAAAAGTGAATGCCTTTAAGATCAAAGAATTATCTGTTATTTGACAAAGTTTTTTGGGTAAAATTTAATTTAAGGAAATTTCAATTCTAATTTTTACATGATTTAATCATAGTTACACTTTTGATTACGTAATTAATTAGCAAAGTATAAAGTAATAACATACAATATGGGATTGAAGATAAAACCATTAATTTTATACGTAAATATGTAAACAACAGAAAACAAAAGGTTAATGCTGAATTAAATAAAACAGTTTACAGGATAAATTAAATTCTTACTTAATCCGTGGTGAAACAATTTTATGTTAATTATAAGGTTAATTAAAACCTTGGTTTTGTTTCTGAGAAATATAAAAATAGTGAAACAAAACCAAGTGTTTAATTAATCTTCTAATTAAAGCATTTTATTTTTATTTTGCATGGTGTTCCTCGGGGTTCTGTTCTGTGACCATTTTTATTTATTATTTTTACTAATCATTTTCCTGATATGACTAGATGTAAAACTGCTTTACGATCTGCGGATGTTAACATACTCCAGGGTATACAAGTGTACCAGAAAATTTATGTATAGTAGACTAATTTAAAAAAAAGTGGGTCATCTATCGAAAATGTGTTTATTATTTATTAAACTCTACTATTGCGACAGATAGAAGAAAGATAATTTATTTGAACACTAAAATGTCTTATGAGTGCTCAGCAGGTGTCTGTGATGGCTGCCATTACGTGATGAATACTTTCTTTCAAATCTGCTAGAGAAGTTGGTCGATTTGCGAAAACTTTAGATTTGCGATAACCCTACAGGAAAAAGTCCTCAAGGATTCAATCAGGACTGCGTGTAGGCCAATTTAAGTCACCTCTTCTGAAGATCAATTTTCCTTTCGCCGTTGTCCAGGGGCTTTAATTCTTTTACCAATTGAGTTTTTTTGAAGTACAACTTTAGGTCTTTTTGCATAATACGGTGTAATGACGACTTGGGCATATTTAAAGTGATTGAGCGCTTCTGAATTGAAAGGTTAGAATTATCACGTACAGGCTGGTTAACACTCTCCACGTTATCTGCCATTCTGGCCAAGATCAATCAGTATTTGGGTTTTACGATATTCTACCGGTCTCTTCAAGCTTCTTCGCGCAATTTCGAATGAGATTTGCGCTCGGCGCTTCATTAAAGTAGCGAAAACTTCAAATATTGACGAATCTCTGAGTGCTGCAGTCACTGAATCACAATTTTTGTAAAACTCTCATACGCACACCTCGCGGTCTGCTCAAGAGAAACGATCAATAGCGACTTAATTCTCAAGAACCAGACTACCGGTTGACATACCTTTCATGCACCTCGGAGTCGTTGGGTTCACTCAGGAAGCTACAAAAATATATATTTATATTTTCGGACCCCCTGTATAAGTACAAGAAAATGTTATGATTGAAGTATTTAATACGAGTTTGATAATTAAGTCTATTCCAATGTAATGATTTTAACATATTTCTCCTATTTTTTTCCTGAAACGGCCAAAAGATTTTAAGTGTTTATCCCAGATTACAGCGTATTAAAATTTAATTAATTAAATAATTGTTAATTAACTTAATACTAATAAGTTAAGAATAATAATTATAAATTAAATGATTGTTTCTGTGTCAACTCAACTGAGAAACTAAGTACAATGCTTTAGATAGTAAATGTCAACTTAATGGTATTTTCTTGCTTTAGTATGGTGAGTAGTTTTTTTATAAGTATAACATGTGAATTATTTTACTATAATAGTAAAATTAGATTTTTTGTTGAAGTATATCCTTTGAGTCCTGCGGATTAATATCTGCTGAGCATCATTATTACAATTCTTCTAAATCACTGAATATTATAGATAACGGGTGTCCAACAATTATTGCAGTCCCGGGTGGCGTTGGAATCAAAAACGTAGGTCGATTCTTACATGTGCCAAATAAATGAACTGACATTTTAATTGTCAAACATAACCTAAACGTGCATTTAACAACACTTTAAATGCACGTTTAGGTTATGTTTGACAATTAAAATGTCAGTTCATTTATTTGGCATATGTAAGAATCGACCTACGTTTTTGATTCCAACGCCATCCGGGACTGCAATAATTGTGGGACACCCGTTAGATAGATAGATAGATGTTATATGGGTGGCACCAGCACCTATTTCACCGCGACCTTTTCAGATCTATTGAGGATCGCTGTTTATCTCAGATGACCAGCTCTAGCTTTGCCTCTTTGATTAGTCCCATTAGCCCTGCCAGAGGGGCTTGGGTATAGGTCTTCGCGCTTGGGTTTGTGGTGCCCAGCTTTTGATATATAATCCTTGCTAGACCCTCGCAGTGGCATAGGATGTGGAACGAGTCCTCTTCTTCCTCTAGGCAGAATCTACATAGTGCTTCCTATTTTGCTTATATGTTTGTTGAGCTTGCAGTGTTCTGTTATCAGGCCTACTATTGTTTTGATCAATTTTCTGTCTTGGTGTAGAAGTTCAGTCGTGAATTTTGGCGATTGTTTCTTAAGGAACTGTTTCGCCTGTCTCTGTCCTGGTGAGTTCGTCCACCAGGTTTGGGCCTGTGTCTCCACCCATTTTTTTATGGATCGTTTGACTGCGGTTTTGGAGATTCCGTAGGAGGGCCAATTACTGCTTTTGACAAGCCTTGTTTGGCCAATTCGTCTGCTTTGTCATTCCCCGGATATTCTCCGTGTCCTGGGACCCAAGTGATTGTTACTTTTTTGTGACAGCCAAGTTCATTCGGAGCACGTATACAGTCCCACACTAGCTTAGATTCGGCCTGTGTGGAGCTTAGTTCTCTTAGCAGCGCCTGGTGTCTGAGAATATGGCTATTGACCTACTTTTGGTGTCTTATCTTGCTACTTCTCTTGTGCAGTGGTGAAGAGCTATCGCCTCTGCTTGGAACATCGTGGTGTCCTTGGTGAGGCTGACAGAAATCTTTGTCTCGGGTTTTGTGCCATATACAGGGTGACTGAAAAAAAACCTTTGGTGCTGTATCTCGCTTATTTTTGATCCGATTTGAATAAATAAAACATCAAATTAAATGATTTTTAAAAGACTTTAATATGAAGTGTACTGATATTTTTTCTTGCATCCAGTTTTTGACAAAAGACGATCAACTTTTTTTTTTCAAATTGCACTGTATATATATTTTGTACTGATCCGCAAAGACATTTTTTTCTGAATCTAAATTTGTAAACGATTTTATCCATTCATCAAACCAAAGTCGAGAAATTGAGGATTAAAAAAAAAACTAAAAATCAAATACCCATAGTAAACAATATACAGAGCCTATTCCAAATGTCAAAAGTGACAGTGTCAGTCATTGGTACAATACTGCAATGAGATTTAATAATTTTATAATAAAAATGTTGCAAGATTTCAAAAACTGAATTTCTGATTTCTGTACAAGCACAAAATTCTAGTACAGTGTTTGAAATATTGCAACATTTTAATTATGAAATAATTAAAAATCGTTGCAGTATTGTATCAATGGCTGTCACTGTCACTTTTGACATTTAAAATAGGGTCTGTATATTGTTTACAATGGATACTTGACTTTTTAATTATTTTTTTAATCCTCAATTTCTCGAATTAAGTTTGATGTATGGATAAATTTGTCTACAATTTTATATTCAGAAAAAAAATTTTCTTGCGAATCAATAAAAATATATATACAGTGCAATTTAAAAAAAAATGTTGATCGTATTTTGTAAAAACTGGGTGCGAGAAAAAATAACAGTTCAGATCCTATTAAAGTCTTTTAAAAATGGTTTAATTTGATGTTTTATTTATTAAAATCGTATAAAAAATAAGCGAGATACAGCACCAAAGGTTTTTCGTCAGTCACCCTGTATACCTGCTCCCGCCCCTTTGTCGGTCTTTGAGCAGTCCGTAAACTAGTATGATTCTGCTTTGGTAGATTGGCCTTCGACCCAGTCTTCTCTTTGCGGGATTAGTACCTTGTATTTCTTTTCGAAATTGTATTTTTTCACCATGGAATCACTTGGCATTGCTGTGATCGCGTTAGTCTGCTAGCTGTTGGTGTGTTTTTCCGTGTGATCGCATTATGGGCGCCTGTCCTTGCATCAGTCTATATGATACGGACCTGGCTTCTCCTTGAATGAAGATGTGTAATGGTGGTATGTTCAAGATGGCTTCTAGGGCTGCTGTTGGGGTGGTGCTTAGGGCTCCTGTTGTACTGAGACATGCTAGTCTCTGTGTACTGCTCAGGAGTCCTATCGCCCCCTTTTGATTTGCCCTAGTCCACCACACCACGGCTTCATAGGCTATCATGGGTCTTATCACCCTGGTGTAAAGCCATAGAGTCATTTTAGGGTTTAGTCCCCAATTTTTTCCGCACATTCTGCGACATCTGCCCAATGATATTGTTGATTTTTTGGTGGCTTTTGTGATGTGTGGTCTCCACGTCATTTTGGCGTCAAAGGTTATTTCCAGGTACTTTACCTCCCCTACGAAGGGGATTTTCGTACCCTCAAGCTTCAGTGGCTTCAATGCTCGTCTTTTTGTGAATATGACAATTTTTGTTTTTTGTCGCTCCTGTTTGCACCAATTGTCTACTATGTTTAGGGCTTGTGCTCGCTCTGAGACAACGCCCGCGAACCGGCCCCTGATGAAAATGGCTGTCATTCGCGTATCCTAGGCAGTGGATATCCTCATGGGACAGTTTTTCTAGAAGGTCATCTACTAGTCTTGCCCATAGTAGTGGAGAGAGCACTCCTCCTTGTGGGCAGCCTCCCCCCTACCCGGCTGATATGCATATTGCCTGTTGTGGAGGGGATCTTTCAACAGTATCTCGTCCCTTATGTACCTATCAATCAATATTTCCATTGTTTTTAGTAAGAATGAAGATAGGCTGATAGGTCTGTATGACTTTGGCGTTAGATCAGCTATTCTGCTTACCTTAGGCAGGTAGATTACCTTTACGCTTTGCCATGATTTTGGTATATATCCCCATGCCAGGCAGGCTTTGAAGATTTTTGACAGATGCGGCACCAATTCCTCTATGCCCATTTGCAACAGAATGGGTCCCGCGGACTTGTACGGTTGGCCCATTTAATTTTAGTGGGTCTTGTGACCTCCGTGGATAATCTCCAGTCCTTTCGGTCAGGCCTTTTAGGTCTTTTGCTGGGATTGTCTGGCTTGTTATGTTCTGCCAGAATTGTTGAGGCAGGAAAGTGGACTTTTAATAGTTTCTTGAGATTTTCCTCTATTGTTTCTGTGTAGGTTCCTTCCGGTTTCTTGAGGAAGCCTACCTCTTTGGCAGCACTACCGTCCTTTGCCAGGACTTTGTGAATTCTTGAACATGCCGGAGTGTCATTAATCTCCTCGCAGAACTTCCTCCACGAATCCCTTTTGGCTTCTCGGATTTCTTTGTTATATTGAGTGAGCTTTCCTCTGTAGGTGTCCCGGTCCTGGTTGTTTTTGGCCCTATTAAATAGCCTTCGAGCCTCGATCCTCATCTTTTCGAGGTTCTTGTTCCACCAGACTAGAAAGGATTATTACTGTTACTATTATTTTCATTCTACGTACATATGATTTCAGTAAAATATCAAAATGAGGTTAGTTTAAAGGATAGATTTTAATTTTTGATTTTTAACTCTAGAGATCATATCTTGGGAATTGTTTTCTTTTCTTCTTCTTTTCTGATTTTAGTGTTGTAATTTTATTTTATATACGTTGTGCTTATTGTTGTAGTAAAATATTTAATCTGCCTTTAGGAAGAATGAAGTCTTGTAAATTATTTCCTACAGTGGTTTTTAATTGCAATTATTTAAACCATTAAATGCAATTTTCTTTACTTGCAATTACGTTTGAAAGTTGTAATTCTGCACGATGTGATAATTGAATATCAAGAGTATTAAATATTTTTTTAATTTGTAAATATACTATATCAGTATGTTATTAATCTGTTTAAAATTAATAATTAAATAATATTTTTATTAATCGCGCCTTATATAAAATGTATCATTTTACTTTTGCTTGTTTAGTCATTACATTCTGATCTCGAGTCACTGAAAGTTAAGAATTTAATTAATCGAGTGAAGAATTTAAACACTGCAATATTTTCGTTTAATTTTCGAAGGCTTAAAGTATAATTTAAGACGCAGCGGAATTAATCAATTTTTAATTAATGCATAATTAATTTTTAAGATTTTCAGGGATTAGATAATTTTCTTAATTTATAAAGAATGGAAATTATTGGAATACATATTATTGGAAAGGGTCCTTGGTGTGTTATGCAAGGAAGGTAGGAGGACGTGGGCCCACATTTTCACATAAACAACAAATAAATTGCATAGAAATTGACACGGTGCGGTGTTTATCAAACAAACGCGAGAAAAAAACAGTGTCCAATGACAAACGACAGCAATTCACGAAATATACTGATGCATAGGACGAACATTATCGGCAGGAACGGTGTTATTATTAGTGGTTGGTCACGTGCTATTGGCAACAGTCGATGGGGGCTTCCTTGTTTTTTGTCGTCTTCGAATCCGCTGTTGAAAACGTGGAGCGAGAGTGAGAGAGGGGTAATGTGGACGCGCCACAAGTTCAGCGCTCATTCGTGCACGGGCGTCCGCGAGCAACAGGCCCGCACACGCGAAACTGGTCAACTCCTGCAGACGATGCGACCGGTTAAACGTTTCGTTAATATCTGTGATGGTGTAAGAGTGCAGTGATGTTATTACTACCGTCGAACGGTTCGGACAATTTAACGGAGACGAACGTCTCGGATTTGCAGAGGGTTATAGTGTCCGATAATTTAACACTAGATGACGATGAGTCGGTGCTGTACCCCATAGAATGGGTCATACCAGTGACTGTAATCTATGGTATCATCTTCGTGACGGGTATCATCGGTAATGTGAGCACGTGCGTGGTGATCTCCAGGAACAAATCGTTACACACGGTGACGAACTATTACCTCTTCAGCATCGCCATCTCGGATCTGTTGCTGCTGATATCAGGACTACCCCCTGAGATGTACAGGATTTGGTCACCAGAAAAATACGTTTTCGGTGAGGCATTCTGCATCATTCAAGGCTACGCAGCGGAGACCTCCGCCAACGCAACGGTCTTGGCCATAACGGCGTTCACCGTGGAACGCTACCTGGCGATATGCCACCCCTTCCTCTCGCACACGATGTCCAATTTATCCAGGGCCATTAGGTACATCTTCGCTATCTGGATAATCGCGTTGTGCCTCGCGGCGCCCCAGGCCATCCAGTTCGGCGTCGAGTACGAGTACAAGAACGGCTTCGAGTACAGCAGGTGTACAGTCGTCGCCCCCGACTTCTTCCAGCACGCCTTCGAGATATCCACGTTCCTCATCTTCGTCGGCCCGATGACTCTAATCACGGTCCTCTACATACTAATCGCCCTCAAGTTACGCAATCCGAGGATCTTGAACGGGGCGAAGCGACCCTCCGGAGGGTCCCAGAGCGAGAGGAGCTCGCGGGCCTCGAGGGCCGCCGCCGCCCAAAACAGGGTCATCAAGATGCTGGGTAAGTAATTCCATAATAAATAATAATATCATCGAGATTATTAGTTAATTGCCCATTAATTTATACATAGTCGCAAATCAAACGTGTTTATTTACATCGAGTTATTTCAGGTATTTTCTTCATTCAATGATAAATGAACCTAATTAATATTACCAAAAAAAACTCATACATATTAATTAAATTTTATAACTAGAAAACATATTTGGGTATATTATTATACTTATTAAAACACATAAAATGAAGTATATTAAAATTAATAATATAAAATAATACATTCTTTAATGCCAACCTATTGATTGTAAATAATAATTTTCGTTAAAGAAATAAATCAATCATCAAGAAATTATTATTTACAATCAATAAGTTGGCATTAAAGTATTCATTAAAAGTGCTGTAATGTACAAACAGAATTACTTAAGTTTTTATTGATTTTTGTTCACTACATAAAACTCAATCCGTTTTTTCTTCTCAGCATTTAAGGACAGTTTTTTTTTTTATTAAATCACTTGTTTACCTTTTCAAGAATTTTCGCTCCTTTATTTTCTAGTTCGTTTCATCTTTTTTGTGTTTTGCCGCATGAACAAAAAAACTGATCCAGGTAATTTTTGACCTCTTAATTAATGCATAATTTATAACTTTTATATATAGTATAAACAGGATTTGTAAAATATAAATACAAACAAATAAATATTGGTTTTACCGACTAAAAAACTTTGTAGAGACTATTAAGACAATAAGTTCCAGATCTGAAGAAAATATTGGGTGTGGAAATATATCTCATCTAAACTGTAAAAACTATTGTTAAGTTACTAAACACTCATTACTATACGTTTTAAGAATAAATATGCCTTTGACATACTCAAAAATATTATTTTCTATTATTCTTATTCTAATTTATTTTGAAAATGAAATGAGAAAAAATCAAATGTAATATAAGAAAAATATAAAATTTACATCTAGTCATTTAAATAATTTTCAAATAAGTACTACATATTAAAAATGCTTAATAATTATTATACTTACTAAGAATAATTGTGTCTTTAATATATATATAAATAATTATTTTAGTTTATTCAAAAATGAAATGACAACGACTCAAATATTGAATAAGAAAAACATAAAATTTGCATCTCATCAATTAAACAATTCTCAAATAAGTACCTCTTTGTAAAAATTGCTTATAAAATATTACACATACTGAGAATGAACGTGCCTTTAATATATTCAAGAATAATTATTCTAGTTTATATGATATTGAAATGGCAATAAATTGAATATAAAATAAGAAAAACTTGAAATTTACTTCTCGTCATTTAAGTAATTCTCAAATAAATACCACTTATGGAAAATACTTAAAAATGATTATACATACTGAGAATAACATTGTCTTTAACATATTTAAAAATAATTATTTTGATTTATTTAAAAATCAAATGGCAACAAATCAAATATAATATAAGAAAAATATAAAATTTACATCTAGTCATTTAAATAATTTTCAAATAAGTACTACTCATTAAAAATGCTTAAAAATTATTATACATACTAAGAATAATTGTGTCTTTAATATATATAAAAATAATTACTCTAGTTTATTCAAAACTGAAATGACAACGAGTCAAATATTGAATAAGAAAAACATGAAATTTGCATCTCATCAATTAAACAATTCTCAAATAAGTACCTCTTTGTAAAAATTGCTTATAAAATATTACACATACTGAGAATGAACGTTCCTTTAATATATTCAAAAATAATTATTCTAGTTTATATGATATTGAAATGGCAACGAATTGAATATGATATCAGAAAAACTTGAAATTTACTTCTCGTCATTTAAGTAATTCTCAAATAAGTACTACTTATGGAAAATGCTTAAAAATTATTACACATACTAGGAATAACTTTGTCTTTAACATATTTAAAAATAATTATTCTTATTTATTTGAAATGGCAACGAATCAAATCTAATATATATATATATATATATATATATATAAAAACATAAATATATATATTCTTTTTTTTGTAAAATCAATAGTATACTGTTATTGATTTTGTTTCTTTTTTTTAAAGAAAATTCAATTGCTTACATGTCGTAGCAGGAAACAATTTACGTATTGT
>OZ018392.1:61207909-61461046 GCA_963969525.1 Ontholestes murinus | reverse complement strand
GTAGGCTTTGTTATGTCAAAATAATTGACGTTCGTGAATATTTGAAGTAAAAATAATTTATTTTAAAAGTACTGAATGTGTCAACATGGTTTTTACAAACCTCTAAGGTTTTGATTTGCTGATGATATTAGATGAATGCGGCCAAAACTGAACGATACCCTCAACGAGCCATCAGTCAAAAAAATGTCTTTCGGCGCCTTGCAGAACGAGTTAAGACAACTGATAAGCTACAGCCCAGCCACAACAAAGGTCAAAGTATCAGAAAACGTGCATAAGATTAAAGAACATCAGATATTCTTGCAGCAATTGCTCTGGACCCGAACATCTATACTAGAAGAATTGAAATCGATGCTGGAATAAGTCGCTCCACTGCTTGGAGAGTTTTAAAAACAAACAAATTCCATCCATATCATGTCTCTCTAAACCAGAAAATTGAAGAGCGAGATTTTCAAGATAGGTTGAATTTTTGTGAATGGTGGTGTCATAAAAATTATAATTTCTATCACAAAATTTTATGAACAGATGAGGCGACATTCGAAAGCAATGGAGTTGTTAAATTACGTAATGCTCACTACTGGAGTAATAAAAACCCTCATTGGTTTAGAGAAGTTGATAATCAACACGTGTGGACCCTGAATGTTTGGTGTGGTATTTTAGGAAACCAAATAATTGGTCCGCATTTTTTTGATGGTTCATAAAACGGAGCTAAATATACTGTTTTTTTTAGAAAATAATCTTTTTGACCTTCTAGATGCTACACGTTTAACAAAGTATTTGCAACAAGATGGTTGCCCAGCTCATTACGCAAGAGTTTCTCGTTGATCGCCTTTTCCCTGGTCGATAGATTGGAAGGTTAGGACCATTTCCATGGCCACCTCCTTCTCCTGACATAACGCCTCTTGACTTCTTCCCATGAGGACGTATCAAAGACCTAGTCTATAAAGAGCTTCCAACCACGAGGGATAATACGGAGAAGAGAATGCGGAATGTCTGCCGTTCACTTAGTGAAGATGGGATACTACGGGCCGTCAACGACGTTCTAAATCGGCTACAAAGGTGCATTGATCAAGAAGGATGGCAATTTAACCATACCATAAATAATTGAATACTTGTTTTAATTATCATTTTCTTTACTTTAACACTCTTATTTGAATTATTAAATAAAATACTTTCAAATAATTGGTATTTTTTGTTTGTCGAAATATAAGGATGGTACAGGTGGTCTGAGACATCCGTACTATAGAAGCCATCCATCTCAAAATAATAATAAAATAATATTTCAGTTTTGCATAAGAGGAACTATTCTCACCTGAGTGTAGAAAATATCATATTACCCAAGGAGAGTATGGAGGATCAATACGAAGAGTCATGTAAGAATATTTGCAATATATACAAATTGTTATTGTAACAAAAAGGCAAAGCCTACTTGAGGAAAATTAGTATTGAATGGATAACTAATTTTCAATTTAGTTTTTTTCGTTTATTTTTGTAAATATGCAAAATATTAAAAAAACATTTTAATAAAAGTTGTTTCTTTTAAAAAGACCTATCAATTAATATCATACTCGACCTATGTTGCCTTTTGAAATTTTAAAGTTACTTCCGGTTCCGGGTACTTCCGGATTATTCCGGTAAAAAATAAACTCATCAGTGGATTCCTTGGGTTCACTTTGGTAATAAAAATTTTGGTCCCAGTCACATTCGACCAAGCGTTGTCGAAATAAAAGGCTGGTACGGGTGGTCTGAGACACCCGGTATATATATATATATATATATATACAGGGTGTCCCATTAATGCGGGGAAATGGCTGGACCATAGATTCCTGGGGTCGAAATATGACGATTTAACGCAACTTATCTATATCCAAAAATTTAAGGTTAAGCCGGAATTTGGCTTCAAAGTTTCAAAATTTTTTATTTCTTTTGTTTATAACAATTGAACGCTTTCTTTGATTTGAATGAAATTTATTAGTAATAAGTACCATAATATCATACATCATTTTAGTTATTTTGGCCATTAGTGATTGACAGGAAGTATAAAAAACAGTAGTACCACCACTTAAAAACTAAAATATTTTTTTATTGGTGCATCCAATAAAATCCAAAAAATCTACTTGAAAGGGCATTAGATTTAAAAACTTTTTTGACTCTTACTTGTTTTTGATATCTTGTACGGTTTTTGCACAAAAAAATAAAATATGAATATAGTATACTCATTATGCACTCATTAATAAGTAAATAGACTTACACAACTGAATAAAAATTAAATAATATCAATTAATAAAATAAATCAAAACAACATCTAACACTTTTCAAACAATTTTCTTTGCAAAATCCTAATACAAACAAAATATCTGTTTGTTCCAAATATGAATATTTATGAACTATAATATAGTTAAAAATTAATTGTCAAAAGACACTAAATAATTATTATTATACATAATTTACATTTTTTAAACAAAGACGGCCACGAAAAACATTTATTTTCGATTTGATGAAAAACTAGATTTTGTTTTTACTAGATAAAAAATATATATTGTATTTTTTTGTGTTAAAACCGCAAAAGATATCAAATATTATTAGGAGATGAAAAAGTTTATAAATTAAATGGTCTTTCAGGTAGTATTTTTTTAGTTTTTATTGGATCCACCAATAAAAAAATATTTTAGTTTTTAAGTGGTGGTACTACTGTTTCTTATACTTCTTTTTAACGAATAATATTCATAATAACTGAAATGATGTATTATATTATGGTAGTTATTAAAAATAAATTCCATTCAAATCAAATAAAGCGTTCAATTGTTATAAACAAAAGAAATAAAAAAATTTGAAACATTAAAGCCAAATTCCGGCTTAACCGTACATTTTCGGATATATATATACAGGGTTATTCACGCTATACGGCACGGAATATTGTGGCCAAAATACGTGACTTTCAAAAAGTTTCACTTTGGGGATATATGGGGGTCTATTAGGGCTACTTTTTCAAATTACTTTCATAATATACAGGGTGTCCCAAAAACCCTAAAAGTATCAAAGTTGTGTTTTTTTTAATGAAACACCCTGTATTTTATTGCATTTTTGGATCCTTCAATCAAAATAAGTGTGTGTTTTAATAAGGTTTTTATTACTTAAACCTTAAGGTTTTTGAAATAATTTGAATTTTGTAAAAATTTAACCTAATTTTCATGTTTCAAATGCTTAAAAAGTAATTAAGTTATGCATACCAAATTTACACTGAAATGTAACAATAGATCATATTTTATTTTCCAAGTATAATAAATTTGACATCTTATACCGGGTGTAAAAAAATTGGAATTAAACAAATGAGAACTTTAAATGGCTATAACTTCATTTATTTAAATGGAACGGTATATTTATTAATTTATCAGCAAATGCACGTTTTAATTACCTATCGAATGGTATTTATATCTTAAATGTTAAGTCTTCTCGTTTTTACAGAAAACGCCAAAATATTGTTTATTGCACCGTTTTAGTACTTTTTAAGTAAAAATTTTAATGTATCTAGTTTTCTATCGTATTTAAAAACGTCAGATAATTAATTTAGTCTGTTACTTTAGTTTAAAAAGCCTGTCTTTTGTTATAGTTGTGTTATTTTGCGTTTTTGTGTTAGATCGTTAGTAATCGTTATTGTTTGAACATCGTTGTTGGATTTAATAGTAAAAAATGAAAATTTACACAGATTTTCTTATACTGGGGTTTTTATAACTGACACTTCCAATTTCTTTAAATTGGTTTAATAGTCTCTCAAAAATGGCTGGCTTAGGGTGATTTCTTTCGGGAAACCTTTAAGTATAAACTCGACAAGCCAATAAACAATTTTGATAACATTCTCCAAGCATAAAGATAATGCCAATACCCCCTTCTTTTGAGTAAATCTTCATTTTTTACCAAAAAATACAACAGCGATGTTCAAACAATAACGATTACTAACGATCTAACAAAACTATAACAAAAGACAGGCTTTTTAAACTAAAGAAGTGGCATACTAAATTAATTATCTGACGTTTTTAAATACCATAGAAAACTAGATACATTAAAATGTTTACTTAAAAAGTACTAAAACGGTGTAATAAACAATATTTTGGCGTTTTCTGTAAAAACGAGAAGACTTAACATTTAAGATATAAATACCATTCGATAGGTAATTAAAACGTGCATTTGCTGATAAATTAATAAATATAGCGTTCCATTTAAATAAATGAAGTTATAGCCATTTAAAGTTCTCATTTTTTGAATTCCAATTTTTTTACACCCGGTATAAGATGTAAAATTTATTATACTTGGAAAATAAAATATGATCTATTGTTAAATTTCAGTGTAAATTTGGTATGCATAACTTAATTACTTTTTAAGTATTTGAAACATGAAAATTAGGTTAAATTTTTACAAAATTCAAATTATTTCAAAAACCTTAAGGTTTAAGTAATAAAAACCTTATTAAAACACACACTTATTTTGATCGAAGGATCCAAAAATGCAATAAAATACAGGGTGTTTCGTTAAAAAAAACACAACTTTGATACTTTTAGGGTTTTTGGGACACCCTGTATATTATGAAAGTAATTTTATAAAGTAGCCCTAATCGACCCCCATATATCCCCAAAGTGAAACTTTTTGAAAGTCACGTATTTTGGCCACAATAGTCCGTGCCGTATAGCGTGAATAACCCTGTATAAGTTGCGTTGAATCGTCATATTTTGACCTCAGGAATCTATGGTCCAGCCATTTCCCAGCATTAACGGGACACCCTGTATATATTTATATATATTTTTTGTAAAATCAATAATATACTGTTATTGATTTTCTTAAATGTTGTCGGCGTTTACTTGGTGGTACATTTTGACTAAAATTAACACTTTTGTTTGATAATGATCTGTTTATGATCGAAACTATAGTCACAGTTAATAAATAACTATTGTGGTAAAACAAAGTTAAAAGTGTTTTATTTAATGTTATTGATTTTGTTCTTTTTTTTTAGAAAATGCAATTGCTTACATGTCGTTGCAGGAAACAATTTACGTATTTACGTATTGTAAAACCAATAAGGCAATTTGTATAAAAAAAGTAACTCGTGCAATTATTGAGTTTAGTTTGGTCATTGTTTGAGACAGCTCGGATCCAAATGCGAGTAGGAAACAAAACGATTTATCTGTCCTCGCCTTTTACAGGACAAGTAAAAGCGGCCTTATCCTTAACCGTCCCTCAATTCCTCACCTTCTTTCTGTGAATCGTGACTGTTTTCCTAACGGAATTAATTATTGTTATTTTATTCGTTGTTTTATATTTGCGGACATGATTCGATTGCTAAATGAACCAATGTTATAAAAACAACATTTTAGAATGGATGAGTAATAGCGGGGATTTTGACATTATTCCGAAAGCGTTTCTCGAAATAAAATATTCTCAATCGTATGAATAATAACAGAAAACAGGTCCCAATTTTGAGATTCGTTTTAACATAATTGAAAATCATAAGAAGTATCTATTAGTGCTTTTATTATTTTTATTATTGGAAAATGCAGAATATTTAAAATATATTTATAATTATTGCAAGGTATGTAGGTTTAATAATAACAATAATTTTTTATATTCAATATTGTTCCCCGTCAACAACAGCCACGGACCGGTTTCGATCTTTTTGGATCTCATCAGGGTAGCTCATTTGGAGACAGGGAATCGAGATTCACGTAGGAGGTATTTAACTCACCGGGTTAACCATCGATATGATAAAACCATATTTTTTATTTGTAAATTAAAAATATTTTCTTATTAAAACTCTAATGTATAAGTTTTAAATTGCGATGAGTTGATGGGATATAAACATATCGGAATCAGTCAATAGGACTAATTAGTATTAAGAATCAATGACTCAACTAGATATAAATTACACAGAAAACAATGGTAACACTTTCTTTCACAAAATATTTTTTATATGCTAAATTTATACATTTCAAGTGCAAATATTTTGTAAACCAAAGTATTACCATTGTTTTCTGTGTAATTATCAAATCTATCTGCACGTAACTATCAAAACCACGTTTCTAGATTTCTATTCGTTAATAAAATAAAGAATAAACTAATGGAAATATTCCCTGTCACAAAAACATGGTTGGTAACTACAAAAATGTTATATCTGCTTATAGTAATATCTGAATAAAATATTCTTAATTTTATTACTAATAATAGAAAGTTGACATGATTTTCAAATTGTTCTCAAAATAAAATATTTCGAATGATATGACTAACCAGAGAAAATAGGTCTTATATTTCTTGGAACATTTGGTTTGCCAAAAATTTTAATTCAATTGAAAACCATGCCTTTCGAACAATTTCTAAGAAGTATTATTAGGTATTGTAACTTTATTACTACAACTAAAAATGCACGCATTTTCAAAATATTTAAAAACCATATTTTTGAATAATTCGAAATTTGTTGGCACTTTATTCTAATTACTAAAAAAATATTGTGTTTGTAAATGTTTCTATAATAATAATAATAATAATAATGTGTCTTTATTTTCAAAGTATCAAAAATTTGTACAAAATGAAAATTGCGTCAGGTTACATAATTCCTATTAATAGGAAAACTAGGTTTCGAGTTATAAATAATTTGCTGAACATGCGCACGTTTCTTGGGATTGTTTCTGCCTTACGTTTGTCTATTTAAGAAATGTTTTAGCACTTTGCTGGTCAAAGAACACAACTACAAGTACGGTGTGATTTTCAAAACTAATGTAATACTTGTGCAATCATGGCTTGATAAGAATTGATAAGGACTACGGACTATTAGGTCTAGGCCAAGAATATACCTGTTTCAGCAATGGACTATTTGAAGTTTAAATGTTAAGTGATAAAGATGAAAAGACCAAAGAATGTAGGAATAATAGCACGCAGAAAATCAAACAGTCGGATCAAAGCCTCAGCCTGATACTCGATATACCAGATGTCTTTATGAGCCAACAAATAAGTAGTTCGGCATTTAAAAATTACACTAACGTCAGCATTTATATTATAAATCATGCAGAAGCCAAAGCAAGAAAACCATACTTAACTGTTTTAATGGTTCTGATAGCACAGAAAAAAAATGATTGAAATAACCACCTTTAAATAAGTAAACAACAACTGACTCAATTGAACAGATTAAGCAGAGACGTACAAAACAACTGAAGTTGCACGATAAGCTTGAAATTTGCTCTCAACTTCTGATGAACATTACAAAGTCGGAGGAATCAATGAAGGTGGCCTTCCAACACGATTTTTAATCTAAATCCAAGTCGACCCTTATTTTAACTGAGTAACATTTTATACGATTAGCATTTTCTTCTGTTTTTTTTTTTCGTGAATGAGAATGTCTGTGGGTGCTGTATCTCAAAAACGAATCATTCGTTTGAGATGAAACTTTAAACTTAAGGTTTTATCGTTATTAACTGGAACTGAAAAACTTTTGGTGAACATTCATAAACCGAAAGTTAAATATCCAAAATATTTTGCCCTAGTTGTTATTTTGCTTTTAATTATAGCTGTGTGTTTTTTGAAATTGATTTTGGTGTCTATGGTTATGCCTAGGTATTTAACGGAATTTGAGGGCGGGATAGTAGTTTGGGAAATTTCGACGTTGTAAGGGAAATTATTGGTGCGGTGGTATGGAATTAGGAGCTGTGATTTGTGGGGATTAATTTTAATACGCCATTTTGCAAACCAGTGTTGAAGGGAGTCAATAAGCTCTCAAAGGAATTGGAGGGCTTTTGGTAACATGGGTGCATGGGGTAATTAGCAAATTGCAGGAGATATTTGGAAGGATTGAAGTAGAGAGGATCAGGATTATAGATGTCGGAGCTAAAAATGTTTTATAATAGAGGTGAAAGGGAAGATCCTTGAGGGTGTCCTTGTTCTGGAGTAAAAGAAGAAGATAAAGATTTGTGGATTTTTACTTTTAGGGATCTATTAGAGAGGAATTGTTTAATGATAAAAATGATATGAGGAGGGATATTTAGGAGGTGACATTTATACAATAAGCCTTGGTACCAGACAGAGTCAAATGCTTCCTGGGCATCCAGAAATAATACTGCAGAAGCTCTACCTTCAAGATGGGCAGTCTGAATATTAGAGGCTAGGATGGTTAGAGGAAGAGAAGTTGAACGACGGGGTAGGAATCCAAATTGATTGTTGGGGATGTAGTTAGAAGTTAGAGAAAGGATTTTAGTTTTAAGGGGGGAAAGTATTTTAATAAACTGTACTTAATTCAATTTTATATTAATAATAATCTTCTCGGATTTTCTGCAAAATTATCCATTACTTTCGTTTCCACCTATTCACTGTTTTCTTTCACAAAATTCATGAAAGAAGTCTGTGATACTAGCTTCTATCAGAAGGATGTAGTTTTGTTAAAGCAAAAGCTGGGGTATTTTCTTGGGAAAATCGAATATTTAACGATGACGTAAATGAATCGAGATAAGAAATAATAATAAGTAAACGTCGCCAGTATTCATTATCATTGTCTGATTGGCTTATTGCTCCTCTGTTTTTGCTTTGGATCAAAACGTGAGACAGAAATTTCTATTTCCAATTCCATTGAAATGTCTTGCGCTTTTTTGTGTATTTTTTCAGTGATTCTATCTGCTTCCTGACGGTCTCAATGATTCTTGTAATATGTTCTCCTACAGCAATCATATCCATGGTCTTTGCTTACAAGACGTTAACTACTAGTTCCAACACTGCCGACTATTTTGCTATTGTAACTAAGCCAACGATAAACACTGGTTTTGTAACTGCTGAATTAATCTAAAATGCAGATTTTCTTTTAGCATAGTTTCCTTTTATGGATAATTTTTCTAGCGCTTTTACATGCTCTGGGAAATTTTAAGAAAATTTTCGGATTAATTTATATTAATAATTTGCAAGAAGAATCAACTGAAGAACTTTAAATGCAGCATTGAGTTGGAGTGGAAGAACATTCTGCTGAATGAACTCCCCCCCGGATCTCTTACGTCAAAATTATAAGTACTTACATATTTTTATTTATCCATTTGTACAAATTTATTTATTGTAAGAGATTCTCTTAAAAAGTTTATTGTGTCCTTTATAGTGTCAATAGTATCTCGTTTGAATCGTTCACTACAAGATTTAGTTTGTGGCTTGAGAAATGAAAATATAATGCTCGAGAATATTTCTGCCTTAAAATTGCTTTTACACCGCCTGCCATTGTAGAGCAACCATTGAAACCCAATCCTACGAAATATTCTGGTGATAGATTACAGCTAATCAAAAAATTGTCATTTGCTTCAACGATTGATGAGTCATCTTTTGCCATTAGTTCCACAAAACCTACATATTCTTCCCGGATTATCGCCTTGGATTGATCGTAGTACCGCAAGCCAATTGTTAGTTGTTCTTTCCCAGCTATATTCGTTGTTTCATCAGCTAAGACCGCGTAAGCCACCCAAAATCACTTATTATACTCTCCCTAATAACTTCGCCACATAAAGAAATTAATTCATTTTGTAATTTTGGCGACGTATAAACTACATTACGGCGTCGCTTTTCCAGATGAGTCTTCAGTTGTTTTATCGCCAGAATCGTTTCGTAAATTCAATATATCTAATAAAACTACTCCATCTGCTTCATAAAATGTATACCGTAAAATATTATACAAGAAAGAATTGATGAAAATATATGCTTGTTTTCTTCGATTGCTTCTTGGTGCCCACTTTGCAGTTGAACATCCACAAGTATATTTTGAAGAAAAGCCTTTGCAGCAGCTGTAGCAGATAGGTGAAGTTTGGTGGTGGCATGATTTCGGCAGAATTCGTGCATATTCTTGAATTTTGTGAATGACCTGATCACAAATGATCCTAAAACTCTAACAGTGCCAGTGATGGGAGGAAACAGTACCCAAATTTTCAGTATTCGAGAAAAACTCTCTCAATTTAAGCGATTTTAGGCGATAATTAATTTTTTTTTAAACCGCGAGACTATAAGGAATTAAAGTTTATATGTATATGTAGGGTGGGTGGGTGGCCTCTATTCCACCCTAAAAACAGTAAAAGATCATCAAACACTATTTGAAAAATTTGTTTGTTTCTGCAAATGTCGTGTAATTAGCTTAATTCAGAAGATCGCGTGGTATTTCACTGGAACCATCAGCGGGTGTGATCCATCAGAGCTCCTTTGCTGAAGAAAGCCTGCCTCTGAAGTTTATTGTACAGATATTAGCGGTCTTCTATGTCAAAATGCGCATTTTTTAGATTTTTGTTTAGCGTAGGCATATCTCTTACTCATAATCCGATGTCACTATTTTTCCTTGTGATCAAAGTGTCTGCAAAAATCGCATTAGCATTGACTAGAACCAGGAGATCCAAAATGAATTGATCAATTTTTGCGGATTTCATAACGCAGATATTTATATATTACTAAATAGTTTATTTCCGTGAGGTTTTAAGACCTTGTGCTTAAAAAAAACAATTCCGATGAAATTTTGTCCACTGCTTATCATCCTTTTGTCATTATATCAAATTACTACATTGACTTTGACACCAACATGCTGAGGATTTTCAGTAGCATCTTAAAATATTTAATAAGTCATTAAATCTGTTAAAACTCCTAATACTCGGAACCGAATATAAAAATAACCTTGAGTTGTTTAGTTCATTGCCTCAGTTTCATACCTACAATAACTTGTTTTAGAAGCACATCTGCCAAAATGGTAATGGTGTTGAATTTATTTTCAAATTTCTGGATATTTTAGGAATTTTTCATCCAAATTTCGAGAATTGCTTTTCTCAGAATTTTAGAATTTTTAAGAACTTTCAAGAATTATTCCTCATATTTTGCTTTATATTTATTTAAACTTTTTTAACCATTTCTTTCGAAATTTTTATAGTTAGTAGAATTCGAAAATTTTTAATGCGAGGGATTTATTATTTATCATATATCTCGATTTTTTTTAAATAATTTCACTTTGAAATTGCTAAAAAAAATATTCAATTTCATTTAAACTTTCTAAATGTTTGTCATATTTTTCTATTTTTGTCAAGATATGTATTTTTTTGAAAAGTAAGCTAAAGAATAATAAAAATAAACAACAACATAAACAATTTTTTCAGCTAATCTTCAAAATTGCAAGGTTTTTAAATTTTTCTACTAAATAAAAAAAGAGGATTTTTCCTTCCAAATTGCGTAATTCATTATCTGATGGTTCTATAATTGTCTAACAATTTTCCTTTGTATTTCTATTTTTATTTTATTTTCAAGTATTTTAGAATAATTCTTAAGTTTCTAGATTTTTCGGATTTAGAAATTTCTTCAAAATTTTATTCAAGGGTTAGGTTTCTATAGAAATTGTTCATTTAGTTTCTTAAATCTTTCAGGAATTTCATTCACAAAGTTGAGAGTTCATCGGAATTTGCTTTTATTTGTTTTAATCTTCCAGGAATTTGTCTTCTCAATTTTTATCGGATCCTTTAATACAAATTACTTAAAATTAAAACCCGCACTTATGATTTACTGATTTGAGGGTGGGATAGAGGCCGCCCACCCATCCTACATATACATGATAACTTTAATTGCTAATTGTTGATGAGTTTGCTGCTGTCAAAACCATAAAACCTTGTATGTAATAAAAAATAAAGCGTAATCCAAATTTAAGTTTAAATATAATTGACTTTCCATGGCTAATCTTATTTAAGCTTAATTTAAAGCCTTTCCACGTATCATGTATATAATTTTTATTAATTTACACACTAAAAAAATTTGCATTGTCAATTTTCTTTTATTCAAATTTTGTAATTAAAGTTATTGCAAACCGCTAGGCGATCAGTAATTAAAGTTAATATGTATATGTAGGGTGGGTGGGTGGCCTCTATCCCACCCTTCAGTCAGTAAAACATCATCAAAAATTATTTGAAAAATTTGTATGAATAAATCTCTAAAAATTGCAATTATTTTTTTTAATTTAAATTTTGCAACTTTTAATTAAAACCCTTGCTTATGTTTTACGGATTTAGGTGTGGGATAGAGGCCACCCACCCACTCTACACATACACCATAACTTTAATTGCTAATCTTTGATGATTTTGCTGTTAAAAAATAATCAAACCCTTTATGCAATAAAAAATAAAACAAATTCAAAAATTAAATTATATATAAATAGTTTTCTATAGCTTATCTTATCTAATTTAGATGTTAGTCTCCCCACAAATCATGCATCAATTTTTTTACTAATTTCTCACTCAAAAATTTTATCTTTTTAATTTAATTTTTATTCAAAAAGTTTTCTATTTAATTTTATTGGAAAACGCAAGGCGATAAGGAATTTAAGTTTATATGTGTATGTAGGGTGGGTGGGTGCCTAATAATTTTGACGTAAGAGATCCGGGGAAAGTTCACTCTTCCCCTCCAGCACAATGCTGTATTTTAAGGTATTCAGAGTTGATCATACTTGCAGACTTCTAATTGCCATTTTGACTTCACTTTGCTTTAAAAAGCATTATTGCGCTCATTATATTTTTTACTCTGATGTCAAACTGACATTTTACAAAAAAAAATAGCTAATAAACTTAAAGGAGTTAACTCCCATGTCTTTACATATATAAATGCCTTCTTTACACTAAACTACATATCGATGATTACACATGATACCCGACGATAAAATAATATCTATCTTCAATATTCATTATTGAGTAAAGCACGTGATGTTCCTTGATACTGAGGCTTAAAATTTTATAATAAACTTTTAGTTATTATTAAGTGTTTATAGTTTAAACAATTTAAATCATATCTGAATTTATTGGCAAAAACATTTAAGTTATAAACTGAGTTTGCCTTCAGAATGAGAAAAACTTTGTTAAAAACCGTTTTTCCATTTTAATAAATGTACCAATGCAAGATGAGTTTAACAAGCAGTGAACTTTACCAAAGTAAAATGTATTCAATTCCTCCAGATATCCTTCTCTTTAGAAGATTTTATAAAAAATAGTATTTAATCTATTTAACACAGAAGCAAATTAATTTTTTCAGTTAATTAAAAGCCTCTATAATCAAATATTTAAATATCCATATTTTTATCATACATTACAGTCAAAATAATTAATGAAAATTGTTAAAACCTGTAGACGAATAATTAAATGTCCTTTATTTAAAACCCACTTTTCAAATGCTCTACCCTCTGCATTTTAACTAAAGTCAGGACACTGAATAAGTGGAATACTTTACTATGAACGTCGACGAGACAAATTTTGTTGAGCGTGTGTATTCGACAATCGAATTAATGCCTCTTTGAAATCAACCACTCAGTCACGTGCAAGAGGCACAAAATTCATTTCTGAATTCACGCTAAAAGTTTAAATTACGTTCGAGTAAATAGGTGTTTATTTGACTGCCGAATCAAACAATTTCGCGTTTCGAAATTGACCCGACACCCTACTATTTTCCATAACTGGAACGCTCGCATTCATTGACATTTTAATAGCGTTCAAATGCACGTAAATTGCGGCGGCCTTTAACGATTGATAGAATTAAACTGCGGTCTTTTTACAGTGCAATTATTTACTTTCTGGTTTGATTTGTTGGAAATAAATACTCAGATTAGAGGGTATACAAGCGACGTAAGCTATAAATGGCGAGTAAATTGTAAATGGTATTGAGTAATTGCTTTAGAAGGTAATAGTGGTGTTTAGATAGCGACCACGTAGTCCTTTCGCCATATTTTATGTCTGTGTAAATGAGCTTGTTACTTTAAAGGATCGCCCGTCACTCTAGAGCACAAAATGGTAAACAGGTCATCATTTATTTGCATATTTAGGTAATAATCTTATTAAAATTTTTGAATAAATCATTTAATTTGATCAATTATTAAATGGATATCAAGCTACATACATATAATGTTTTTAAATGAAGTTTTGAGAAGTCATTTAAAAGTGGTGATTAATAGTTGCAAATTACTCGCTACAATTATTCCTTTTATTAATTTGATGTAATTCCATAAAGTAGCGTAGTACAAACGTACTAAAAGTATATGTGAAGGACGTAAGGAGAAATTATAAATTGTAATAATAAATAGGTCTGACTAGCGGTTTCAAGGTATCATTTAAAATGTTTAAAAAAATCAACTTATCAAATTTAATTATAATACCTTTATTATTATCTGCAACTTCATCATATTAAAACTCAATCAACCGCATACATTGATTATACACTATTATAGCTGAATGCGCAGTAATTTTTTTTGCAACGATGTTAACATTTTATCAACATTGTAGCTTCATTTAGAAGCAGTCCGAATGCGTTAACATGTTACATAATTACACGATGAACATGCATTAACTATTTACGTTGCCTTAACGGTTCTAGTTGTATTAGAATAATTAGAATACCTAATACTATTCGTTATCTGGAAACAAATACAAATTACGCTATTAGGTCTATTAGCATCAATATCAACACTCACTTGAAAACTGGGTTATTTAAACGGATACTCGCTATGTAGTTAAAGTATACAATACGTGTAATAATATATAATAATATAGGTATTAACATTACTGGTAATAGATATATAATCAGCATGCCGATTAGATGTAAATGTTATAGCGTGTAATGTATAATTAAATGAGATTACATGCGGTGCTTAATAACTATAATCAGAATTAGTTAATGAAATATACGTTATTACACTATTTTGTTTTAAAGAATGTATAGTTAGTAAGGAGGTAGTACTCGTTTGCACCGTGCGGAGCGTTGGCAAATAGAAAAGCCGCCGGATGTGTGCTAACTGTTCAGTTGTATTTCACATCTCTGTGTTCAAAGTTACGTCTATATAATAATATAGTGTAAAAACAGAAATAATAGAAATGAATCAAACTTATAGCTTTGTTTGTATAACACCTAAGTGTGCCTCATTTTTATTCGACATGTACAACGAAGTAGAAGCCTTCAACACCAATAACAGTAATAAATAATTAATCTATTTGTATTATATAATGTTAATAGCAAATAGTTAAAAAGTCTTAAATTAAATTAGATTAGGCTATACAGCACTGCGACCTTATTAGATCTTTTGTACTAATAACTAGTATGTTTCCAGGAAGTTAATTTTCTTGGTAAAATCAATTAACTTCCTAGGACATACTCTGATCCGTTCTGGCGCTAACAGAAGAAACGTCACACACGCATAAAATCCACACAGTCTATAAGTGGTGTTCTCCACTTGACCTATCTTGTGTTAAGGGTACTTCACTAGGCAATGTCTTGTAAGGAGACCTATGACCAGTCTTTTAGTGATACGCAAGAGCTGTTTAACTTTGATTGGGGAGAGATCACATTTGTTATCTTCCATATGTGCATAAACAAGCATTACCTTTAAACATTTTTATTACCTTTGACCTGGGTTTATCGAATGCATCCCACTTTTGGGCCACTCCCTTCATATGTGTTTCAGAAAGCCCATATTTAGACTATGATCTGAGCATGGTAGTTGTAGTTCCTTCCCTGAAGAAGTATGTTCGTTCACTATTAACTTGCGTCCCCTTATTATTAGAGTGAGCTTATTGAGCTTGGCGAATTTGTTCCGAGCATTTTTATAATTTTAGACCTGCGTTTTAACTATACTAATAGATAGAGAAATATATTTTGTCAATTTGTTACCCAAATATTATCAGAAACAAATTGACGAAATATATTTTTTGTCTTCACAATTTATCGAGAAAGGTTTCAATGTACGGTATCATTGAATCACTCTTATGCTATGGCACTTTTGTTTGCTTCCATCCTGAGTCTGGATCTTGCAGTTTCTTTGCAAATTAAAGGATTTTCTACAAATAGTACTCTAGGAAGTATGCTCATTTGTTGAAACTGGATATTTGTATATAGACAGAAGAAGAAGGTTACAGTGGGGGAAGTTAAAATTTATCTCCAGGATGGATCCAAATGGGTGGTCTCTATCACACCCTCCAGTCAGTAAAACATCATCAAAAGTTATTTGAAATATTTGTATGAATACATCAATTAAAAATGCAATTATTTTGTGTTACATTTTATAATGTACGCTAATATTTTAGTGATTAGAGGGTGGAATAGAGGCCACCCACCCACCCTACATACATATTTTAACTTTAATTGCTAATACTTGATGATTTTGCTGCTAAAAACAATCACCCTTTATGTAATAAAAAATAAAACAAAATTAAAACTTAAAAGTTTAACTATCTATAGCTAATCCCGCTTTCGTTTTTAATGCGTTACGGAGCTATGTTTATTTCGGTTCAGGATGACTTGGCGACACATCAAAATCAAAATTGGGTGGCATTACGTCCGACGGTGTTTGTAGGATCTTCGGTTCGTCCTTTTTTAATTTGTTCGAGCCTGGGAAGTAGATCTAGTAAAGCCAAGACAGGCCATTCTCTGAAGGGCTTCTCTTGTGTCGTTGCTGTTTAGTCTTGACCCACTATACTAGTGAGCTATATGTACTACGATAATGTACAGCGAATGTAACATTTCAGTCCTCATCATCTACCAAAGAGCCTGCGGTATATCCAAAGTGTCGCTATAACTTTGCAGATTGTTTTTTTAGGTGTTGGTTTATTTATTTATTTATATATTTCATTTATTCACATTACAACATACAATTAATATAATTGTTAGCTTACAGCTACCATTCTTCCATCCATTAAATTTCCTAGGTAGTGTTAATCTTGGAGCTTTGATATTCAACTTCCTACAATTTGTGAAAGGTGAAGAGTTTTTCCAGGATTGACATTGAAGAATTCCCTCAAACACCATTTTGCTATGGTATTGAGGGCGTCTTGAGTTAGGGACAATATGATGTCATATTTATTCCTTTTTTAACATCTCTTCCAGCAGAGGCGTGTGGAACTCCTCCAATCCTGAGTAGGACCTACCCACTTAAACTCCTCTCACTCTTTCTATTCAAGTACCAGTGGCTCGCTCGCGTATTTGACAGCTGGTTCCCGGGCTAGCCATTACTGCTACATTTCATCCATCATCGGCATTCACCAATGTGGTAATGCCCACCACTGTGTCAACGCTTACTGGGACGCCGAGTGCTACCCCCAAGGACTTCCAGTGGGCCGACCATGCACTTCTCTCCACGAGGGTGTGTTTGGGAGGGTCAACGTTTGGACCGCAGTGGTCGCAGCAACCATGACAAGGCTTAATATCCGGTGTCAGTCTCCTTGTCCTTGGTAACGTCATGTTTTCCTGCTCTGAACCTTTTCCGCACATGCTATTATCACATTTCAGGCGGAGGACCTAGCCACGATCTCCAAATCCGGCGGCTTTCTCGCTGCCAAAACCTCAGCCACGTCTGTGGAAACCGTCTTGTAGGCTCTGGCCACCCTCACGACACCAGGTCTAAGAGCGCTTCAGATCCGCTTGGCCTTACCTCTAGCTCCAACGCATGTAGCTCAGGCCGGAGCGATGCCCTGAGTTCGACATTAGCCTGGTCACAGCCCTGCACATTCTCGCAGCGCCCTTGGCTACCTACCCTTTATGACAATTGATATGTCTTCGGCATATATCTGTCATATCTGTCATGCTGACATAATCAGCTAAAAGTCTCCCCTAAAAAGTGAACGAAAATGTATAAAAAGTATTTATTGAAGAATTCGGATGTCCAAAAGGATATTAGCTCCCTCAACATCATGCACTAAAACTCTAGGATCGCCACTACATGAACTGCGTCCAGCTTCATACATTCAAAATTTTTGTTCGTTTTCTATAATATATGTTTATATCCATATGTATTTTTTTGGAAAGGACGCTAAAGACTAATAAACATAATGTTACGTATAATAACCCTTGTCAAGTAAGGTCGTCAGAAGGTCATCCACCACCACACACCAAAACAAGAACGATAGGCATTTTCGAGTATGGCCTTGAATCCATCTTATTATGAAAATGTCGAAACCTTTCGCGATGGCCCTCATTTCCACGGATTTGACGGTTACTACTGAAATCTCCTTGTATTGTAGTGAAGCTTCTATGACTGTTGTAAGGTTATAAAGTGCATCCAGAGTGTATTTGCCAGTTTGATAGGCGTATGCAGCGTATTTGCCTCTATATCAATGCTCTTTAGGTAATGCTAATTGTGTCGCAAGATTTACCAACTGAGCCTGGTGCTTTAAATGGTTTAAACCTACCAACTGCCCATTCATCTTTCCTTTGATAATGAATTAACCAGCCTCAATTTTTCTTTCTCTAGTAGGTAGGAATATGCTTCCATGCCTATTTTCTTTACACTGTTGAAAATTGTCTGGCTTGCATCTTGAGGCGACCTAAATCATTGTTCCACTCGGACACGTATCTGCAAAATCTTCACTTTAGTGAATAACTAGAATCATACTCCTAAAGCATCCTAAACCTTTGAGCAGAGCAGCCGATGTTTCCAGCTCTTCTTTAGTTTGTACGTTAAGATAGAGATGATCGGTTCATACTTAACCACTCTATATAATAATTCCAGTCTGCATTCTGTTTTTTTACACTCCATTGCGTCTTTCTTGGTCCGACAAAGAGGGTTCTTCCAAAACAAGTGAATTTTGAATTGTACTTTCTGTGAAGGCATCAGCAAGAAGTGAAGCACATCTCCTGCCTGATTGCATTCAAAAATGTAGGCTCCTATCTCAATTTTTATTTAAATATAGAGTAGCTGAACATGCAACCACCAAACTAAGTCCTGCGAAATTAATTAATGGACAGTAATCAGTATCAAACTTAGTTTGATAATGATTACTATGTAATTGAAACTAGCCCGACAAAATTAATTATCGGACGAGAATTGAGGACTCGCTTCAACAGTTTATTGCTATCACAAGAACCTAACTTGACAGAGACACTATCTAATAATAATAATAAAGTAAGATAATTTCAAATTGGCGAAAAGGTTCTAATTAAAAAATTTTAAAACTGGCAGAACCTACTCGGCAGGAGGATAGAGTAGAAGCAAAAGAAGGGACTGTTATACTATGTAGCAACTGGAAATGAAAACTTTGTTCGATCCCATTCTAATTAAATGCAATCGATCCAGCCAAGGCGGTTTTCAGTTACAGCTGTTACATCAAACACTGATTTATTCAGACAAAAGTGATGGTATGCAGAAAAGTGGGCACAAAGGAAATGACAATTGTGCGAGTACGAGTAAAGCTAAAATAAACATAGTGGATGATTGCTGTCAAGTAATAAGTGATGCGTAATCTGGTCAGTTGAGGTAGTTATATGATTTTGTTTAATTTTTAGAAAGGAGGTGTTGGGTAAAATAAGTGGTGAAAAAGCACATTTTTCCGCTGCAAACGAGGCCGTTTATTCTTCAAAACTACATCGAATCGTGTCAATAAATCGCAGTAGTATTGCCCCTTGATCGTCCTTTCCTTCTGCCGATAATCGATGAGGATCACGCCTTGGGAATCCAAAAAATGGTCGCCAAAAAAACGGTCTTTGATACGGAGCTGCTTCGGCCGGAAAAGTTCATTGCTTCGACTATTCCTTGATCTATGTATGTAGTGGTGGATCCAAGTCTTATATACGGTTACGAAACACATGAAGAAATCCCTTGGATTGCGTTGTATCCAGACACTCCTCCTAAACGGTCACCGGTTTTTGTTTTTGCTCCGGTATGAACAAAACCATCGCGCCAAAATCGTTTTCATTTCCAAAATTTTGTGTAAGATATGGCCAAAACGTTCTTCTGAGAAGCCTGTTATCTCTGATATCTGTTTCAGCTTCAATCGGTGATCGGCTAACACGACATCATAATTCTTGTCGACCATTTCATCGTTGGTAGCGGTTTTTGAAGGTTCACTGCGTGGTACGTCACTTGTGCTTTATGCGACTACGTTTGAACTCGCTTATCCAGAATCTGATGGTCAAAAATGATGGAGTAGAACCGGCTTGAACGTCTAGCAAAATATTTTGAATTTTGCCGTTTTCCCAGCCATCCAGAAGTATTTCAATACTGCGCGAAATTCGATGTTATCTATTCTTGCGAAACCGCCTGACTTGGTGGACAAAACACACTCTTAAACAACAACTTTAGAGAGTAGACGTCTGAAATGTTGATAGTTGCTATAAAAAGGATTGCCCTTGCCGACCAATGAATCCACATCAACCATCGTGAGCCATCTCTTGCAATTCCGGAAATATTTCGCTCCCTCGCATAATGTCAATTTTATGTAAATATTTCTCATTTGTTTTGTATGCATTAGCGCGAGCGTTTTTGTACAATGTTTTTTTTGTGCATACCATATACGACCTACAATAAACCAGTTAATATGTAACATCCCACATGTTCGGTTTAATTATTTATCCTTTCCAGTACATTATATATAATGATAACCAATCACTTAAGACTGACTTGTAGCTGTAGTGTAATTAATAAATTCAATTGGACATTCAGCAAGGTAGCATTTACAACAACTCCATTAATAATATCTAAATTGTTGGAGATAAATTCAAGAAGATCTTTACTTCTATTGCTGGTATCTGTGCTACCCCATACATTGTGGGCTTTGGCATCACAACCCAGGAAGATGTGTTTATTGTCTCTTTTGCACCACTCCACGAGTCTACTTAAACCCTCTGGTGGTGGTTTGCTTTATTTTTGCGAAAAGTAGGTCAAGGCCTTGACAACTTGCCTCTTGCTTTTCTTTGTGGGAACTTCTATAGCTGCTGAATTCTGGAATGAAAGTATAATTAATATTTTTCGTAAGCATTACAACTGCCCTTCGAGTTTTATACACCAGATTATAATTGTCTTGACGTAAGCCCCTTAGCTGTCCTTTAGTGATACAAGGTTCCTGCAGGACTCCTATAGAAAATTTGAATCTATAATAAAAGCCACGTGATACCGCTTTAGAGTGATGGAGATCCAATTGGATACAGCGTATGTCCACTCTTAGTAAGGCGTCAGGCCCTTTGTGTTTCGGGGCGTTTTTGCCTTAAGAGTTTCCCCTTCAGCCGTGTGTCCCTTGACGTCATAGATCTAAATTTGATATTGAAACTTGGCTGACAGTTGAAAGTTAGCTGACAATACATGATAGACTACAAATGTCAATTGACAGATAACATTTAACTTACTTGTAAGTGTTAGTTGATAGATTATGAATATCTATTGCCAGATTAATAGTGTCATTTAACATATAACAATTAATAAATGACAAATCACTTGGGACAGTTGATAGATTTAGTGTACTTATAATCTAATATTACAACTATATTATGAATGTCTGTTGACAGAGTTTAAGTAACAGTTAATAGATCTCATATAATAGGTTTTGTGTATTCACAATCCAACTTTTAATTGATATATAGACACAGGATTGATTTCAAATATGTTACTGTATGGATTGCAAATATTTATTAAGTGTCACTTGACAGATGGTTGCAGGTTATAATCCAAATTTAATGTGGTAGTTCACAGTTGATAATACATGATAGATTGGAAATAACAATTGACAGATGAGTGTTAACCCTTGTTAAAAGATGATTTCAAATGTTAGTTTACAGATTAAAAATATTTGTTAACAGAATTCAAATATCAGTTGAGAGATGATTTTTGTTTTTTTTGTCATAGGCGATGACCGTTCAGATACCAAATTGCAATTAACAAATGAAAAGTTGCAGATTTAGAGTACTTATAATCTAAATTTGATGTTGACAGTTGGCTGACGGTTGAAAGTTGACTGACAATACATGATACATTATTAATATCAATTGACAGATAACATAAAGATATCATTTAATAAATTACATATGATAGTTGGTAAATTACATCTGGCATGTTACTGTTGATAGATCTAATGTACTTATAATCTAATTACAGCTCTATTATGAATGTCTCTTGACGAATTACAACTATCAGTGAATAGATAACATATGACACTTGATAGATCGCATATGGCAGGTAGTAGATAATAGATTTAGTGTACTTACAATTAAACTTTAAATTGACATATGAATCTTAGCACTTAACAAAAGATTGATTTCAGATATTAGTTGCCAGAATACAAACATTTATTAACAGTTTACTAATGCCAAGTGACAGATAACAAATGGACAAATGGTAGATTGAGAGTACTAATTATAGATATTTGATGAAGTAATTAATAGTTAAGAAAAAATAAATTATAGATTACAAATGTTAATTGACAGATGACATTTGACATATTACAAATTTAGTTGATTGGTTATGAATGTCTGTTGGTAGATTAGAAGTGCTAGTTGATACATTAGGCATGGTTGATAAATAACATATGGTAGTTTGAAAATGATAGATTTAATGTACTTAGAATCTAATTACAACACTTAATAAACAGATGATTCTTGACAAAAGATAGATTAAAAATATTTGATAACAGAAGTGTCAGTTGATAGATGCCAATTGGCAGATTTAGAGTATTAATCATACAAATTTAATTTTACAGTTGACAGTTTTCAAATAATAAATGCTAGATTGTTAATATTAACTGACATATGACATTGAAGATGTTACAAAGTTTAGTTGTTAGATTATGAAAGTCTGTTAACAGATTACAACTGTCAATTGATAGATGACATATGGTAGCTGATAAATATTATATGACAGGTGTCAAATAGGTTTTGTGTACTTACAATCAAATTACAACACTTTATTAATATTTGACAAAGGATATATTTTACATGTTAGTTGATATATTACAAATATTAGTTAGCATAATACAAGTGTCAGATGATAAATGACAATTGTCAGATTTAGGGTAGCTCTAATCGAAATTTGATATTGACAGTTAGCTGACAGTTGACAGTTGGCTGCTAATACATAATAAATTACGAATGTCAATTTACAGATAACATTCGACATATTGTATTAGTTGATAGATTATAAATATCTGAGGACAGATTAAAAATGTCTTTTAATTTACATATGACATGTGACAGTTGATAGATGGCATATGTCAGGTAACAGATGATATGTTTAGTGTACTTACAATCCAACCTTTAATTGGACGAGGCTTTTTCGGTAGTCCTACTCCCATTTGCTCCCTCCTACACTTGGCCAAATCGATAGTTTATTTGATGGTCCAGTTTTTCCACCCTGTCAGCAGACTGTGAATCCATTTTGCCCGAAAATGATGATGGAGTAGAAAAAGTAGAAGAGGAAGTGGTGATTAAGGAGAGTTAGATGACGAAGAAAATAACTTGCATCTCTCTTCTGTATTTCTCTTGAAATGAAGTAATACAGCTGTAAAAAATAATATGTTATGGAAATGATGATTTATATAAAGGCAAAAGTTTCTTTTCTAATTGAGTTAGTAAAAAAATGCAGAAGAATTCAATTTATAGGCTGTTAAGATCAAATTGATTGAAGCCTACAATGCGGCAAAAAATAATCATCAAAAACTGATACAAGCAGCACTTCTAACTTAGCTCTTTTCGAGTTGATTTCTTCTCCAGTTGGAGGTGTTTAGGTCGTTCTGAGTCTGAATGAGATTAGTATTGTTGTAACCCTCGCTACTTATACAGTTATTTATTAAGATCAATTATTTCTTAGAAAAATTGACCGACCGGGTGGGTTTTAATCCACAGGTCTACCTATTAGTCCCAGATAGTAAAATATTAGAATTTGCAGGATCCCTAATACCTAGAAAAAGTCGCTATATACTTCGTAATAATTATTCGTGTAAAAATCACTAAGAATATTAGGAGAGAGTGATGCGAAGAAGAAGCACTGTGAGTAGAAGCAAGTTTATGAATAAGGTTTAAAAATGGAAATATTTGAAGCAGAGTAAAATATAATACCAAGAAAGAAAGACAATATTCTAAAGAACAATGTATCAATCCCAAAAATTACAGTTAGTGTTCGCATCATCTACAAGTATCACCTCGAAGAAATCCTCGTCATCCTCCTTGATAAGAATATTGAGCTATATTAAGAAGATTTAAACATTATAATGAAAATATTTGAAGCAGAATAAAATGTAATATCAAGAAAGGAAGCAAAAATTCTAAAGAACAATATATTGATCCCAAAAAGTATAGAAAAAGTTGGTGTTCGTAGCATACCAACTCGAAGAAAGTCGCGTCAACCTCCTTGATAAGAAAATTGAGCGATGTTAAGGAGATGTGAGTTAGAAATAGATAACCAGACGCTCAAGTTGGTAAACAGAATTTGAATATCGGCAGGAAAAATGTTGGACGTAACATCCACAATAAGCAGAGCCTAAAAGAAATTGCATTATTCTCTTTAATACTTGCACGTGCAGGATTCTCTAAGGATAAGGAGAAGAAGAGAATGTTAATATGAAACTGATAACAATATGCTTGAGTTGGTGAACAAGATTTAAATATCAGAACGGAAACATTAAAAGCAGCATCCGCAAAAAATACCAAGTGAAAGATATAGCGTTTCCCCCCTGATTATTGCTCGTAGAAGAGGCACAAAGAATAAGGAGAAACATTGTAATTGGAAATAGATAATAAGAAGCGCAAGTTTGAAAATTCTAAAGAACAATATTTAAAAGAAATTAATGTTGAGAAAAAATGCTAGGACAAAAATTATAGAAGTTTCATGAAGAAATGTCCATTGAATATAAAAAAAAAATTGGGACACCGTGTATACATGTATTCATAGATGATAAAATTCTATATAAAAATAAATTTGTATTTAATCTGCTTTCAGTAGATGTCTGATATAATAAATTTGCTTATTTGCAAAAGTTATCTAGGCTTACAAGTGTGATACGATATTTATTACCACACTTTTAACGTAAAGAATTTCGGCATTTGAATACTTCGAATCGAATGTGTGTATAGACGTATATTGTGTGTGCTCCGCTAAACCACAATTTACCAAGGTCAGAAGTATATTTAATTATTAATTTCACTATCCTAATTATACTGAAAGTGCCTTCCACACATCTGCTACATCAGGAATACATAATGCCACTCACAAGAGATCAAATTGCGGACATAAAAGTTGTCGTGAAGGAAACCGTGATGGAGATTCTTAAAGACGATGGACTAATATCAACCATCATCGATGCAGCTATCAATAAGGTCAGTGCCGCATTCACACTCCAACTGAATAAAAACGAAGCAGAGATATCAGCTTTAAATACAGAAAATAAATCTTTAACTTTGCGCATAGAACAACTAGAACAGCAAGCGCGCCGAAATAACATTCGCATACTTGGACTGCATAATGATCTTGATAACAACCTAAAAAACAACCTCAACGAGTTGTTTCGGGAGAAACTAAATATTAATCGTCCCATCAACATTCTAAATTGCTACCGCACTGGAAAAAAGGAGGCTAAAAACAGAACCGTTATCGCCACCATCGCTGATTCGGAAAGCATTACTGAAATATTTAAAAACCGATCCAGACTCAAGAAAACCGGTATTATAATCACGGAGGACTTAATACCGTCTAGATATCAATTACTAAAAACATGCAGAGAAAAACTCGGAAGCAACAACGCCTGGTCAACGGGGGGTAATGTTTATGTCAAAACGGGAAACAACAAAAAACGCGTAACTGACAGTAAGCAGCTTGATGATCTTTTGATTTCCTAGTGTATTAATGCGATATAAAAACACTTAAATTTAATTTTTGAATTGTTAATTTATTTTTGATTTTGATATTAATTATAATTTTAATTTTGATTTTACATTTAATATTAATGTTTTTGAAGTTAGTTTTAATTTTGGAATTTATTTTATTTTTTTTCTATTTAGATTAATTGTATTTACCGCGCTATAAAAACACTTATTAACTTTGAATTTTTTAAATTTATTTTTAATTTTGATTTTGTTTTTAATTATAATTTTAATTTTGATTTTGATTATTTACTTAATTGTATTTACTTATTTACTCCAGATGTTTTTAGTATTGCTTTTTCTCCTTCGTTAGCACTTTATTTTTCGTGTATACTTATAAAACATGAATATACTTATTGTTAATCTCTCTAGAGCGGATAACACGCGGATTATATATTTATGAGCATGTGTCATCCAATGAAGCATGTAACGCTGTGTCACATTAATGTACGTTCACTTTGTTCTAACTTTGGTAGCTTGAGGGCTCATATTAATTCTTTAGATTTTGATTGTGTCGCGGTGACTGAAACCTGGCTAAATTCAAGCATGGATAGCTCACAATTCTTTATAGATGGGTATACTTTTTTTCGTAAGGATAGGGTAGCTGGGAGAGGAGGAGGTGTTTGTATTTATATACGGACATACTTCATTTCTGAACTAATACATGTGCCTTTGTATGATCTTGAGCAAATATGGTTAAAATGTAAATTTCAAAATGAAACATTTTGTGTAGGTGTAATTTATCGACCTCCTAATACTAATACTAATAACTTTCTCAACTCATTAGAAACCACTTTTAGCTACCTGTTACCCCTAGCCGACAACATACTATTTTTGGGAGATTTAAACATTAATATTTTAAATGTAGATAACAGAAACACGATCTTGTTTACAGATTTTTTAAACTCGTATGGTTTAATTCAAACCATTCGAGACCCTACGCGCTGCACTGCAACGTCGGTGTCTCTCATTGACGTAATTGTCATGCCAGAAAATAATCATTGCTTAGAATCTGGAGTCATTAAGATTCATGACATAGCTGATCACGATCTTATCTATTGTAAACTAGAACTAGAAACAAAACCTCAACCCCGTTTTATTAAATTCCGTAAATTGAAGAGTATCAATATGTCACATTTTAACTCGGATTTACAACTTCTCCAAATTGACCAACTAATCTATCTAAAAAATATTGATGATAAAATTGCCTATTTAAATAATTGTATTCAGTGCATATTTGACATTCACGCTCCTGAAATCACCTCAAGAGTCACTAAGAAACCGGCCCCTTGGCTCACTACTACTATCAAAGAGATGATGGCATCTAGAGATCGGGCATACTCTACATTTAAAAAAAGTAGAAAAGAAACAGATTTTAATTCATATAAGCAATGGCGAAATACTGTCAACTCTGCCATTTTAAAGGAAAAGAAAGCGTATTTTGAGAGTATTTCTTTAAATAACTCCGATATGTGGAAATGTCTTAAAAATAATGGAATTATTAATAAAAAAACTCGTAACATACCAGACAGCCTAAATGATGTAGAATCAATTAATAAATACCTAACTGACTCGATTAACAGCCAACTCAATTATGAAACTGCATCTTTTTACAACAACAACATTCATGCAAATGTAAATAATCTTTTCGATTTTAATTTAGTCGGCATTGATGAGGTCAATAACATAATCGGAAAAATTCATACTAATGCAACTGGCTGGGATGGAATTAACATCTCAATGATTAAAATGTGCTGCCCCTATGTATCCCCTTTTATTACCCATATAATTAATTGCTGTTTAGAACAACATGTTTTCCCTGACTTATGGAAACTAGCAACTATCATCCCTATTCCGAAAGTTGATATTCCAACTAGTTATAAAGACTTAAGGCCGATCAGCATTTTACCTTTACTATCTAAAGTTTTAGAACAAGTCTTAAAAAAACAAATTGAAGAATATATCACGGCACACAACCTTCTGCCAATAACGCAGTCAGGATTTAGGGCTCATCACAGCTGTACAACCGCATTGCTGAACGTAACTGACGATATAATTTCTGCTTCTGATAAGGGTCTTGTTACATCATTGGTTTTACTGGACTACATTAAAGCCTTTGATACTATAAACCATGATATTTTAAAGTCGGTACTTCACTACATTGGGTTTTCAGAAAAAGCTAAAACTTTAATCTCCAGTTTCCTTGATAATCGCAGACAACAAGTAAAGATTGGAGATAATAGATCTGGTATTAGCAATTTAACGGCCGGTGTTCCGCAAGGGTCAATTCTGGGGCCCCTTCTCTTCTGTATTTACACGTCTTCCTTATCAAAATGTCTCAAACACTGCAGTGTCAATTTCTATGCTGATGATACACAATTGCTTTATTCATTTAAACCTAGTGACATTAAAACCGCCGAAAATAATATTAATTTTGACTTAGCACAATTGATAAAAATATCTAACGATCACTCTCTAAAAATAAATGCTAATAAATCAACTGCAATGCTTTTTGGTCACAGTAGAACTATTCAACACATTAAGAATTCGCTTAAAATAAAAGTCAATGACGTAACTCTACCCTTTGTTGATGAAGCTCGTAACCTGGGTTTAACCATTGATAGTGACCTGCGATTTAAAGGCCACATTAGTAAATGTATTGCGCGTGCTTATATGAATTTAAAAATGATATACTCTATTAGGAAATTCCTGACTTTTCAAACTAAAAAAATTCTATGTGACACTTTAGTATTGAGCCATTTCGGTTTTGCGGACGTGGTCTATGATGCATGCCTGGATTCAGTTACTAAAAACAGAATTCAAAAAGTTCAAAACGCCTGCGTACGTCTCATCTTTGGTATACGCAAATTTGACCGTGTCTCTCAGAAACTCGCTTCATTAAACTGGTTACAAATGTCTGATCGGCGGTACTTTCACTCCTGTGTCTTTTACAATAAGATCATAAAAATGCAAACCCCTCCGTATCTTTATAATAAAATTGTCTGGCGGACAGATGTACACAATATCAATGTGAGGTATCGTGGTCTTATCTCTCCGCCAAGTCATAAAACAACCTTTTTTGAAAGAAGTTTCACGTTTAATATATACAGGACCTACAATAACCTACCCTCACATCTAAAAGTATTAAATTTGCGTCTTTTTAAGAATTCCTTACGTAGAAGCTTGCTGCTGTAATAAAAATTTACCACTTCCTCTTTTTGATACCCCATGCTTGAATTGTGTGAGTTTTAAGTTCACCGGGTTTACCAATTTTTGCTATGTGTTTACCAAGTCTACCAAATGTTATTTATATGTTACCTCTAATCATAATTAATGTTTTTTTTAATAGTACTTGTACACATATACACTTTGTAATCACCTAAGTTAAGTAGGTTAAGTGGAAGAACAGTAGTAGTTATATGTCAACTACCTGAACTTCGCCTACACTAGAATATATTTTATGTACTACATTCTTTCTGTAAATAAATAAAGCCGTAAATAATAATAATAAAGAATAGCGTTCTTACAAGCAGCTTAAAACTTTATTTGAAACGACAAACAAAGTAAGCATACCTTCCGTTGCTGGGCCAATTGGAACGGACGGCATTCTTTCGGAATTATTAAATCTCATATCCGGAGAGCGAGCAGCACAGCATCCGGTCCTTGCGACAACTTTTCTGGGTTAAGGGCAAACATCCCAGCGCCTTCGGGTGTAAGCGCGACCGCGAATTTTCCAGGTCGACTGAAAATCTATGCACGATTTTAATTATAATTCATTAAAATTAATATTATTCAGATAAACTGATTTAATATTACTGATTGGCAAAGAAATCGTTGCCTATGTAAATATTGTAATTTTGTACATAAGAGGTAATAGTTTGATTATAAATATTTATTGTGATTTAATTGAAGGTATCCTTCTTTTTCATCATTAAATGTTAATAATTTATTTATGACTATGCGGGGAATTAAATTTAATTTAGGTAATTAAATTTATTTACATTTTAAATTACATTCTGGTATTAATTAAAACATATGGTTTTAATTCTCTTGACATTAATTTAAGTCATTTATGATACGAGGACCATCCGGAAAGTAGTACTCGTTTGGGTATATAAAAAATAGTGTCTATTAATAAATATTAACGTTTTATTTGTAATAAAAACTTAAATTACTTCTCTACATAGTCACCTCGTAAATTTAAGCATTTTTGGTTACGTATGACGAGTTTTTCTCATTCCTCCGCCGTCGGTGTGTTGAGATACTGTTGTTATTACTTCTTTTAGTTTGTCATCTCATTCAAATTGGGTAGAAAAACTAAAAAGTCCTTGAGATTGATAATCTGAAGGAGTTTTGGAGGTTAAACGTTCGTCCATAATTGCTGTCTCTTCATCATGGGAAGCAAAACAGGCGCCTCATCCATGAGATTTTCTCCAGACGTATCCTTCATTAACGCAAGGTCGCACATTTTTTTTTCCAAGACATGACTTTGCTGCCTGTGTATAAATACAACTGAACATGTTAGCACACATCAGGAGGCTACTCTATTCGCCAGCGTTCTGCACGATGCAAACAGGTACTACTTTCCTACTATCCCTCGTATAAGACATTACTTCTTTCAGACGCATTCTTGTTATACAAATTTATTAGTCGAAAAGTATTATTAAATATAGTTAATACCAATAATTAATTTATATTTATCAGCATATATATCTGTTATGGACCAGTTGTTTTTTTTTTTAAATACAAATAATTTGTAGAAAGTGTATGTTTTTAACACACCAACATTGTACAATGAGCAATGTAAATATCACGTTGTTTACTTATTGAAGTCTTGAGTTCTTCTGCTTGTGAATTGTGTGTTCCTGTCGTTCGCTGGAGGGTTGTAGGTGGGGGATGATTTGTTTGGGTAGAGGCTGTCTGGCTACCAGCTGTGATGTTCTCCGGAGATGGTTGGAAGCATACCCTTAGTCCCGACTTCAACAAATCTTACGCTAAACCTTTTATTACCGTACTGTTGGTAACATGCACTATACACCTTGGCGTACTTTCAAGATCTAATAACTATAAGCCGATTTCACGGGCCAGTATATAAAATGTGAATATGTTTTATGTTCGGCTTACGACGAACCAGATAAAGTTGCAATAGTGTGCTATATAATTGATATAAATCAATACCAGACACATAAACAGAAATTACTCTCCACAACATCGTAATTATCGCCAATGAGGAACATTGGCGTTAATGGACAACACGTTCCCCAGAATTGTACAGAAATCGGAAACCTCAAGGCTTTCGACACCCTCGAAAACGCATCACGAATGCAATTGCGAATCGATACCGCACTTTAATATCATCGCGTATCCACCGACTCGAATTTCCCACGGCACGTGGCCGAAGATAATGAAATGAATCTAACGTTCCCGGCGCGTAATTTGCGTCCATCAGAGATGTGACTGGCTTATTTACGACCAGATTCACAAACCGGCAATTTGCATTAAACAGAACTTCAAACGTGTACGCATATAATTAAAAGGTTGCATGCACGCCGAGCAAATGTATGCAATTTGTAAAATGGGAAGTTAATTTGTTCAATTCGATGCATGTTACAGCCGGTTCAAATACAATTATATTTCGACCGGGGCGATGCGAGCAAAATAAATTGGTGTTTGTACAGAGTTTGTTTGTTAGGGTTGTAATAACACCCAATAATTAATTTGATTTTAAATAATCCTATAAAAAATAATCAAGAGGTGTAAGATATTGCAGGCCATTCTTTTGGTGCTCGTCTACAAATCGACCTCTGAGGAAAGATATTGCTTAAAAATTCACGGGCTCTACGTGCATAGTGCGGAGATGCTCCGTCTTGCTGAAACTAAAATGTGTTTTCTGGAATGTCAGGATCATTGTCGTCTGAGAAAATTACTGCAAACGCTAGTACTAAGTGATTTTGCAAATACTCCAAATAGCTTTCACTTGTGAGAGTTTCTCCGAAGAAAAACGGTCTTATTAATCTGTTTGCGACTATTCGAGCCCACACATTTAATTTTTGTGAATGTTAAGTCTGTACTTCGATCGTCCAATGACTTCAATAACTGCAATTTTGACGGTTCACTGTGCGTTTAGAAAAAAACGTAGATTCATCATTCATATACTTTACAACTATTAATTACACTCGCTTATGTTTTACTGATTGGAGGATGGGATAGAGGCCACCCACCCACCCTACATACACACGGTAACTTTAATACGGCTTTAATCATGGGTGTTTGCTAAATATACAATTTTATAAATGCACGATATTATTCTAGTAAGTGAAACTCTTTTTACGATTACTTCAATTACACATTAATTGCTGCAGCAATTAATTATAATTTACGTCGACGTCAAAACGGGGAATTGATTTCATTAAGCACGATGCTCTAGCCTTACTCAATTAATAGTGCACTACAAAATTTACTGAACAATTCTGTTCGACAGAAACTGTGCACGTAATCACAAAATCCAAATATTAATAATAAAATTTAAGTTGTAACTCAAATAACTCTTAGTTTAAAAACTTTAATTAAATCCATTTTAATATAGAAGTTATAATAATAATAATAGGTTAGGTGTAAGAGTGAGCAAGAGTTTTCTGTACCCCAGACGATTGGGATAATTTAAGGGTTTAAGAATTGCAAAAGGCATAAAAAGTACTTGATAGGCCGAAGTATACATTTGTTGGAGGGTCAATAACCGGCGAATAGTTTGGACGTCAGGGTAGTGATCATAGAGGAATGGGAAACAAAAGCAAGCAGAAGGAGCGTAAAGAGGTAGAGGAATGGGAGAGGAGGGAGGAGGAATTTGGAAGAAGGGCGGCGTTTGAGCGGAGCGAAAGGACGAGGAGATCCCCGCAGCAGCATTATAGAAAACGCATTATAGAATCGTCGTTCGAGGAAGAGGGAGAAAAGAAAAGAGAGTGAAGAAGGAGATGAAAGAGGATTGAACGGAGGGTTGAGAGAGGTACTAGAGGCTTTTATGAGGGAGATGTGGAAGGAGGAAAGGGAAATGTGGAAGGAGGAAATAGAGAAAACAAGAGGGATGTGGAAAGAGGACATAAAAGAGATGTGGAAGGAGGAGGTAAAGGAGATGTGGAGAAAGAAAAGGGATGAACTAAGAGCTAAGATAAGGGTGTTAGAAGGAGAGAAAAGGGAAAGGAGGGAAAGGAGAAATAACGTCGTCATAAGGGGGAAGGATTTTCGAGACGACGGAGAAATAAAAAAATTCCTGAAGGAGGTTGTTGAGGTGGAAGTAGAAGTGAAGGATTATGTCAAACCGGAGGGAGGAAATAAGGTTACTGTGGTAAAGTTGGGAGGGAGAGAGAATAAAATTAAAGTGATGCTGAACAAAAAATTAATTCGAAAAACAGGAGAGATGATATTTATAGATGATGATATGACAAAAAGGGAGAGGGAAATACAAAATAAATTAGAGAGAAGGCAAAGAGCGAACGGGAATGACAAGGATAGGTTACCAGAAGCTGACGATAGACGGGAGTGTATGGAGATGGGATAATGAGAAAGAGAGATTACTGGAAGAATCAAAAAACCTGTAGAGGCAGATGTGTCGTATGGGGGAGGACGAGAGGGAGGGAGGGGTAGAAGGAGTATAGAGTATAGAGGTTCTAACAATAGGGGTGTGGAATGTGGTGGAAATAAAGGGTAAGACTAGGGGGAAGGAAAAGGAGAAAGCATTATTAGAATGGATAGAGGGAAAGGATATAGCGGGGTTGTTGGAAACATGGATGGTGAGGGAAGACTGGGAGGAAGTAAGAGGGGGATTACCGGGGGGTTTTAGATGAGAAATGAAGGCGGCAAGAAAGGAGGCGGTGAAGGAAAGAGCGAAGGGGGGTTTGATTGTGGGGATAAGGAGGGACCTACAAACAGAGAAGGTGGAGTTCAAGGAGGGAGAACGTAAATAAGAATTGGGGAGATAGCAAAGAGATTGAGGAGAAGACAAAAGACGGAGGGAGATATATAGTTGGGGGGATTTCAACGCTAGACTGGGAGAATTAGAGTGGGGGATAAATGAGGAAGGAGAAGGGATCAAGATGATGTCACAAGATAAGTACGTGAATGCCGAGAGAAGGAGGTTGCAAGAATGTGCGTTGGGGGAGGGGTGGGAGGTATTAAACGGATGTACGGAAGGAGATTGGGAAGGGAGGTTAACCCCTGTGGGACCAAAGGGAGGGTCGGTGATTGACTGACTACATGGTGACAAAGGAATGCGATAGGAATAACGTGATATGGATGGAGGTAGGATCACTGGCCAATAAGGGTAGAGATTCTGACAGGAAACAAGAAGAAAAGGGAATGCAACAAGAAGTGACGAGGCTTGAGAGCAGGAAAACGGCGATAAGAAGGATGAGGGAGAGGTTGAAGGTGAGTGGGAGAGAGTTGAGTCAATGGAAGCAATGGATGAAGTAATAAAGAGTTGCGGTCGGAGTAAGAAAGTAAGAGGGGGAGTAAAGGAGGAGTGGTTTGATGAGGAGTGCAGAAGGGCAAAGGCAGAGATGAGGAGAGTGAGAAACAAATGCAAGGAAGGAAACGGCGAAGAGGGAAAAGTGTGGGAAGCAAAGAAAAAGTACGAAAAGATATGTGAAGAGAATAAGAGATGGGTGATAGAAAAAAAAGTAGAAGAACTAAAGTCATGTAAGAACTAGGCAGAGATGTGGAGGATACTAAAGAGGGGGAAAGGGGCAAAACAAAAGGGGATAGAGATAAAAAAGTGGGCGGATAAATGCAGAGGAGAAAGTGGAGATCCATTGGAGCTAGCGGACGAAGGAGTAAGGTGGGAAGTAGCAGAATACTCGGAGGAGGAGGTGGAGAGAGCCTTTGAGGAACTAAAAAAAGGAAAGGCGGTGAGTCTGGAAATGTGGAGAGAAATCGGAAGGGAAGGAATGAATAGGTTTAGAACCCTCATGAAACAAATCTGGAAAGGGGAGGAGAATATCCCGTATTCATGGAAAGTGGGGGCGGTGTGCCCGGTCCACAAAGGCAGTGATATTAACGAAATAGATAATTACCGAGGAATAACGATAATAAACATAGGATGCAAGTTAGCGATGCTGTTAGTTAAAAGGAGGCTCGAGGAGGAAACGGAGGAGAAAGAGCTTATTGACAAAACGCAGGGAGGGTTTAGGAAAGGAAGGGGAACAAGGGACCAGTTATTTACCCTGGCCAGGTCAGTGGAACGTGTGTTGGAAGAGAAAGGGAGTATGTTTGCTGTATTTTTGGATCTAAAAGCGGCGTATGATTCTATATCGAGCAAATGGATGATAGAACGACTGAAAAAAGGGGGGGGGTGAGTGGAGGTATGGTTGAGTTCATAAGGAGAATGTATGAGGAAACGTGGTGTGTTGCGAAGGTGGGAGGGACGTGCGCGGAAAGGTTTAAGACGTGGAAGGGTCTAAAGCAGGGTTGCCCATTGAGCTATTCAATTTGTACATAGGGGATTTGGAAGAGGTTCTAAGAAAAGCACAGGATGGGAAGAGAAAGGTATGGACACTAGGGTACGCGGACGGCATGGTCCTAATGGCGAGGCAATGGGAAGGAATGAAAGGGATGCTAAAGAGAGTGGAAGGGTATATGGACAGGAGAGGTTTGCAAGTGAATGTTAAGAAAACGAAATGGATGAGATTTAGGAATAAGTGAAGGGAGGGTAGGATAAAAGGGTTAGAGTGGAAGGGTGAAACGATAGAGAGAGTGAAAGTGTTTAAATATTTAGGCTTTAGGTTTAAGGGGACGGGATGATATAATGAACATGCAAGGTGGGTGCAAGGAAAGGCAAGGAAGGCGTGGGGCGTGGTGAGGGAGAAATGGGGAGGTTGGTTTAAAGGAAATGTGTGACGTGTGGTTTGTGGGATGCGTGCGTGAGATCTATTTTGTTGACCCGAGTGGAAGTGTGGGGGTCAGGAAGCAAGAAAGGGTTAAGAGTGAGCAGCGGTGGTTCCTGAGGCAGATGTTAGGGGTGGAGAAATCGACCCCGTGTTACATACTGCTTCAGGAAACGAATAGAGAAAGTGTGTGGTCTGAGGCGATAAAGAGAGTGGCTGGGTATGATATGAGAGTAAGTGGCCTGGAGGAGGGAAGACTGGTGAAGGAGGTATGGAGGGAAAGGATGAATGCGAGTCAGGGCAGATGGAGGATAGCGAGGATGCATGAAAGAGTGGGCTTGTCTGAGGCAAAGAGATTGAGGAGAGGATAAAAGACGGAAGGAGATATATATTTGGGGGGATTTCAAGGCTAGACTAGGAGAATTAGAGGGGGGATAATTGAGGAAGGAGAAGGGATCAAGATGGTGAAGGAGGTATGGAGGAAAAGGATGAATGCGAGTCAGGGCAGATGGAGGATAGCAAGGATGCATGAAAGAGTGGGCTTGTCTGAGGTGATTATAAGGGAATGGTTGGAGAAAGGGGTAAATGTGGTAGGATGGGTGCACGAGAAAGTGAAAGAGGTGAAAGAGGTGGAGAGATAGGAAACTGTGAGTTCAATGAGGGGTATGAGAGGTGGCAGGTACATTGGAGCAGACCAAGATATCTTGAGGGGGTCAATCTGAGGACAGAGGAGAAAACGATCATGGCGAGAGCAAGATGCGGGTCAGACGAGAGAGGAAGAAAGAGATGGGTGGGTGAAGGAAATGTGTGTTATGCAAGGAAGGGAAGGATACGTGGGTGCACTTGGCGGAGGAATGTAAGGGAGTAAATATGGGATGAGTGGAAGGATGTAGAAATGTAGTGGAATGGATGAGAGATGATGGGACCAGGGTAAGGGTGTTGAGAAGACTGGGGTTGGGAAAGGAGAAGAGAAGGGAATACGAATGACGGGTAGGGGGAAGAAAAGGAGAAAGAAGAAAAAAGGTGTACTATAATAATTTATTGTATTGAAAAGGAATGTTACGTAATAAGTTGAGTTTATATGCCAATAAAGGTCTTTTTTAATAATAAAGTAAATAATAATTAAGGTTTATTAGGTTTAAACATTGTTTAATTAAAATGAATATAAAATTAAAACAAATGTTTCCTTTTAAAGTTACTTTAAATCATTTCGTCTAAAATTAATAATTAGATATGTGAATATAATTAGAGCTCGATTCATAAAAATTTACATTCGACGGCATTGATAAGTTTCGACATAATCCTGATTGATTTATATTTTAATTAATTCCCAATAACCTTTACATTACACAGAGAAAAAAATAACCGTACACTTCCATTTAATCGCCACTCTTGTGGATTCAATTAGATTTAACGGTTATGATGGGGTCGGTGGTGGTGTTAAAGGGTTAATCTGCACAATTGCACGACCCCATTAAGGGTTTCGCGCCGCGGCCACATCATAATTCGCATTATGTACCGTCCATTAATATTTAAATCAAAACGAGTTCAAGGAAGTATTAACCAAATGTATACGAAAGTTACGGCCAAGGTTTAGAATAGGAATTTATTCTTATTATTTTAATACAGAGTCAAATGTTGAGTGAATGTTTTATTAAAAAGAACTAGAATATATAATTGTAAAGATTTAATTTTAAATGGTCATATTTTATATTTATTATTATATAAATATAAATATACACAATTAAATTCGTTAATTATTGATAAATTAATTTAGCATAAGTAATTTTATTACAAATTAGGTGCGAATTTAAAAAAAAATCTACTTTAAGCAGGTTGCAAACATTCAACATATGAAAATATTACCTTAAAAACATAGGAATACATTTCGCTGCACCGATTTTTAACTTAACACGATTTTGTAAATAATATATCACATAATTGTTTCTAGGCTGAAACTAGTCGAAAATTAAGAATTTAATAGTGAAACAAATCAAGAGAAATTTAATTATAAAACCTATAATAAGAAAATTTATTTATGTGTTAATTTCATCCGTTTTATAATTATGTAATGTATTTTGTATTTAAAGATTATACCATTAAATAAATAAATATATGTTTAATTGTGGAGGCATTTACTTTGTGGTACATCTTGAATATACTAGAGAAAGAAAACATGATTTTTCTCCAGCATAAATAAATATATATTAGTAAATAATATTTTTACATTTATTAATTATAATATAAACATTATCGAAGTTATTTTATTCTGGTTATAAGGCTGAGATATTCTGTTTTTGTTTATTTATTTATTTTTTAAATCACGGAAGTTGGAGATGGACTTGAAATGCCCATGGCCAGAATCGGGTCATGAACGGAATATAAATGCCCTGCTGGCCGCAAAAAAATTCAAAACTACCTCTTAAAGGATTATTGATGTTGGGAATCCTTTTCTGATCCGTGTATATACTTGCAGGAAAACTTTAGCCAAGTAAAACTTCCTGCACAATTTAATACATAAACATCGTAATTTTATTTATACGAGCAAAAACGGAAATAGCGACGTGACCGTGTGCTCTGCAACTGTTTACATATGATGTGTGGTCTTGATTTTAATCATTTTTATTTGCACAACATTAAAATTTAATACAGAATTCAAGAAATTGTAATTTTATTAAATTTTACACCAAGAAAGATAAATTATATGACAAAATACAAATCACAATTTCCGCTGTTTTCATAGTTTGTAGACACGGTTTAAATGTTTAGCACTTTAAAACTTTGAATGAATACTTCACAAAAATGCTTTATTGACAATAGACTAAGGTTTTAAATTCATACGAGTATTGTAATTATTTATTTAACTGCAATAATAAATTCTAATTAAAATTTATTCTGTTTAATTTTAGTTAGTGAAGCTTATACATACATTATTTTACCTTTAGTTTTAAAAAAAATATAATTAACTTAACTTCCTGTAAGTATTTCTATTAGTATGTTTTTGTTACACGAAAATAATCTTAATATTATAAGAAGAAAAAGACATCTAACTTATAATATTCTTGTAACGAATTATCAATTAAATCTTCAAGTAACTCAAGAATAAATTCCAATTCTTGAAAGTTTAAAAAAAATCAAGAATAACACAATTTCAATCAATATGTTTCCTGAAATAACTTTTAAGGATAATAAAATTGTGAGAAAGAAGGTGTTTTCATTTAATAAATTAACAAAATTTAATCAATTTAGGATTTATTTATCGTATTATTTATCAGTTTTATAAAATAATTAAAAATATGACATTAATGATTGCATGCATAAAACATGAGCACGAGTAAGGATTTATAACATTCAATAAAATTATTTGCTGGAAGTAACTCTCGGAATTTCGGCAATAAATGTCAATGGCAATTGGTGGAGACGGAATGAAGCTGTGGAAATAAAGGGAATTGATGCTTTAAGTTTTCCAAGAGGCTAATTCCACTAAAACGTCCGAGCTTTTTAAGGAAATGCGCGATTAGAGTTATTCTGTACAATAAATTACGCAAAATGGAAGGTTTATTTATTAAAGCAGTTTTAATTCACTTGGTTTATACAATTTTACGAACGGAATTTTTATGTTTTAGCACTTATAAGTGCAGTGTATTTGGGTAGAATTAGAATTAATCAATATGCATTGCAGTAATGTCAGATTTATTATATGCGGTGACTTTAATATCCCGAACATTAAATCCTGGTACAATTCAAACTTGGTATTATCAGTCCAATCAAACTCAAATAATTATTTAGATGTATTAGCTAATGCATATAGTTTTTTAAACTTAGAGCAGAAGAACACTATGTAATCAAAGGGAAACAATTCTAGACTTCATTTTTTTCTGATTTTGATGAACTTTTGGTGAATAAAGCTGATGACTTGTTGGATAAAAATTTGTTACAACAGCAGTAACATTCACAGCCAAAAATGATGGTATAGAAACTTTCACTCCCCCTCATTCTATTAAGAATTTTAAGAAGGCAAATTATGCGGAAATTAATAAATATTTGAGTTTGATTGATTGGGATGGCATCTTTGAGGAACGTGATATCAAAAGATTACACAGTTATTTTATGAACACTTGTATCATGTAATTAATTTATATGTGCCCATGAAAGTGATTCATGTGAACAACTACCCCTGTTGGTTTGATTTTATACTAATTAAAATGTCCAAGGAGAAGAAAGCTCTTCATGCAAAGTACAAACAGCACATAAATGACATAGATTGGCAACGATTTTGCAAATTAAGAAGAGAATGCAAAAATCGATGCAAAATGTTAGAAGATAAATATATAAAAAACATGGAGTTAAATATTAATAGTCAGCAAAGAAAGTTCTTGCAACATGTATCAAAGCCGAAAATGGAAGACGGTTTTCCACGAATAATAACATCGAATGGTGTTATCTTTAGAAATTTGAATTCAATTGTTAACTCTTTTGCGGATAGTTTTGCTTCACAACATGATAAGTCAATGGTACCAATACGTATTCTTGATGAAAAGTCTGGTTGTAGAAGCTGCGTTATTAATTTGGCGGACAATTATGATGAGTTGTCACAATTGTCAAATAATTTTAAATGTGGGCCTGACGACATTCCTGGAAACTTCTTGAATAATTGTGTATGCACTCTTTAAAAACCTATATATATATATGATATTTCAAAGGTCAATGCCTCAAGGGATTTTCCCTGATTTATGGAAACATAGCTTTTTGATGCCTATATATAAATCTGAAAAAAAATGTGTTTAATGCTTGAAGCCATCACTTTGTGATACATCTTGAATCAGGAACTTTAAATGAAAATACACTTCGTTGATATCACACGTAATAAATCCTGTGTGTATTTAAGTTCCTGAAAAAAAAAGATGTAATTAGTAATTATAGGGGAGTGGCGTACCAATCAGCTATTCCAAAAATCCTAGACAAAATTGTTTCATGTCAGTTAAGGTAGCTGTCCAAAAATATAATTATTCAGGAACAACATGGTTTTTATATTGGACGGTCTACAGTTACATATTTATTAGAGTACCAAAGCTATATATTAGATGCCTTAAAGAAAGGACATCAAGTTGATACAATCTACACTGACTTCTCCAAGGCATTTGATAGAGTAAACCACAAATTATTGATTCACAAGTTAAAGTGTTTTGAGATTAATGATACCGTTATTAAATGGATTGATTCATTCTTGTCTAACAGATTGCAAATTGTAAATATAGCTAATTTTCTATCAGAACTTATTCATGTGCCTTCTGGGGTTCCACAAGGGACCTATTGCGGACCTATCATTTTTCTTATATTTATAAATGACTATAAGCACGGCATTCTACATCAGTAGTAATTGTAATAATAGAAATACTTATAGCTACTACAAAAAAGACACTGATTTTGTTTTTGAACTTATTATTTCAATTGTACATATTTTACATATTTAGAAGTGGTCCTATTTCTTTCTTCTGGTTTACTTCTATAAATCCTAACATTTAAAGAAATATTAAGGCAGTATATGGTTAGTGAATACATAAATTAATATTTAAGGACAGCTATAACCACAAACAAATTTTACCAAAAGCCTTTAAGCTTTTCCGACATAAAACATTAACTATTAAATTAAAAAAGGTATTGATTAAGAAAGCACTGGAAAACTTATTTAAACTTGCTTTTAAATACTATAACTTTTACAAAGTTACTAAGGGTTAAAATTTTTGAGAAAAAGAAAAGTTTTAAAATTACTTTAAACTTGATTAAAATAAATTAAAATCTATTTAAAAATAGTTAAAACTAATCTAAAGTAAAAATAAATATATTTATATATATATATATATATATATATAATATAAATTTGAGGCTTATCAACTGTCTACGAAATATATTCACAATTTTCTATGAATCAATTTTTTTTTGAAAATTTTTTAAACAGGTGAAATAATTTAAATAATAATTGCAAGTTTCTGTTTCAATGAAAAATATGAAAAAAAAACAATTAAAATCCATTGGAAATTTATCTTAAGTCATAAAACCATTGAAACTTGGCAAAAAAGACAATTAAGAAACCAAAAACAAAACTATAATAAACTTGCTCCAAAATACTTCAATTTTACATGAAAAACATTGAACATGAACAGTTTGCCATTTGTTTAAAGATAAAATGTTACAAAAAAACAGTGGAAAATTTCATTAAAAAAATTCTCTACTAAGTGCAAAGTATGTGAAGTAAATATTAATGAAATCAAATTAAATCTGAAAATAACAAGACCGAATTAAGTAAGGACATCGAAAACCAGTTGTCAGAACTTTTTAAAATTGTAAATAATTTAAAAATTGATGTCATAACCCTAAAGGCTAATAATTATCCAAATAAGAAAAATGAACCAATAGAGAAATCTACATTTCGGGGCGGTTCTGCTATTAATAAACATATGGAACCACAAATACCAAATAAACCACAAAATTTCGAACCAACGCAAACAGTACCGAACAAGAACAAAATATCATTGTCGGGAGAATATGATTCCAAAACAAATCATAATCGAAGTAAAATAGACAACGACGGATTCGAAACAGTCACTTACAAAAGGCGTACGCAACATAGAACCGATCCAAAATACGTCACAGCAGAGATATCGTCAATTACTGCCGTTGAAAATTTTTCTTATGTCCATACATATCGTTTCCATCCTTCAGAATACGCCTCATTTAAAGTGGGAGTTCCCGCAAGCAAATTTCAAAAACTTAAAGAACCAAGAGGTGTATCCTTTTTTTCACTGGATCCGAAAGAAAACCGACAAGAAGTAATGAAGACCAATACTACCCAAATTGTTTTTGCTAAAACAAACCAAGTGTAATTTAATTTAAACCTTCATCAGTAATAGTTCAAAATGTTTCACCAATTGATAAATGAGGAAGTCATTCAAGAAATGTTACAAAGGTATTAAGATGTTGATGCAAATGGTCCTAGAAAGGGATTCAAAAACGTCGCCTTGGATATAGACGTCTCCGAAGGACTACAGATCTCTAAGAACGTCGCTTAAGACTTTTGAGCACAAGAGACAGGTTTTCAACAACTCGATTAATTGCTAATGATTGGATGAGTGGTGTAGAACCCAGTATGTCAAGGTCATCTGTTTATAAGGTGTTATGGGATGCGTTCAATCATATATTTGTATGTCTTTCTCTTATTGAGAACCAATTGGGAGCAAGAATGGCATTAACTTGTGTTTACTCGCGTCATAACTACATTTTCTTTTCATTTAGTTAAAAAGTGCTTTAACTATGAACTCGTAAGATCTTTGAATTAGATTGCATACAACTATTTCTTTAATTTTTGCAATACACTCACTTTCATATGAAATTCACCACCCAAAAAGAATAATACGATTGATGGGAAATACAAAATGATTAAGCTATCAAAAGAAAACAAAAAAAAATATTAATAATGAGTTACACCGCCTCGCACAGCAATACAATAATTTACCCTTCTAGGCATACTTAGAATCAAATGGTCTACGTCTGCTTGAGGCATCTCGTTCCAAGCAACTTCTAACTGAAGTCTTAGATCATCTAAGTTGTCACCAGATCTGGGCATGTTGCGAACTCTTTTACCCATTATGTCTCATATATGCTCGATGGGGTTAAGTCGGGAGACCTTGTTGGCCAAGGCGATATTTGCAAATGGAGTATATCTGGGAATAACCTTTGATCTTAAACTCACCTGCAAAACCTATACCCAAAACATGAAATTAAAAGTCATGCAAATCGAGTATATCTGGGAATACCCTTTGATCTTCAACTCTCCTTCAAAACCTATACCCAAAACATGAAATTAAAAGTCATGGCGCTGTGTGACTTTTTTTAAGAAAGCTGAAAGGAAAGTATTATAGAGATGATGGGGGAAAGAATCATACCGATACAAATGCTCAAAATTCTTTAAAATTTTGAGCATTTTGTACCGGTATGATCAATAAATATATTTTTCCCAGAAAATGTGCATTAGTTTAATAATGGACCCTGTATATTAAAAATAGTTAAAATCAAATATAAGATAATACCATTACGGTGTCATCTATTGTTTAACCCTTAGCTGCATCACCGCACGTTTGTAACATAACTGCACATGGGATCTTCTACATTATGGACTAGAAAAATCAGTCATACTAGATAGTTAACTCTTTTCCTTCCTAGTATTGAGAAAATAAGTTAAGAAATTTTTTAAAATGCATGTTTCCTTTAAAATTCGTAAAACTCTCATTTAGTTATATGAAGGCTTGAAATTGTAGGTAATGAAGTATTTTATATAATTTGAGTCAATACGTTTATTTTATTGACACGTGGGGTAAATTGTATTGACAATATATTCAGTAATTACAATGGAATTAACAAATTGTACAAATTCCAACCGACCATGATTCAATTTCATGTTCACTTAAAGTAAATGGCAGAATAAATACCTCTATGGCTGTCAAATGTATTTAGGCCAATAACCACCGCGGGTAAAATTAGACTTTATAATCTTATAAGTAAAATAGATTGGAATTTTATAAATTCATTAAACAACAGGAACAGCTATTGAAGATGTTAATTATAATTATGAGCTATCAAAGCTAACGATTAATATATCAATATATAAAGCCATTTGGAACCTAGTAAATTCTCAAAGAAAACCAAGTTCAATTCAAAAAACCAAAAACAGATGTAACAACGGATGATTTTAATAGGTTTTTTATTACTGTTATAGATAATATCATTAAAAACATACCACACACTGATGCAAATCTATCTCCTCGGTTGATTCCTTCATGCAGACTATATTTTGAATTTAAGGACGTGTCTATGGTATAAGTCAGAAACATATTGGATTCAATTAAAAATGGCAGTAGTAGAGATATCTATGACCTGTCACCAATTATCTTAAAATCAGTGAAAGATATAATAACACAGCCACTCACTAAACTTATTAATCAATGTACACGTGAACATAAGTTTCCAGACTGTCTTAAATTATCCAAATGTATACCAATTCACAAGAAAGGAGATCCCTCGGATCCTAATAATTATAATTCCAGTCATAGCGAAAGTTCTTGAACTAGTGCTTTACAGACAAATATCAGAATATTTTGAATTAAATAATCTGTTCCCCGACAAACAATATGGCTTCAGAAAGGAAAGATGCACAATAAATGCTATAGTGGAACTTATCGAAAAAATCTTGAATTGTCTGGAAGAAGAATCATTTGTCGTGGTAAATTTCATAGACTTATCGAAGGCATTTGATTGCATATCACATCAATTACTGAAACATAAGCTCTATTGTTATAATTTTTTGCCATCTAGTGCTAGTATGATTATGTCCTATCTGTCGAATAGAAAACAAGTGGTCTTATATTAGAACAACTTGTCCCAAGAAATGGCTATTGATCAAGGCATACCGCAGAGATCGCATCTAGGCCCGTTATTGTTCCTCATATATGCAAATGATTTTTGCAATAATTTTAATAATAATTTTGTTAAAGTTACACAGTTCGCAGATAATACATCTATTTTGATAACAAATACGAATGTATAACATTAACTTACCATTGAAAATGAAGCACTTAATGTATCTAAAAATTGGTTCATTTCAAATAAACTAAGTATGAATGAAGAGAAAACAATCAGACTGGTAGTTACATTAAGAGATCATGGAGAAAACACGGATTTAAGTTCAGTAAAGTTTCTTGGTTTGTATATAGATCAAAACCTAAGGTGGGATGTTCATGTTAATAATTTAGCAAGTAAATTCTCTAAATATATATACCCAAAGGGAAATTTATTACAATGTGTCTCCGTAGAAATTTTTAAGGCCTCTTACTATGCACTTTGTCATTCTTTATTATTATATGGGTTGCTTCTCTGGGGGCATGTATATATTTTCCTTGCAAAGACGGGTGATAAGGATAATGTCAAATTTGCCTTATAAGGAAGATTGTAAACAAACATTTATAAACATGGGAATATTAACTTTGCCTAGTCAATACATTTTAAATTGTTTACTATGGGCGAAGGAACATAATGTGGACTATAATAATAATAATAATATGTCTCTATTTTTAAAGTGTCAGAAGAGTACAAAAAGAAAATTGCGTCAGAATATTTGCTTAACCTAGGGTTGCTTAATATAATACATGCTAATATATACATACACTTAGATACTTAAATACATATAGTACAAATAATAGATTCCAACGCAAAAATAACGAAATAAGCATCGAATATAGCAGACTATCCTTATTACAGAATGGCACGCGGCATTATGCACTTAAATTGTATAATAGATTGCCAACAGAAGTTAAACAACTTAATTTAAAAAATGTATAAAGCACGCATTAAACAAAAATTATTAGCAAAGGCATTTTATAGTGTAGATGAGTTTTTATCAGACTGCACAATTATTTAAAGTTGTTTTTAAACTGTCATTTTATCTTTTAACATATTTATTTATTTTAATACGTTTGTCCGTCCCGGTATATCATAAGATTTTAGCTGTATTGTATTTGCAATTTATTTTATTATATTATATTATTATGTACGACGTGTGTAAACTATTGTAATAGCACCAATAAATTTGATTTGATTTGATTTGAAGAAATAAAAGTATATGTGTAAAAAAATCACTATTAAGAGTAAAAAATAATTTCTTTCGAGGAGTTAAAAAGCTCAGTTTCTCTATCTGCAACTTGAGTTTCACACTAAATCAAAACCTGTCCGTAACTATTGTTGATAGCAATAATTCATTCTTGAAATTATCAGATTTATTTTCATAACTGTCGACAGCTTAGATAATCTCCGATTTAGATTATTGGACAAATCGGTTCGTCTGGGGAAATTAGCCACCATTAAAATAGTATTACTAACATGCAATATCCACACATGTACGCTAATAACCAATTCGACGTAATCGCTAAGTCTGTTCAAATATAATTAGTATTTACATCATCTGTTACAGTGCAGAATTGTGCCCTCCCGCCATGGAAAGGGGATTAATATCCCGCTCTGCTCCCTATAAATGTAATTTCAGTTAGGTGTATTAAATGAATTATAAAGGTTTATTTTATTTAAAACAATATATTAATAATTTAATAATTATAATAATTTAGTGAATTACTATATAAAATACATTTAATTGACAAAACTTTGTAAAATAATTTAATTTCCCTATTATTTTAATTTCAGAAAGATAACCATCATTGGAAAATAGTGTTACATCTAATAATAGGACAATTGCTATGCTTCTCCTCTTGTTGTTTTTCCCATTGGGTATTGTCTGGTGGTCTTTCAGCCTTTTAATTCCATTTAGGTGAATCAAATGAATTTTAAATTTAAAAAAAAAGCAAGCTTATTTTAAAAATTACCAATAATTGTAGCATTGAAATTTCAACTATTTAATAAATTACCATATAAAATACATTTCATTGACAAAACCTTATCGAATCATTTGTATAATTTCCTAAATATCAACGTTTTTTTCAACATCATAGTTATTTCCCAATCGGCGATTTAATATATTGCCGAAGGGAATTGCGTTTTTTTAATTACAATCATCCTTAAACTTGATTTGATTTGTTAGGTGTCCTATTACATAATTAACGATTTAATTTAATTGATTGAACGCTTTTTGTTTGGGGGTGCCCTGACAAGGTGATTATTTAAGGTCGCATAATTTCACCGACTTAGAAATATTTTGAATTTAAATAAATTTAAATACAGTCGAGTTGTTTTAACCACATTATCATTCAAAACTTTATAAAGCCTCGTGATTTGGCATATGTGTCGAAAAAAATGTTTTATAGTTAATAATTAAGTATTTAATTATTCTATCCTAGCTTTGATACCTGAAATGTTATGGATTTGTCATGCATTTTGGAAAAAAACTAATAGTTTTTATATTATAAATTGATTCTACTCGTATTTTTAACTTTTGTTATTATATCTATTAATCCTTTACGTTATTACTGTAGTGGTATAAATTACAATAAATTGCAATCTATTTATATAACAATTAATTCTTAACATTAAATTTGGTCGTCAATTCGTCTTTTAAGTATAATAAATAAATGATCTGTTGATTTTATTTTTGGATTCAAAATATGTAAAATTTAACTTTTTTTTTAATAATTGTTAGATCTAAAACTGTTAATGTACATTATATTAAGGTAGGTCAAGAGTACATTAGAGTAAATATATATTTATTTGGATAGCGATAGAAATAAAAACACTATCCCTCAACATAAAAAAGCATACAGAAAGACATAAAGAGAAAAATTCGAGAAGCCAAACAAAAATATTTAGATGAAAAATGCCACGAAATCGATTTTTACAAAACAGATTTGATGAGTTTAATGTACATAAGGGGGGAGGGAAGTTGTGGGATAGTTCAAAAAGAAATGTGTGGGAATACTTATAAATGCTGCAGGAGAGCTGATTGAAGACATTAAAGTACATAGAACAGATATTTTTCGACGAAAGAGAAAACCCACCATACATCCAAGCCGAGTTTTGACCTAGTATAATGACAACACTCTAAAGGAAGGAAAGGCACCAGGACCAGATGGGATACATTCAAAATTCTTCATACTTCTTGATGATAAATCCGTAAATTTCTTAACAGGCATATTCAATAAGAAAAAGAATTTATAATATTACCAAATAAACATGAGGCCAAAGCATACGGCGACAATAAAAGAATTAGCCTCATGACTCAAATCCTAACGCTGTTTCTGACAATCATTGATTAGAGAATCTACAAGTTAGCGTTGAGTCATGAGGCTAATCTTTTTATTGTCGCCATATGCCTCCTGATTATTTGGTAACATTATACTTTCTTTTTCTTATTTCTTTATGCGAAGACACATAGTTTTGATTTGTGAAGGGCTGTGGGTACAAGGGATGCCCTGTTCTATCTGTAGGTATTGTCCCAGCACTGCAGAGATATGAACTGTTATATTTTTTCCAGTTTTATCGACCATCAGAACGCCTTTGATTAAATACAGCATAAAAAGTTGATGAAGATCTTGTGTGTTTCATGAATGAATGACAAAGATGAATGCGGAGGAGGAAACCAGTGCAGTCAGTATTCTTCGAGAAAAAATCTTCAAAAAAGTCCTTGAGAATACCGACATAGAAATCCTGCCGAATGGAGTCCGATTAAACAAAATTCGATGCGCAGTTAATACTGTGATATTTACCGATAGTATAAAAAGCTTACAAGAACTAATAAACAGAATAAACAATTACTGCACTCGCCATGGTTTAGAAATGAACCTTATTAAAACTAAATTGACACATAAAAGGACCACGAAGACCTCAGTGCAGGGACCCTAAGCGACAACACATCATGAGGAAAAAAAACTAAATTCGTAATAATCATTAACACACTAATAGAAAGGGAATCATAGTTTGCCAACTTGGGAACCATAATCAATCAGGATTGATTGATCTAGGCAGAGTCTATAAGAACCTGCATCTTTCCTTTCTTTGGGAAAACTTTCACTAGGGCTGATGCTAGGTCCCCTGTGGTGAATTCGGGAATGAATTAATGTCTTTCCTGAGCATTAGAACTACCTGCCTTGGTGTAATGGAGTAATTCAGTCTGTTTTATACACCAGACTACAATTTTTTTGGAGTAGGCCCTTTACCTGTTCCTTATTGATCCAAGGCTCGTGCAGGAATTATAATACAATTTTGGCATTTTTGAATCTCCAATAAAGGGCACTTTATGGTACTTTAGAGTGGCCCAGATTCAATTGAATACAAAATATGTCCGCCATTTGTATGGCTTTGTGTTTCAGAGCTTTTGGTTTTCCCTTGTATCCATTCCAATCGATCGAGTAGAGCTTTTCGTGGTCCTTGTAGAGGATTGTTTTCAATGCCTTTCAGCAGCTCTTCCTCAACTGTTTTGCTGCAAGCTTCCAAAGGCACATTGCTTTTGGTTCCTTTTCAGCATAATTGGATATTGAGGATTCGTCCACTTCATACTGAATCTAAAATTCTTGAGATACCTATTTCTTTCGAATGTTTTAATCGTCTAGAGTTTTTTTTTTAATTCTAAACTTCACTGACTTTAAAGATTTATAGAATCCCTTCCTGGCGCTTCAAAATTTCTTATTTCTAATTTTCACGAAAATTCTATTTGTTTTATATTCTAAAAATCCAAACCTTCGAAAAATGCTTTTATAACGGCTCTCTTCAACGTTCAAAATACATAAACACTTTATACTTTCTGAGTAATTTAATTTTTTATTTCTGCAATTATCTAAAATATCTAGAATATGTTATTTAATCATTGTGAAGTTTACTATACTACTTAGATATTCCAGAATTTTGCAGTACATGATAATTACGAAGTATATTGAAATTTTAGAGTTATAGAAATTTTGATTATTCTAGACTTCTTAAAAATTCTAAACGTATTAGTCATTCTGAAGTTTTTCAATGCCTATTATTTCTATGGTTCTTAAAAATGTTCTTAATTCTAAAATTCTTAATTTTCCAAGTCTAAAAACTATTTGATTATCTAGATATTTCAGAATTTAATAGTACTTAATAGTTTTAGGCTAATCTAAATTTAGTGTTCTAGAAATATCAATTTTTATATTGGCTCTTTAAATTTATTAACTTCCTAGAGTCAGTTCTAAAATCACTAATATATCTGGTCTTCTTTTAAATTATAAATTTTCAATAATAAAATCGAAATAAACTTTAATTTTCGTTTGCCTTTCGAAGTTAATTTCGTGTGAAAAATTTAAAAAAAAAGATTTTATTCGAATTAAAAATAACAAAATTAAATAATATATACACTTATTCTTATAAACTCAAAATCATATGCAGACAGACCAGTGTTTCGAACCTGTATATCTCATCACTACAGCTTTATTTATTAACTTGATTTTGATAAAAGCAAAGCAATTAATAAAGATAATGATTGCGACCGTTACTATGTGGTAATCCATACTTACACTGAATTGAAAAATTCACTATATATAATCATAATTATTTGTGGTTAGAGCATAGTGAATAATTATGATTATTTGTGGTTAAAACATAATGAAATTTTCAATTCAGTGTAAAACAATTAATAAATTAAGTATGTTGAAAAGTTATAAACTGACTTAGGCAATTAACAAAAATCTTTTAATAGCCTCTTTATAAAAGGAAGAACTATGCTATAGAACTTATGATTATATATATATTGTAAAATGTCATCTATGATTCAACTGGACCGTTAAATTGTTTGGCACACAAGACTAGACAACTCACATTTTCCCTCGTACGCTTCATAAATATTTCCATGAAATCCTTGCAAATTGATTCTGTTATTTTATTGCGCGCGACTACCAAGAATTTTTCTGCAGGAAATAAGTACACAGGTCATTATTATGTCTTCATTGATACAAAGCAATATTATTTCCCTCGGGTAGGAAATAACATCAATATTTCCAAACATAGTTATAAACTGTATATATTTCATCTGATTTCCTATTGATTATTTAGCAAATTGTTCTTTTAATTTAAATGATTTATAAGTTATCTTCTGCATTTATATTATTAATATTATTGAATTCAACCCGGATTATTTAACTGATAATTACAACAATATTAAATTATTATTTATACATAATTACAAAATAAACAAGTGTGTGCAAAAATTTTTTTACAGATAATTTATTAATTTCTATAAAGTTCGTATATAAGTGTAACATTACAACACAACTTTTTAAATAATTATTATGAACATTAATTTAAATATACGTCAAGATCCAAAGTTTAATTAATAAACATAACGAACGCGTCCGTTCATTACGTTTATTGTATTTATTTTATTCTCCATTTGCAATTATGATTGCGATTGTTAATTCACTATGTTATTTATTTTATTTAATAAATACACATCAGTTGGTAAAATTTCTCGCGTTAGCATTGAATGCCTTTTTGTTTTAAAATTTAGACCACCGAATCTATTCTTCCTTATCGATAAAATTTCACATGCGGAAAATTCTGATTAATTTTAAAGTATGTGTGTTGCGCTCGTTATTTATATGAACTGCCGCGTGAAATCACTTTTCGCAGCGTTTACTCATTGTAATGCAAATAAATCACTTGCCAGATTGTCAGGTTTATCAAGTGCGCTTCACCTTTATTATTTCAGTGGAATAAAATTCGTTGTCTATTTTAATCAACCGATCGGCGCTGAAATAGAATATGGATGGTATTTTTAGTGCAGATAAAAATATAACGTGGGATTTAATGCAGAGATAATTCGATAATTCAAAGTCTAATTCTGGACAAGTGTGGAATGCAGAAAAAGGTTCGAACTAATAATTTAGGTTTGATTTATATGCATGTTTTATGTGTAATAATTTTAATATAGTATGAAATAAACTAATGGACTCATTAAGCTTTACAACATACTTATTTACTGCCAAAATGCATAAAATAACGTTGTTTGTTTAACATTTTAATATTCTTTTGTACCTCTGTTGATTCGAAAGTAATATCTAAATTAAGATATTGATTATAGTGTTTTTATATACAGGTTTACAATATTTAATTATATTTGAATTGTTTTTAACTGAATTTCTTTTAATTTTTTGATTATCAGCTGTACAGGTAACAAATCTCATATCACAACTAGTTAAGCGTATTCCTGGCTTTCTTCAATATAATATGCATTAACGTAGGATACCCTTGATCTATTCAAATAAACAACTCTTGACGTAACGCACATATGACCTGCGCTAATAGACAATCTACTGAGATAGGTCAGCTATACGCTGGGAAAGATAAATATCTAATTTATTGCTACTGAATGGAGGATAAGATAAATTTTCTGTCATGTCCTATACGATCCCAATCCATCATACTTTCATCCCTCAAGATTTTCCGAAACGCACTAGTTACATTAAAATATCCCCTCAACTGCGTTTTATCGAGAAACCCTCCGTGGATATCGAGAAGCCCTCCGTGGCGAGCTAGAAATCGACTTGCAAATTGGCAATAATTTTTTGGTCTTCAAGGAAACCCGAAATACGATTCAGTAAAATCTTTTCAACCAATGTTCCTAACACGCTGTGCAAGCTGATGAGACGATAACTCGATGGGAGGAGAAATAATTTACATCCCTTGAAGATGCCTTGATTACGGCATCTACCCTTGCGGGCGTGGTTTTTAACCATCGCGGTATAGGTACCGAGAGCTTTTCGGATTTTGAGCTACTTTATGAGCTCGTTTAGCTCTTCGTAGGTGAACGATTTACTTAACGAAATTGTACGAGAAAACTACAATACAGTTGTTTAGAGCAGCTGCCAACAAAACTATTATCCTCAACATAGTAACCAACATGATGTTAACCAACGACCGTTAAACGGTCATGGTACCCTAAGAAGAAGATTGCCAGATCCACCTCCCCTTGTTGGAATTTATTCGGTAATTCGCGATGATTTTTTTTTTGGTTTTCTTTCTTAAAATTTGAGTTGTTTAAAATAAATTAGTAAAAAGTTGTCGAAAATATTCAGGGATTAATAATAAACATTATTATTATTATTATTTAAAGATTTTATTTATTTTTCAGTTTTCTTCAATATTTTTTAAATAAATTTTGCTATGCTTCAATTGGTATTCTAATTTTGTTAATAAAATAATTAGATTAATAATGACCGCGCTAGTGTGAAGAATTGTTTTACGTTTAGTTTACCTCACCTATTATAATTCCCTGCCTTATAATAAATTAATAAATAAATCACCGACAATGGTTAATCACTGTGGTATTTGTAATAACTATATGCAACGCAAATCCTTTGAATTTGCATTAAAATGTAATGGTACGTGTAACAAATACTTTCACGGCAAATGTATTAAAATAAGTAATTCTGAAATAAAATACTACCACAACGAAGATAAAAAACCTGACGGCGCAAAGTGGTATTGCAGTAATACGTGTAGGATCGAAACAGGGAATTCAAATTCTCAAAACGATGATAGTAATAATGCATCCTCAGATCCTTTACTACAATTAAAGGCAATTATTGATTCACAATTCCATGAATTTCGAAAGGAAATGCAAGAATATTTTGTTGATGTTTTTAAAAAAATAGATACACTAAATGACAAAATTGTTACACTAGAGAGAGAAAATCATGCGCTAAAACATGATGTAAATATATTAAAATCAAATAATTCACACAATGGCTCGTTATCTGATGTTTCATCAATCAGTGATGAAATATTACAACGCCAAAAGCGATCGTCTAATGTTATCATTTTAAACGTGCCGGAATCAATCGATGTCCCGGACACATCTGTTATAGAGAACATTATCAAGATAGTGGATAGCACAGTAAAAATTCCAAAAAATATTAGCAGACTTGGAAGTAATATGGCTAATAAACCTAGAATATTAAAGGTTGAGTTAGCCAATAGTGACGATGCTAACAAACTGCTTCGTAACTCTCGCCGCTTAAAGGATACTGAGACATTTAAAAGGGTTTTCATAAAAAATGACCGAACACCACTTCAATTGCAACAGGAAAGGGATGTTAAAAAAGAATTTAAAAACAGGCAGGATGCTGGAGAAAGTAATATCAAGCTCAAATATATAAGAGGATCACTTCGAATACTATCGGAAAACTAAGGAATTCCCAGCAAGATCATACGACTAAACATTTTTCTGTATATTATTTATGAATGTGTCGATAAGTGATAATAATGTTTTTATGTTGAGTGAAACATGGCTGCGCAAAGGTGTAGAAAATAGTGAACTATTTACCGATGATTTTCGTGTATTTAGATGTGACAGAGTAAACCGAAGAGGAGGAGGAGTTCTAATAGCGGTTAGAAGCAAATATAAATGTAATGTTATTGAATTGTCTTTAGACTTTAATTGTGAGATTACGGCCGTTAATGTCAGCTTGAAAAACAGAGTAATTTGTTTTATTTGTATTTATATTCCTCCTGCAGAATCGTTAGACACGTATATGAAGCTTTTCAATGTACTTGATTCGATCATCTCTCAAAGTACACATGTTTGTATCTGCGGTGATTTTAATTTACCGAACTTCGTTAATGTATCGTGTAACGGTGACAGAAAACTAACGGAACTAAACAATTTTTTATGTTTAAACAATTTAATACAACACAATAAAATTAAAAACTGTAATAATAAAATTCTCGATCTTATTTTAACTTCTAATGACATAAAAAGTTGTTTCGAAGATACTATTCCCATTGTAAAGATTGATAATTATCATCCTGTTTTATATTTTTCTTTAGAATTAATAGTAGAATCACAGAAAAATATTAAGCATAACTCCGCTGTTCAAAAATTAAACTTTAGAAAAGCTAATTTTATTAAAATGTATGACAGAATCTATAGTTGTAATTGGTCTGATGTTATTAGTTGTGAAGATGTCAACCTCTCTTGTGGTTTATTCTATAGAAAACTTAATGATATTTTTAAGGAGTGCGTACCTAGGCAACCCATTAAAAATAAATCTATTCGACATCCTCCATATTTTAGTAAAAAACTTATAAGTTTAATACGAATAAAAGAACATCTTCGTAAATTATTTAAAAAGCGTAAACTAAGTATGTATTACGATCGTATTAAAAAATTACGAATTGATATACGCAGACAAATAGAACTAGACTACAATTTATACATCAGTAACTGCGAAAATATGTTATACAAAGATCCAAAAAAAATGTGGTCATACTTTAATAGTAAAAAGTCGCATAGTCGTATACCTGGTAACATGGTGTATGATGAAAAAATCTTAGATTCACCTAGCGAAATAGTTCAATCATTTGCTAAGTTTTTTTCCTCAGCATATTCCTCAATTTCTTCTATTAACACAATTGATTCAAATAACAGTATAAAATATCATAATTCCAGTTTAGATATTGACCAAATAAATGACGAAGAAATATTGTGTGCTGCTAAAAAAATTAAAAGTAATTTTACTGCTGGTCCAGATTTTATTCCCGGGATTATTATTCGAGACTGCGTACACGCATTATTGATACCACTACGCCATCTATTTAACTTATCAATTAGCAGAGCTTGCTTTCCAGACCTGTGGAAATTGTCAAGAGTAACGCCAATTTCCAAACCCGGCGATAAGCAGAATCTAAAAAACTATAGGCCTATATCCATCATTAATAACTTTGCTAAAATTTTTGAAACCATAGTTAGCAATAGGATATATAACTACGTTGATCCATATATCACAACAAAGCAACATGGATTTGTTAGAAGAAGGTCAACAACTACAAATTTACTAAACATCACTGAATGTATAGCACATAATTTAGATAAGAGGAAACAAATCGATGTTTTGTATATAGATTTTGCAAAGGCCTTTGATTCGTTGGATCATAAAAAACTTTTATCAAAGTTGGATAATTGGGGATTCAGCTCAAAATTAGTTACATTTTTTAATTCTTATTTATCGAACAGAACACAATATGTTGAGCACAGGGAATATCGTTCGGAGAGCTATAGCTCAGTAAGCGGGGTACCACAGGGATCAAATCTTGGTCCGTTGCTTTTTGTTTTATTTATTAATGATATAGTGGATAATATTTCTTCAAATATACTAATTTACGCTGATGATGTAAAAATATATAGATCAGTATCTTCTACTACAGATACTAAACTATTGGAAGAAGACTTATCTCGAATTTCTGAGTGGAGCAGACGGAATTCTTTAAATATTAATATAAATAAATGCAAGTGTATGTCATACTATAGAACATCTAATCCCATTTTAACACAATATAAGTTAAACGATATTCCTATAGAACGAGTAATCACATTTAAAGATCTTGGCGTAATCTTTGATACAAAACTATCGTTTGTTGATCACATAAACTATATTATAAAAACGTCCATGCAAATGCTTGGTTTTATTCGTAGGATTAGTGAACCCTTCAAAAATGTAAATGTCATATTAAAATTATATGAGTCTTATGTCCGCTCCAAATTAGAGTATTGTTCAGCTATTTGGTCCCCATCATATTTTACTCACATTAATTCCATTGAGCGCATACAAAAAATATTCTTAAAGTATCTCTTTTTTAAAAAGTTTTGTAGGTTTCCTGATGATTCAATATCTTATGCTGATTTATTGTCAATGTTTAATATCCGATCCCTTGTATCGCGGAGAAACACTTTACTGTTAAAATTACTTTACCAGATAGTTCATAGTAACTTAGAAGATCCCAATTTACTATATCTAATAAACTTCTACGTCCCCAGGGTACGTAGTCGTAGCGCAGTTACCTTCTTATATAATAGGAGCATTTCAAATATTTATTTTAATTCTCCTTTTAATAAAATGTTTAGGTTACATTCGAGTGTACAGTATTCAGTAGATATATTCAATTCTAACATTAGAGAATTTTTACGAATAATTACTGAACTTATATGAATATTATGTTAAATTGCGTTTGCGTGTGTATAGATTAGCACTGATTATTAATTTTACATATAAGTAGTAACATTGCTATTGTCTAGATTTAGGTATATTAGTTTTCTTGTGCATGTATATAGCGTGTAAGCATATAGCTTTGAATAATATTTCCCTGTAATTAAAATATATATTTTGTTGGGAAATAAAATATTATTATTATTATTATTATTATTATTATTAAAATTAGCAACTGTTTCATTACAGATTTGATTTGTTTCTTTAATTTTTTAGTAATATTTACTTATTTCCAATAAATTTACAAATGTCCTTTTTAAGAAAATGTAAAACTATTTTTCAAATATTTGCAGTTTATTCATTATAATTATAACTTATTTCAAGCAAATTTTAGAAAATGTTCAATTATTTTATTGTTTTATGACAGAGTTTAATGTTTTTTTTTCTAAAATTTGAATTGTTTTAAATAAATTAATAAAAAAGAGTTGTCAAAAATATTTAGAGATTTTTTTAAGATTTGATTTATGCTTTAGTTTTTGTTCTGTAAACATTCAATTGTTTTATATGAAGTATGGTTTTTGATTTGTTTTCTGTAAAATTTAAATATAAAAATAAATTAATCATGATCGATTAAGCTTAAATGTATAAATAGATAAAAGTAAATTTTCAATTTTTTTATAAGAAAATTTACAACTGAAAAATAAAAAACATTTCAATTTTTTAGTATATTTAAATTGTTTTCAATGAATTTTGGCATGTTTTTTTTAGAAAATGTAGAACTCTTTTTAAAGATTTTCAATTGTTTATTTTTCATAAAATGTTTTTACAGAAAATTTACAACTATTTCAATTTTCTAATTGTCTTATATTTGGTTTATAACAACAACAAATGTTTTAAGTAAATTTTCAGATGGTTCTTACTTCAAAACAATTTCCGGTTTTATTATATTATTTCCAGTTTTTTGACAAATTTTATCTGTATTTTGTAAAATTTCAGTTGTTTTTTTATATATTTACAGCTATTTTTATAGATATTATTGGTACGTCAGTTTTTTTTGTAAAATTTTAATTGTTTAAAGTCAAAAATCAAATGCGTTCTGTTTTTCTTTTATTACCTATAAAATTCAATTGTTTAGAGTAAATTTTCAAATGTTTTTTAACAACTGTTTTATTTCAGATTTCAATAGTTTATGTTAGTTTTTTTTTATACAATTTTAATAAGTGAAACTCAAATGTTTTTTGAATTTTTTTAAAGATTTTTAATTTACGGTGTAGATTTTTATTTGTTTTTTTTTTTATTTATATAAAAACTTCTCGGCTAATTTTAATTGTTTAAGGTGAATTCTCAAACGCCTTTCTAAACAATTTACAACTATTTTATTAGGTATTATGTATTTCTTTATCCAACATACTACAAAATTATTTTCAATTGTTTTATTTTGAAAATTTTCATTTGTTTTAACTGTAGTTATAAAAGTTTTTAAAAATATTAACATTTTTTTTAAGGTTTCAATTCTTCTTCTAGTATTTTTTTTAATTTTAAATAAAATAGCAAAAGTTATTTTTAGCTTTTTTACTTAACTTTAAATTTCAATTATTCCACTATTTATAGGAAATTTTCGAATGTTTTACTTTTTAGAAAATGTACAACTTTTACAATTATTTCTCTTTTCATAAAATTGCAACTGTTTTGAAGCATTTTTTAAACTACTTTATTGATTTTCAATTGTTTTTTAGTTTTTTAACAAATTTTAAATTGTTTTTAAGTTTTTTTTTAATAGTTTTAAAAATTTTACAACTGTATAATGACAGTGTTCAATTTTTTTTCTAAAATTTTAGTTGCTGTAAGTGAATTTGAAAAAGTTTTTTAAAAATAATTACAATTTTTTTAAATTTTTTGTCTTTTCATTTTTTTTCTGTAAACTTTCAATTGTTTTTAGTGAAATATCAAATGGTTTAATTCAATTTATTTTTTCCTGTAAAGAAATAAAATTTACTGAAAACAAATGAAAGTTACCAATACCAAAGAAAAAACAATTGAAATTTGTAATGAAACAGTTGTATTTTTTTTAAACAAATTTTTAGAAACTATTTAATTAGTTTTCAATTGTTTCTTAGTCTTTACAAATTTTCAATTGTTTTAAGTATATTTTCAAAAGGTTTTAAAAAATGACAACTGTTAAACAGTTGTTTTTTAAGGTTTAAATTCTTCTTCTAGATTTATTTTATTTAAAATAAAATATCAAAAGTTGTTCTTAGCTCTTTTACTTTTAAAATGTCAATTATTTGCATTATTCGATTATTTCCATGAAATTTTCGAATGTTTTATTTCTTTAGAAAATGTACAACTTCTACAATTATTTCTTCTTCATAAAATTTCAACTGTTTTGAAACATTTAATTTTTAGAAAACTATTTTATTATTTTTCAATTGTTACTTAGTTTTTCTTTACAAATTTTCAATTGTTTTAAATATATTTTCAAATGGTTTAAAAAAATACAACTGCTTAATAACAGTGTTAAATTTTACTTCTAAAATTTTGATTGTTTTAAGTGAATTTGAAAAAGTTGTTTTAAAATTAATTACAATTTTTTAAAATTTTTAGTCTTTTCAGTTTTTTTTTCTCTAAACTTTTAATTGCTTTAGTGAAATATTAAATGGTTTTTTTTCCTGTAAAGAAATAAAATTTACTGAAAACAAATGAAAGTTACCAATACCAAAGAAAAAACAATTGAAATCTGTAATGAAACTGTTGTAAAAAAAAATTTTTAAACAAATTTTCAAAAACTATTTTATTAGTTTTCAACTGGTTCTTAGTTGTTTTACAAATTTTCAATTGTTTGAAGAATATTTTCAAAGGGTTTTAAAAAAATTACAACTGTTTAGTAACAGTGTTTTTTAAGGTTTCAATTCTTCATTTAGATTTTTTTTTTAATTTAAAATCAAATATCAAAAGTTGTTCTTAGCTCTTTTACTTTTAAAATGTCAATTATTTGAATTGTTTGATTAATTCTACCAAGTTTTCGAATGTTTTATTTTTTAGAAAATGTACAACTTTTACAATTATTTCTTCTTCATAAAATTTCAACTATTTTGAAGCATTTTATTTTTAGAAAACTATTTTGTTAGTCTTCAATTATTACTTAGTTTTTTTTACAAATTTTCAATTGTTTTAAGTATATTTTCAAATGGTTTAAAAAAAATACAACTGAATAACAGTGTTAAATTTTTCTTCTAAAATTTAGATTGTTTTAAGTGAATTTGAAAAAGTTTTTTTTAAAACTAATTACAATTTTTTAAAAATTTTTCTTTTTCCATTTTTTTTCTGTAAACTTTCAATTGCTTTGAGTGAAATATCAAATGGTTTAATTCAATTTATTTTTTCCTGTAAAGAAATAAAATTTACTGAAAACAAATGAAAGTTACCAATACCAAAGAAAAAACAATTGAAATCTGTAATGAAACTGTAAAAAAAAATTTTAAACAAATTTTTAAAAACTATTTTATTAGTTTTCAATTGTTTCTTAGTTTTTTTACAAATTTTCAATTTTTTTAAGTGTATTTTCAAAAGGTTTTAAAAAAATTACAACTGTTTAATAACAGTGTTTTTAAGGTTTCAATTCTTCTTCTAGTTTTTTTTATTTAAAATAAAATATCAAAAGTTGTTCTTAGCTCTTTTACTTTTAAAATGTCAGTTATTTGAATTATTTGATCATTTCTAGGAAATTTTCGAATGTTTTATTTCTTTAGAAAATGTACAACTTCTACAATTATTTCTTCTTCATAAAATTTCAACTGTTTTGAAACATTTAATTTTTAGAAAACTATTTTATTATTTTTCAATTGTTACTTAGTTTTTCTTTACAAATTTTCAATTGTTTTAAATATATTTTCAAATGGCTTAAAAAAATACAACTGCTTAATAACAGTGTTAATTTTTTTTTTCTAAAAATTTAATTGTTTTAAATGAATTTGAAAAAGTTTTTTTTTAATAATTACATTATTTTTTAATTTATTTGTCTTTTCAGTTTTTTTTTCTGTCTGTAAACTTTAAAATGTTTTTAGTGAAATATCAAATGGTTTTTTTAATTTATTTTTTCCTGTAAAGAAATAAAATTTACTGAAAACAAATGAAAGTTACCAAAACTAAAGAACAAACAATTACAAAAATTGTTGTAAAATTTCTTTAAAAAAACAATTGAAAATTTACCTAAAACAATTATTTCTTTGTATTTTTTATAAAATGTTTCATTTTGGTAACTTTCAATTGTTTTCAATAAATTTTCAAATTTTATTTTTAGAAAGTGTGCAACATTTTTTTTTTTAATTTGCACTATTTTACATTAATTTTTTAGGAAAATATACAACTGTTTTATTGGTTTTCAGGTTTTTGCAAACTTTTAAACATTTGAGTGTATTTTCTAATAGAGGATTTTTTAAAATATTTATAACAATTAAATTTTTTTTTCTTAAATTATAATTGTTTAAAGTTGAAAGATTTTTAAAAGTATTTATGTAGTTACTGAAACACGATGACTGTTTTACCAATTTATTTATTTAAAAACATTTGTTTTTTTTTTCTTTTTTTCCTATAACCTTTTAATTGTTTTAGGTCAAATATCAATTGTTTTCTATTTTTTTTTCTGCAATTTTTTAATTGTTTTGGTATTGAAGAAAATTTAAAACAGTTTTATTCGAGATTTAAATTAATTTTTTGCGTTTTTATTACTCTGTAAATTTAATTGTTTCAAGTGTATTTTCGAATGATTTTTGTGTTAATAATGTATAACGCTTAGAAATTTTCAATTGTTTCCTATTTATACCATTTCAATTGTCTTGAAGCATTTGTTTTTTTTTCATTTTTTTCCTATAAGGTTTCAATTGTTTTAGGTGAAATATCAATTGTTTATTTTTTTTCCTGCAAATTTTTAATTGTTTTAAGTAAATTTTCACAAGTTTTGAAGAAAATTTAAAACAGTTTTATTCGAGATTTCAATTAATTTTTGTGTTATGCAAATTTAATGCATTCAAATGTATTTTCGATTTTTTTTAATGTACAACCCTCAGAGATTTTCAATTGTTTCCTATTTATACAATTTAAAAACTTAATTCACATTTTTTTCTATTCAAAATTTATAACTCCTTTTAACTTGTTGAATTGAATGTGTTTCAATAAATTTACAACTGTTTTATTACAGATTTCAATTATTATTTTTATAATAGTTTAAATTGAGTTCATTTACAAAAGTTTTTAAAAATGCTTATAGCTTTTTTAGATTTTACAGTTTATTCCTGTAAAATTTGAATTGTTTTTAATGAAACATTAAAAGTAGTTTTTTGTCTTTTCCTTTTAAATTTAAATTATTTTATGGATATTTTTAAATGATTTTTAAGAAAACTTACAACAGATTTCAACAATTATTGTTTTGGAAGAATTCAATTATTTTCACTGAATTTTCAAATGTTTTTATTTAAGATATTTTACATTTTTTTATAAAATTTCAATTGTTTTAAATGAATATGGATTTTTTCAGTTATACATATTGTACAACTTAACGACTGAAAGATTGCGGGTCGATAGCTGTTGAATAAAAAAATAAACACTATCTTATATTATAATTTATTTTATTAGTTCCATATATTTTACTTTAATAAATTAAATCTTATGCTCCAGATTAGTCGCAAAAAATAGATATTTACTTCACCTAGCATACTCCTTACCTACCTCAATAGATTTTCCATTAACGCAGGTTAAAAGTACGTCACGTCAAGATACAGTTTATTGTTACAGCTATTGAAAATGTTTACATCGTAAACGAAATGTATATTTAGCAAACATTTTTATTTGGGAAAAGTGATTACAAGTTTTTTTATATTGTATCATCTTCGTGTAATTCATCAATCAACATTATTGAAAGAGGTCAGGAGTACGCTGGGTTAATACATATTATTTTGAGAAAGGTCAAAGGTACGCTACATTGAAGCGGAATTGTTGTGAAATGAGATTAGTTAAAAAGGTAAAAATATGTTTAATAAAACAATATAAAATTTATAATAATACCTTTTACTGAAAAACCATTCCATGCTAAACCTATGTTTTATAATTATATAATCTAGTTTAAATATTTAAACCTATACCCAAAATTTTGTATTATAATGAATAGAGTTTAAATTACCTAATCTAATAACAGCATCCGTATACAATATGTAAAATAATTAGGACATGACAACAATAGCAAAACTTACGTGAAGTTATAACATTATTAATAATGATAATTCAAACTAGAACACCTCAGTAATTAGGTAAATTCCCATCAACTAACATTAAACAGAGGTAAACAGATCAATAATGAAATACACACGTACACACAAAATCATTTTACTAGAATTATCTAATTAATAGGACATTCTATCAATTCTGAACTTAATCCCCAATTAAAATTAAAGAATGAAACAAACTTATAAAATAACCATTCATCAAACAACTTCCTTTTCAATTTATCTTTATAATTATTTCATTCGAAATTTTCTGGAACGTCCGTTACAGTGTAATCCTCTTATAACGATCCAACGGAGATCTACTATACCTGTGACGGAAACTTGATGCACGTTTTGTTCCCGAACTAGTTTCCAGTAAGTTTATAGATCTTCCAGTAAATAATTACATGAAAATTATATTAACTAGTACGTATCTGGTTTCGTGCGCGATACTTGGTAAATTAAATTTCGAGTGTGGCTACTAATTGAATTCGATTGAAATTTTTAAACTATTCGAGATTATAATTGAGTTTAGTGCAATAGTTTAACGAAATATTGCATGCAAACTCTGATTATTCACTCTTCCGGAAGACTTCCTGTTAGTGGAGTTCGCTATGCGGTGCTGTTTTCTAATCTCGCGCGTGCTTCAATAACTTTACCACCAATATCACTAGCATTATTTCCGCTCACAGCTTTTGTTATCAGTCCCGGTTGATGTAGTGTTCCTTCGTGCTCCTTCATACAATCAGCATATATTTGCCCTTTATAATTCCTCTTTGTATTACTTGATTATAATCTTATGATAAAATTAGTAACCTAGTATTAATTTACAGTAAATTTCTCCTTTGCCAATTGGTCGTTTTCGTGAAAGTCCTTGTATCTCAGCTTAAATCTTATAAGTAATCGCAGGTTATATTAAAGTAGTAATTCTGTAACCAAAAGGAGGAAGCCGGATTTCCAATCCTCCGAAAAGAGAAGGAGTAAGTCCTTCTCTTTTCGGAGGATTGGAAATCCGGCTTCCTCCTTTTGGTTTACAGAATTACTACTTTTTTTCATTTCTAGTTAGAAAAGCATTTTTTCCATGCATCCTCTGATTTTCCATCCTGGATATTCAGCACAGTCCTATCAACTTAACTGATACTGCAAGGTGTTGCCTTTTGATTGGAACCATTTATATCAAATTTCCTCAAGCTTTGCAGGAATAATCTCAATTTCCTTCCAGAATTTTCTGTCCGTGTGACAAAATTTCTGCAAATGTCGAATCGTAATTAGCTTAATTCAGAAGCGTGGTAGTTATAATTTCACTTGAACCATCAGCGAAGGTGAACCATCAGAGCTTCTTTGCTGAAAAATCCCTGCTTCTGAGGTTTGTTATACAGATATTGGCGGTCTTCTATCTTAAAATGCGCGATTTCTATAGTTTTTTTGTTTGTTAACGTAGACCAGATTCGACGTCCATCGAATAAAACAGAACTCTATTGCTGGTCTTTAGATTACAAGTCGGATAATTTATTCGTATGAGGAATTAGGCATCTGAATTTTCTTATTTTCTCAACTATTTCGGCACTATTATTCCTTGTGGCCAAAGTTTCTGCAAAAATCCCATCAAGATTGGCTAGATCCATTAGATCCAGAATGTGCTGATCACATTTTTTGAGGATTTCATAACGCAGTTTATTTGTATATTACTAAATAATTTATTTCCGTGAGTTTTTAAAAAAAAAATTCCGCGGAAATTTTGCACATTGCTTATCATCCTTTTGGCATCATCCCAAGTTACTATCTAGACTTTGACACCAACATTCTGATGATTTTCAGTAGGATCCTAAAATATTTAATAAGATATTAAATCTGTTACTTTGAATCTTTGATCCCTGGACCCTTAATACTCGGAATCTAATAAAAATATAACCCTGAGTTGTTTAGTTCATTGCCTCAGTTTCATAGCTACAATAACTTGTTTTAGAAGCACATCCACCAAAATAGTTTTAATGAATAATTCTTGAAAGTTCCTAAATATTCTAAAATTCTGAGAAGAATCATTAGGAACGTACGTCTCAAAAGCAATTCTCGCAATTTGGATGAAAAACGATTGTGTGTGCGAGTTTATTTTCCAATTTCTAAATATTTCAGAAACTTTTCATCCAAATTCTTCTCAGAATTTTTAAGAACTTTCAAAAATTATTCATCATATTTTGCTTTACACTTATTTAAAATTTTATAACCATTTCTTTCGAAAAGATTTTTAATGCGAGGGTTTCATTATTTATTAGAAAGTTTTCAATGGTAATGTCTAGCAATTTTTCAACCATATATCTCGATCTTTTTCTAATTCTTTAAAATTTATCTACCAACTAAAAAAAGGATTTTCCCTTCCAAATTGCGTAATTCATTTTCTGATAGTTCTAGAATTTTCTAACAATTTTCTTCTACATTTATATTTTTATTTTATTTTCTAGTATTTTAGAACAATAAAACATATTTCTTAAGTATTTGGATTTTTCGAATTCAGAAATTTCTTTTTTTAATATTATTCTTTAGAAATTGTTGTTTCAGTTTTTTTTAAACTTTCAGGAATTTCATTCATAAAGTTGAGAGTTCATCCAAATTTGCTTTTGATTGTTTTAATCTTCCAGGAATTTGTCTTCTCAATTCTTATCGGATCCTTTAATACAAATTACGAGTATTGTTTGAGTTTTAATGTCATTCCCAAGATTTTTGGAAATGTTTACAATTTTATGCTCAAATTCATACAAATATAATATTCCAGCAGCTTTTCTTTGAGATTTCAAAATTTCTTTCTAATTGCAAATTATCTAAAAGTTTATTCATAGTTAAATTTGAAAAGTTGATTCAAAAGTCTAGAAAATCCCAGCAAATTATTATTTCGAAATTTGTATTTTTTTAGAAATTGAAAGAGTTTTATAAATTTCCAGTAATTAGCCTTTTTCGTCTTCTCGTTTTTAAAAGAAATACACCTTTAAATTGCGAAAATTATTATCGAACGTGCAGAAATGTTTAGCAGTTACTCTACATTTCTGAAAATTTAGAATATCTGAAGTTTTTGAAATTACAAACATTTAATCAATTTTCACCAATTGTTCTTTTAGGGTTCTTAAAATTTTTCAAATTTCTAGAATGTTTCTTGATTGTTCTAAATTCCCTTTTTGATTTTTTTGGATATTTAGGTTGTAAATCGAGAGAATTTTAGAATTTTTAAAACTATTTTTTGCCAATTTTCTTCAATTATCTTAAATTTTTAAATAATCGTTTAATTGCTTTTAATTTGGAATTATCCATCACTTTTTCTGAAAATTTTGAAATTTTCTAGAAAACTGTTGTCAAAATTGCATGGTTTCTAGCATTTTCAAGTTTTGTGATCTTTGTGTGTAATTTGTATTTTTTTAGAAATTGAAAGAGTTTTATGAATTTTCAGTAATTTGCCTCTTGGTCTTCTCATTTTTCAAAGAAATACACCTTCAAATTGCGAAAATTATTATCGAACGTCTAGAAATGTTTAGCAGTTGCTCTACATTTCTGAAAATTAAGAATATCAGAAATTTTTGAAATTGTAAAGATTGAATAATTTTTCACCAATAACAATTGGTTTCTTAAAATTTTTACAAATTCCAAATTTTCTTGATTGTTTTAAGTTCCCTTCTCGATATTTTTGGATATTTAGCTTGTAAATCGAGAGAATTTTAGATTTTTTAAACTATTTTTTTTACAAATTTCTTCAATTATCTTAAATTTTTGAGTAATCGTTTTAATTATTCAGAATTATCCAGCATTTTTTCTGAGAATTTTGTAATTTTCTAGAAAACTATTGTCCAAATTGCATGGTTTCTAACATTTTCAAGTTTTGTGATCTTTTCAAAAATATCTCTTTCAAATTGCAAAGTTTTTTAATGATTGCCCAGAATTTTCCAGCATTTTCGGCAATATCCACTTCTTTTCCAAATTTTCTAAATTCTAGATGTTCCTTGTATTTATTTTTCTGAAATAATATTGTTTAAGTTTATTTTTCAACGTGTTTTATTTGGAATTATCCAGCATTTTTTCTAAGAATTTTGGAATTTTCTAGAAAACTATTGTCCAAGTTGCATGGTTTCTAGCATTTTCAAGTTTTGTGATCTTTTCAAAAATGTCTCTTTGTAATTGCAGATTTTTTTTAATGATTGTCCAGACTTTTCCAGCATTTTCAGCAATTTCCACTTTTTTTCCAAAATTTCTAAATTCTAGATGTTCCTTGTATTTATTTTTCTGAAATAATATTGATGTTTATTTTTCAAATTGTTCTTATTTTAGATTTCTTTAATTTTCCTATTGCGAAATTTTTAAATACCAAAGAAAATTTCAGCAGTATCAAAATCCTTCAGACATGAACTTTTAAAATATCTTTAAGAGGCGGATGATTCTATAGCCTTCGGAAAAGGTTAATATATGATGCAAGAGAATTCTTCACAAGAAATGGTTCTGTCTTATATTTCAGCCAAGTCTCTCAATCTCAAATAGCAATCTAGTGCAACGCTTAGCCAATAGATGACATCTTTACGATACTATCTTAATTTACGGTTTATCCAGAGTAAAATTGGTTTCCCCGTCTCTAACTGCGCTACACTGATGAGACCCAAAATAGATCGAAACTGGTTCGTGACTGTTGTTTCAGGGAACAATAATTTATAAAAGTAAAGGCGATAGTTTAGCAAAGAACAAGCAAAACGGCACTTAAGACTATAGCAGTGTCCACAGGGAGATCGCCGGCTGCTTGGAGGAGGCCTGTGGCTAGGTCATAAATCTTCTTCCTAAGACGACTTGGTCGTGTTGGAACTTCTTCAGGAATAATCCTGCTGATATTGCTTTTAATTTTAAGACTAAGGAAGCTATATTCTGCGAGCAATGCGTACATCACAAACATAGGTAAATTTAGATTATTTGAACTTCTAGATCGAGAATCATGGAAATTTATAGATAAAATAGATAATGTAAATGCTTGTTTTGATAAATTGATTTCAATATTCACCGGACATTATAACACTGCTTTTCCAGTTAAAAAACTGTTTAATCAAAACAGATGCAAAGGCATTAAGTGGTTCAATTCTCAATTAGCGGGCATGCAAAATACTTTGGCTCTAATTACTGAAGCCTATAATAAAACACAGAACATGGAACTAAAAATTATAAAGAATAGATACCGACAAAAATACAAATGTGCAATTGAATCACATAAGTTAGAAGCAAATAATGCCCACTTAAGGAATTCTTTGTTTAGGCCTAAAGCAGTGTGGGAAATTGTAAATTCTAATAGAGGTTCTAAAATGAAGACGAATCCTTGCGGAATATCAGCAAATACACTAAATGAATTCTTTACTTATATACCTGCTGATATTTTAAGTTCATTACCGGACGTTGACGTTGATCCCATAGTTTTAATGTGTTCTAATCCCCCAGCTAATGAAATGTATTTTAAATTTGAGGAGGTTTCAACTATTTCTGTGAGTAAAGTAATTCAAAATCTAAAACCAAGCAAAAGCATTGATGCATATGGGCTACGGTGTGATATTTTAAAGTCAGTTCTTAATGCGATTCTAGTGCCACTAACAAAATTAATAAATAAATGCATTCGAAAACATATTTTTCCTGATACTCTGAAGAAAGGATTAGTTATCCCTATATATAAGAACGGAGATAGTTCTGATCCAAATAACTTCCGACCGATATCTATCCTACCGGTGTTTGCTAAAATTCTAGAAAAAATTCTACAGCTACAGATGACTGGATATTTTGAACGTTTCAATATTTTCTGTAAGGAGCAGTATGGTTTTCGTAGTGGTCTTTCAACTACTAACGCTGTTAGTGATTTTGTAGAGCAAACCTTAGATTGCTTTGAGGAAAAAAGCGTCTGCAAGTCGTCGTTTTTGGATCTTTCAAAAGCGTTTGATTGTGTTTCCCATGTAATTCTTCTAAGGAAACTTTATTTCTATAATGTACATCCAGATACATGTCGCCTAATAGTATCTTACCTGTCTGGTCGATCACAATGTGTTATATCCAATGGTCAATTATCCAGAAATCTTCCTACTGTACATGGTGTACCGCAAGGCTCAATTCTGGGGCCATTGCTATTTCTTATATATATAAATGATTTGCCAAATGCAGTAAAAAATTCAAATCTAATACTATATGCTGATGACACGACTCTGATAAGTAGATCAAAAACTCTAAGTGATGTTGCAGCTCTGAATAGAGAAGCTCAAGGAAATGCATCCATATGGTTTAACAGCAATCGCCTTAAACTGAATGATACAAAAACGACGAATATTGCATTTTCTCTCAAAAAAACTGACGACCCTATTATATCAACAAAATTCTTAGGAATACACCTTTCTTCAGATTTATCGTGAAGTGTACATGGCAATACCCTTTCGAATAAATTAAGTTCAAGCATATTCGCAATTCGCACTCTTAGGTCACAAGTATCAAAGGATGTTTTAAGAGCTGCGTATTTCGCGCTTTTTCAATCGCATATGTTATATGGATTAATTATATGGGGCCATTCAGCGATTAGGCATAGAATCTTTAATTTGCAGCGCAAAGCTCTAAGGATTATGTGTGGGTATGCTTACGATGATGACTGTCGCCAGGCTTTCATAGACGAGCATATCTTAACCTTACCATGCCTTTATATCTACGAGTGTCTGATATATGTTTAAAAAAATCAGAATTCATATCAAACGTACCCCAGTATAAATACTCACTGCACTAGACAACGTAGAAATATCTATCCAAATTCTATCCGCCTTAAAAAATCTCAAACAGGTATTAGATATTATAGCGTTAAATTTTTTAACAGACTACCTCAGGAGATCAAGGATCTTTCAATTAAAAAGTTCAGCAAAACTATAAAAGATCTCTTGGTCTCTAATGCATTCTACAGTTGGGAAGATTATTTAGGATTTAAATTCTCTTAACTGATTTTTAGTTTTAATGTATATGTTTGTGTAACTTTATAGTATATTTATTTATTTGTTTGGTTATTATTCTTATTCTTTTTATTTATAGTTTACTCGCTGATGTACTTTTAATAGTTTTAGTTCTTTTAAACTTATTCAATAGTTTTTAATTACTTGTTTCCTGTACTATTTTACTAATTGCTTATTTTAAATTTTAATTTTTAACATATAGATAGTTTAATATATTCTTGTAAATATTATTTAACACCTTTTTAGTAATTTCACTTATATCCGCTAATTTACTGCCCATGATTTTCTCTTTATCCAGCTACTACACATGTATTATATATATTTTTAAATATTGATTATTGTCATAGATTTAGGACTTTGTAATTGACTTGTGTAAGCATTCTTGCAAAAACACGAATAAAGTATTATTATTAAGACTACATCAATGTCCACTGGGAGGAATGTGGCTAGGTCATAAATCTTCTTCCTAAGACGACGTTGGAACTTCTTCACGAAAAATCCTGCTGATATTGCTTTTAATTTAAAGGCTCAGGAAGCGGAATGCTAGAATGGAGTTGTTTACTTTTTGCTTGCAGAAATTTTCCTTCCAATCACTCTTAAGTTCCTGTAACACTCAATTTCGTTTAATTTAATCCTTTCAAACTTCTTTCGAATTTCGGTTATTTTATTTTTAATTCTTCTGCATATTTCCTGCGTCACGTTTTAATAATATTCAAATGGTATTTTCCTTTTATTTATTCTTTTGCAATATTTTGAATTATATTCTCTAGATTCTAGAATTTCCCTGAGCTTTGGCTGTATGCACAAGGATTTTAGTCCATCCTCCGATTGTAGGTTGGAAGTTGATTATCTTGCTGGCAAAATCGACAATTCCAGAAATTTTCTTGATTGTGATGTATTCTTAAGTTTTTGCAGCATTCCATTTTCTTTAATGCAAGTCTTTCGACCTGAACTTTCTGAACTTTCTTATTTTGCCATGTGACCAAAGTGGATTCCATAACCAGGTCATCCGTATGTTACTAATTACTTTAGTTCCGTGTGATTTTGAGACTTTGTAGATTAAAAATAAGCATTTTGCATAAATTTTGCACACTGACATTATCGAAGAATATTAATTAACTATCGTCCTTTTGGTAACATCCCAAGTTGACAGCAATATGCTGGTGGCAGTTTCCAGGATCATCTTAGAATCTTTGATTTGTTTCAGGAAGGAAACATCTGTCAATATGTCTTTCCTGTAATTCAAATATTACTTTTTTAGCGTCCAAAGTTGAGCGTGAGTTTATGTCGATCAGAAGAATTTACTGTTTGATATATACAGTGGTAAAAAATTACATATAGCAGTAGATAAAGACAGGCCTAGGCCTGCTATGTGGAGGTGCTGGCTAATAGTCATCCTCGCCTAGAAATCACAGTTCGTATTGCAGTAGCATTTTTTGGCTTGGTCTTAATGATGGTTTGATTTCTGATGGTTTCGATTCTGGTTATAATACCAAAGAAATCGTTGCAAGTAAATTCTTGCTTGCAAATTTCAAAACTGCGCAGTGAAACAAGAGAGTCTTCTTGAGAGTTGTAACTCTACCCTAGAATATTCATCATAAATTACTAAGACTTAGGAATTACGACGTTTAATTAGCACTTTCCTAGAAACATCACAAGGCGGATTGCAGTTTCTCATAAATTGACGGGAACTAAGTAACGAAATTTATCCACAAAATTTTCAGACATGAACTCTCAAAAACTGACGAAGAAAGGATTAGTCGGGTGATTTCTTGATACCTTGATTAAAAGATGTACATTACACGAGGTTGATTGTTACATAAATTTACCCTATTATGTTGATATATTTCTCTACAGTCTTATGTTTAAGTCAAATCAAATCAAAAGCAAATATGATTGATTCAAGTATTTACTGTACAAGTACATTACTTTTTGGTTGCTCTGTGAGACGAACAGTGAAACATGACTGAAGGTTACTGCCGTTCAACGAGAGATGATGACTTCTCCTCGCCAGCGAAACCGATCAGCTGAGCCTGTTGTGGGAACTCTAGCCAAAGGACGTATGCAATGTTCCACAAGAGTGGCCCGAGGATAGAACCACCTTAAAGAGCGGTCTCTAAAGGTTACTACCGTTCCACGAGAGAATTTCTCTCCCGCAAGTTCAGGAGGCGTGGTGTAATCTTACTTTCCACTTCCATAAAAAAACTATAAAGTTAGATAGATATTGTTGATGTCAAAGATGGAGTGCAGAAGGGCTAACCTTACAAGTCGCATCATGGCAAGACTTTTTCTCGCTTGCGAATGTCACATTTAAAGATGTCATGGCAGCGAAGCACTGCGTTGACGAACGACTGAATCGCAGTCCACTTCACTTCGTTCTCTAGATTCAAGCTCACCACTGTGTCGACGCTTACTGGGGCGCCGAGTGCTGCCACCAGAGCCTCTATGTGGGCCTCCCATTTGGATCTGGATCTGGATAGAGTTTGCCACGGGTGATCAAATCATTGACCAGAGCACCTAGGCCTCACTAAGCCCGTTGTTGCATTGGGACACCCCTCCGTTGTTCTATCACTCATTTAGCCACCCAAGGTTAAAGGATAAATTAAGAACTGCCAGTTTTTAACGGAATTTGCGGTTTCCGGTTGATAAGATAAGGCAATCCATTTCCTGTTTGTAACGGAAATTAATAAGATAAGGCGTTTCCGGTTGATAAAATAAGAAAAGTTTCCAGAAATTATCCCGGATGTTGATAACATAAGTAAATTAGATAAAAAATTGCAGAATTCTATAATTATCTAGTTTAAATTTAATGTTCAAAGCATAACAATCAACACTCTAAACCATAATATGACAAAACATGTCAAAATGTACAACGCCCAAAGACCCTCCAACGGTGTTAAGCGAGTTACCGACCTTCTACCAGCTGGGGCACCTTCCATTAAGAAGATACGGTGCGACGCGTGCCAAAAGAAATTTGAGACTTCTAAACTTCTTGGGCATCTAACAAAGAGGGCGTAAAGAGAATTGCTACTGCATTCCGGAACTGCATTGCCAGTTACGTCATTGAAGCTGCAAATACTCCCATAAACCCAAAATTCTTAGAGGATTGTGAGGGGAGGTTTGTGCGATTGGTGAGTCGTTATCAGCATTCGGCCTAAAATGTTAATATCGAGCTGTTTTACCATTGTATCAAACCAGGAGACGAGGATCAGCCGGATCTAAAATCTTTTAACACACGCTTCGTGATTGTAACCCCTATCGATGACCTAGTGGAGGTCTACAAGAAGTTGTGTAGTGTGATGCAAACAGAGTGCGAAGAGTTCCAGGTAAAATTTGTCGTCATATTTTTTTAAATTTAAAATGCAGGAGCGAAATAATGGATGGACCCTTTCACAAGTTGCACATCTGGAGTTGAATGTTATTAAATACACAAATATACATCCGCGGCTCATATTGTGTGGTTCTTTTCCCATCGATCAAGAAAAAACAGGCCTGTATCAATGTAAAATGAAGATAAAGCCAGCTTCGCTAGGCCATGACGTCAGCACTGTATCCCGTTGATCATGGAGCTCATTGATATCGTTCTACATCATACCCTCACTACACCATCGTGTTGAGGCGTCCGAATGAAAAATTTACCACCTGTACTTGATGTTATCTCATATTTATCTTGAGAAATTAAATCAGTGAGGCCCACTGCCACCACCACCTACTCCAACAACACCACTAACTACTCCATCAACGCCTACATCACTACCACCACCACCAATAAGTCCTACTTGTGTTCGCAGCGCCCTGGGGTGTCCTAACGACTTGGGAGCTAGAATATCTATTCGGACCAACCATGACGCCGAGGTACTTTAAGCACCGAGAGATCGGCACCTTGTGGCCTAAGACCTCATCCAGCTCTTCTGATGGAGAGCCAAACCGCCCCCGTCTTGTGTGCCGCAATCTCCAGCCCCACGCTACTAAGCCAGGTGACACTTTAGTGTCACTTATCTTGTTTTCGTAACTTTAGCCGAAGGATGTAATCGAATGCAATGTTCCACAAGACAGGCCCGTGGAAAGACCATTGCGCAACAACGCCTTAAAGAGCGGTCTGTCAGAATACTCTCCAAGAGGTAGCACCCCAGTATCCCCATAAGTTGTTCAGGCATCTTTCGCCTAGTCAGAGCCCTTAGTATTGTAGGCCATGGTTAGCGTGTTGAAGGCATTTTTAATGCCCAGTACTACCCCAAGACAATGCCTCCTCGGGCGTAGCGATCAAACGTTAGCTTCGACAACTAGCCTCCCCAGCTCCATAAGAGCGTCTACAATGGACCGGTCCTTCCTAAGCCCGTACTGGACTTGTCTTCAACGTAACCTCACACGCTTTAGGTGTTATTGAAAACAAGAGTGCGCGCGCCATGATCATCACCAAGATGATTAACATCTATATTAAACACGTCAAACACTCTAAGTACACAACTAGAAGCTAAGAAAATGAATCAACAAGTTATCCAGCCCAGGCAAGGCAATCATTGTCAGTGGAAAGAAAGTCCAGTGTTTCTAGCTTAAATTCCTTATGAGTTTATTGCTTAATTTGTACTCTTACTATTAATAAGGAACCCTTTTGGCAGTTGCTTTGACAGCGATAGTTATACATTACAATATTCAATTAGAATATTTCAAAAAAAGGTTTTGCTGTGTACAGTGTTAGTAGTGCAGTTTTCTTTTTATGTTGAATGGAATTGCGGGTTGGGGTTTTGAATGATATAGGGAGAAATTGTTTCAAGCTACTTGGCTATTCAGATACGACCGATCTTTAATATTTATCGAATCATATAATTGATGTTTGTACGATCACAATATCTATGCACGAGCTCCAGTTCGAACCGAAGACTCCTCCGACTATAGTCAGCGCGCAAAAGACTTTACCAACGGGGCCGGCAATTAATATAGTATATAAATAGATTAGACAGAAAAATACAAGAGAGGAGCAGATGTAGGTAATAAAAGAAGCGCGAGAAAGGGAGAGAACAAGAAAGAGAACGATAAAAAAAAAGAAAAAGGTGGTAGTTTAGTAGAAGACAAGCAAGATTTCACTTAATTCTGTAACAGTATCCACAAGTAGGTCCTCGGTGATATGGAAGAGGCCTGGTCATGAATCTCTTTCCTGAAACGATGTGAGCAAGATAGAACTTATTCACGCAAAACCTGCTGATATTGCTTTTAATTGAAAGCCCCAGAAAGCAATATTCTGTGCGGAATGCTGGAATGGAGTTTTAGTTACTCGGCTACCAGAAATTTTTCTTAGAATAATTCATCACTCTTAGCTTTTTGAAACATTCGATTTCGTCTAATTTAATTATTTCAAACTTCCTTCGAATTTCTGTTATTTATATAATCTTTGATTCTTTGATTTCCAGCTTCATGTTTTAATAATAATAAATTGGTATTGCAATGTTAAATGTTAAATTTCTTTGGTCTTATCGGTCATAAATTTTAGTCCATCCTCTAACCACAGTGTGGAAGTTGATTACTACGTTGGTAGAAACGAATTTTCCAAGTTGTCTCATGTTATCTCTGATGCACCTAAATATTTATTATAGTTTAGGTTATTATGTCAATAGCTGTATCATTAATGAAACAGTCTTTTAATCGGGTAAAAATATATAGTTTATTTTATCTAATCGCCCTGTAAACCCGATTTAAGCTAGTGGAAGATCAATAATAAAACTTTGAAAGTTCCTGCGACCTTATACCACTTATATAGTGTGTAAAAGAAACGGGAACAATTTGTTACTTTTTATAAATCGTTGAATCGATGTGACAGCAATAAAACTTTCATGCGATCCTTGTTTATAAGACCACGTGTCAGCAATAAGGAAGTGTTTCCGTTTATTTGCATCTGCGTAATATTTTATCACAATCCAAAACGCAATTCGGTACGATGAAAGAGGATCTGTAAATAATGGCCGTCGAGTCCGTTAAGGGAAAACAGGAAGTCGATCAAAGGGGGCCGCGATTTCCTCTTCCGGATGGAAGCCCTTTTGATCCATACAACGTCGCCCTTAATCCTTTTACCTCTAATGTCCGACCGGCTCAAATTTATTGTACTCTAGGCCCTAGTTAGATACGAAGACGATATTAAATTAGGATGGTTACTATTGTTACGTCTCCTGTTTTCCTTTATATAAGACATACTAAAGATTATTTATATACGTTTGAAAACAGACGATTTAATAAACGGAAAAAATAAAAGCTACTTAACTCACTTAATTAACTACAAGAAAGATGATAGCATTTCTTTCCTTTTGATTATAATCAAAAAAGCATGCAACAAAAGGAATCAGATAATTATTTTAAGAAAAAAACTAAGCTGTTTGAGGTTGAGATATAGGTAAGTTAAAAACGTGTCTGAGATTTGTTTTCAGTCAGCGTTTTACAAATGAATTTAATAAATCTCACCCTTTATTTACCTTCCCCTTTCCTTAATCCATTCAAACTTTGTCCTCGCCGCCGCCAGGCTCTTCGTCCCACGGGAACGCTTCTCCCAACATCGATAACTCGCTACGTCTACGTTATTAAAATTTCGCCCCCATGCGAAGTAGGCCCCGAAAAGTAGGAAGATGTTATTGGAAAAGTTCATCGACAAATCAAGGGTAAAGTAAGCGCGGAAACGCGTGGAGAATTCCTTAAGTATGTTTTCGTGACTTTTAAATATGTTTTTATTAATACAGAAAAAACGCGTGATTTAGTTCCTATACGTTGATTTATAACAATGGGGAAACTTTTATGTTAAAATAGCGGCTTCCACTTAAACAACAGATCACGTAATACTTGTACGTTGAGTTTACAGACCCAAAACTTGTCTGCGGTGGTGGTTTGTGTTCTGCAAATTAAATCTATAGAGAATTGCCAGATATTGTCTACATTATTGTATATAAATATAATTTTTAAATAATAGAGTCGTTAATAATGTATTTAGGAAGAGAATTTTCAATAATATAACTACAAGATTTAAAACGTTTTAGCAAATAGTTTATGCAACCAAAAATACTTTCGTGCATTTCAAACGATATATACCTCTTATAAGTATACATATTTCAATGGTTAGTAATCACCTCATACAAAAACAATAACCGATTTATTATTGTTCACAATAAAATTTGATTGAAAATAAATTAAAATACTTAATTTATTTTCAATCAAATATTATTGCGAACAATAATAAATCGGTTACTGTTTTTGTATGAGGTCATTTCAAACAAAATATTTCAGGGCATTTTAATAATAATCCTGATAAAATTTATTCCAACATGAATTACGAATCAAAATAAGTAGAGTGCATCATTAAACATCCCAAAGAGTTATTATTTTACGACCAACACGGCGAACTGTTGCACGTTAATAGGCAATAAGCACTATTTTCGGCGACGTTTATTTTGGATTCGCGAGTGAGAATTGGTTATATCTCATTACAGCATCGTTAAATTTTCCCCATACACATGTGCGATATTAATTATCTAAATATACACAAATGGTAATTCAAATTTAAACCGGCGTGCTGTCGTTTACGAAAATTTACTGAAACGGATCGTCGCACTAAAGCAATTTTATTTATAATCAACTATTGCATAATTTAATAATATATGCGTATAAGTTCGTTCATTAATTGCACTTCCGCCTTTAGAAACTCCGAATGTTTAATTTAACTTCTAGAGGGGATACAGAAGTGTGGATTGTGAGGGGTGGGGGGGGATGTGAATGTTAACGAAATGGAAGGGCCCTGAAAATCCAGCGGCGGTGATTATTAAAAATATCTGCCGCATTTCTAAAATTGAAGTCGACGAGTGGTGTTATGCAAATTGGGACGAGGGCGAGTTTTCTCGAGCTTCCTTTCGGCTTAATGCAATTTGATTCTGTTTAAAGTAGCCCGAAAGGGGTTTGAAGAGGAGACGGCGCGAATGCCTAATTTAATTAATTCAGGAGTGAATTAAGATGAAAGAAAACATGGGAGTTAATGGCGGAAGTCATCCGACTTTCGGATCTACCGTTATGCAGCAACTTGGTTTATTAATATTAGACTTGATTTATTTTTAATATTCGCATTGCAATATTTGTTAATTTTTAATTTATAGTAAAATTTTAGAAAAACTGAAGGAACATCAGCAAGAGCTTCTGTTCTACGAGTTACCGTATGTTAATGAATCATTTCAAAATCAATGCATTACATTTATTTTCTATCCTTATGATAACAAAATGACGATGACATGTTTTCTATTTAACTACGTACCATAGGTCACCCAAAATTACATTTATAATAGAAATTTAACAGAATAACAAACTATCGTTATATTGTAATTAAACTTTCGGCCCAGAAAATATCTCAATAATCTTACATCTTTTGCAATTTTTTTTGTAGTCTATAACTCTCCAATCTTGTTCCATGCAACTTATTAACAAAATCAACTTGACTGACGAATTTGCTACCTTTAATACAGCCCACATCCAAAATACCTTTACTGCTGGTACAGTCACACACTCAATCAGTAAAATTCCCACACTATCAACATTGATAGGTCCTGAATATTTTTCTTCATACATACTAGCCATGATGAACAAAAACACCAAACATAAGATTGTTTGTGGAACTTCGCGTTAAATCTCCATCATCAGGAAATGAAATAAAATTGGAATCATATTGCCCTAATTGTCCTAGCCGACAAATCCAATAAATATTTATGAATAAATGAGATATATTGTATAAAAATATTGAAAGGTCTCATTTCTTCTTAAAAATAACCTTTTACATAGTATCGGTCGCCAATCATTTATATTAAATATCGTGCTATCTAATTCTTCTATAAAGACTTCTTCGCGATCACTAGTAAGGTGCAGAAATACTTTTGCTTTTAAACATTCATGATAAGCGTTTCAAAGATTTAAATGCAGTCTTCATTCAATGTCTCACAAATAAAATGATCTTTAGGAAATGAAGATCTGAAAGCTAAGTTTTTTAAATATGGTGTACATCGTCGAAAATAGGGGCTCCTGTTGCACTGAGACATGCTAGTCTTTGTGTACTGCTCAGGAGTTCTATCGTCCCCTTTTTCTTTATCCTACTCCACCACACCACTGCTCCATAGGCTATCATGGGTCTTATCACCCTAATGTATAGCCATAGAGTCATTTTAGGGTTTGGTTCCCATTTTTTCCGCACATTCTCCGACACCTGCCCAATACTATTGATGCATTTTTGGTGGCTTTTGTGATGTGTGGCCTCCACGTCATTTTGGGGAAGGTTACTTCAAGGTACTTTGATACTCCTACGAAGGGAATTTCCGTACCCCCGAGCATCAGTGGTTTTAGGTCTTGTAGTGGTTGTCTTTTTGTGAAGATGACAATTTGCGTTTTTTGGGGGATTGATCGCCAGTCGCTCCCTAGAGCCAGTCATCTACTAGTGTTGCCTATAGCAGTTGAGACAGTACTTTTCCTTGTGGGCAGCAACTTTTTTTCGAATTCGTGATAGATGGCGCTGCAATCGCAAAAATAACATTAATCAAGTCAAAAAACGATAAATTGATGATACTTTTAATTATTCGCCATTGAAAGCGTGTTGCGCGGAATATTGTTGCACGCTGTTTGGATCCTTCGAATCATGTCAGCCTTGGTGGTTGGCTGTTCTCGATACACCGAATCTTTCAAGAATCCCCACAAGTAGAAGTCAGGCGCTGTCAGATCTGGCGACCTTGCTGGCCATCCAACTGGACAAGGGGTCCAGCTCCCTATCCACCTGCCAGGATACGTTTCGTTCAAATGTGTCCTCACCATGTTTGCAAAACGTGGAGTTGCGCCATCTTGCTGAAACCACATTCTGATCCTTGTCTCTATGTCCACATTTTCGAGTAAACCGGGTAGGACCTCTTGAAGCAGATGTAAATAATTCGCTCCATTTACGGTACCCTCAAAAAAATATGGACCGATCAAATACCTGTTGACAATGCCGCACCATACATTCACAGCGGTGTTGATGATCCACTTGCTGCATCCACCGAGGGTTGAACGGCGACCAATAGTGACTGTTGTATCGATTCAACAACCCGTCACTCCGGAATGTAGCCTCGTCAGAAAACATCACGAACTTGAAGAAGTTTTCGTCATTTTGCAATTGCTGTATTGCCCACTGACAAAACGATCGCCGTTGTTCATGGTCCTGCTCACTCAATGCCTGATTCAAGGATACGTGGTACGGGTGATACTTTGCGTTTTTCAAATACCTTCTTGCAGTCTCTCTCGGGATGCCACTTTGGTTTTAGATCTCGCGAACTGATATGTGAGGGTTCAAATGAACCATAGCCAGAACGGTGATAACGCGCGGATTCATACGATGATCCTCGATGGTGTTTCGCCTTCGTTGGCGTCGATTAATTCCTCTTCTACATCTCAATTCAATCCGGCGACTGCAGCGCCATCTATCACGAATTCGAAAAAAAAGTTCAAATGAATTCTTCTAATTTTTTTATGTAGAATCCGAACCTGCAATAAAAAATAAGGGTTCCCATTTAAGATATAAAAGTTGACCCCCTGCCCCGCCCCCTAGAGGGTGGGGGTGAAAAAATTGTATAGCATCAGATGGCCCTTTCGAAACCATCAAACTTTTATTTGGAACATTTTTTTTGTAGGACGCATATGTGTCGAGATATTCCAGTGGATTTATTAAAAGGGGTATATATATATATATATATATATATATATATATATATATATATATATATATATATATATATCCATGTGAGGCAGGCTTTGGTGATTTTTACTTTGTCTTGTAACATTAGTGGCTAATCTCCTGTCATTTCGGCCAGGCCTTTTAGGTCTTTGAATGCCAGAATTGTTGAAGCTGGAAAATGGACTTTTAATAGTTCCTTGAGACTTTCCTCTATTGTTTCTGTGTAGGTTCCCTCCGGTTTCTTGAGAAAGCCTCGAACTTTGGCAACACTTCCGTCCTTGGCCAGGACTTTCTGGATTCTTGAACATACCGAAAAGTATTCTTATTCCTCTTCCGCTATTGAAAAGGTTGGGACTCTATTGAGAGAGGCTCTGTCTCCATGGTCTTATCCTCCTCCATCGGGACCGTCTCCCACTTGACCGATGGCCTCGAGAAAGGACTGATCCCGCTGGCGGAGCGTTGACCTTCTTTGGAAGAGTCTTGTCTCTGCTCTACGTTCTCCCCAGCCTCGCTAGTGCCTTGGGTCTGCGCTTTTATCTTTGGGGTGATGGCCTCTGGATTCTGCATTGGTTTACTCCCCTCCGTTGCCTTGTTATTCTCCTTGATATGCAGCCGATGCCCGTATCCGAATAATGGGTAATGGTCCAATTTGGATAACTCCTCTTTAGACTTTTTATCTTTGGAGAATGTCCATATCACACCTTTTACCTCCGGGTTTTCCCCCATACTGTCCACAGATGTTTATTTAGGCCTCGGTTCCCGATTTTCAATCGTTTCAGAACCCTATCGACCTTCAGTCTATCCTCCCCTTCATCAGGGACGTATGCCGTGCACACCTGTAGCTTGGGAATATCATCCCACTTCAACACCCTGAGAGATGCTCCATCCCACGGTGCCAAGATTAAATCTGTCTCCTTTAGCCATTATGCGTTTGCTTCTTTGGCGCAGGTTATTATTAAATATTCCGGTCGGTGTGTGCACTTTACGAAGTGTACTTGGGGCCCTTGCTCCGATATGTACTCATACGCCGTCATGATTTCTTCTTGGACTGTCTTCAGCTTGTCCTGATCGAACTGAGTTTTTGGAAACCCCTGGCACCCTATAGCGACCTTAACCGAAGTTAGGGCCTCCGTAAAGGTCGGCCCATCCCTTTTTATCTTTTTATCTCCCTGGGCATGCTATTGTTCGATCTGATCTTTTTTGAGGCTCTTTCTTCGGGTTTTTTGAGCACCCAAGGACTTTGTTTGCCCCGAGCCTTACTTGTCCTTGAGTTTTTTTCTGGCTATTGCGTACCTGGCTGGCTATGAAATTGGCCTTGATTACCGCCTTTTTGGCCTCGATGTAATTCTGGCCTTTCTTCGTCAGTTTTGCTACTTTTGTTTTTGTGACGCCTAATAACGCTGCCTTTCGACTTTTTTTCGTCCGATATGAGATCTTCATCCTCTAGGGCACTTATTCGCAGGTTCGTTTTCCCAGAAGCTAGGAAAATATTCGGTCGACTTGGTCAGAGCCTCGCATGATCAGGTAAGGCTCGATTCAGGAGGGTTTCGCCCACTGCCCCCTGAGAAAGTCCGAGACCGTACAAACATACCCCTGCGGCCATTCAGCTCTCAGCACTTTACCTTTCACCTTAGCTTGGGGTTTGGGTTACTCTTCGTTTCCATTCTCACTTACAACCATTGAGGGTACTTATCCCGTGCACCACTTAAAAGTGGTAACCCTCGATCGAGAAAAAAAATACTAATGTAATCCATACCGCAGTAAATCATGTTCTATCTAGGTTTTATATAACTTCTTTTACATGTACTTTAGATTACTTTGTTCGCGGTTGCTCTGAAGTTTTGAGAACCATGTTCTTAAGTTTTTAAGTTGTGATATTCTTCTTCTTGGTCCTTCCTTTCAGGGTTTCGATACACGGAGTTTAGTATTTATTTTCATCAATGCCTTTTATCAACATTTATTTCACGCATTATACTTCTTTTAGCGTTACTACACAAAGAGTTTAGTTATTTTTATCAATGCTTTCTAACATATCAAAATCTGATTGTCAGAAAGTTAAGATCAAAACGTTTTTTTTACAATCCTCAAAAATACTAAGTCAATTTCTGACTTCTTAGGAGCTGTTTGGTGTAAAGGTGTGTACTATACAGCCGTAAAGGCCGAAAACAATAATTTGTTAAAAGATTATTGATATGTTTTGTGGTATATCGTCCCAAGCTTACTGAATCCGTAAGTTATCTGAAGAAGATTTTCTATTAATTCATTAAAGATTATGACGAATGAAATAAAAAAATTTCACATTACTCAACCCAAAATTTAATCATTAAGGATATTGTATAATGAATTTTTTTATGTAATCGAACCCCTGTGATGAGGTAATATATAATTTTTTGCCCTGAAAACGTTTAATAGTTATATAGGGTGTCCAGGAAGTAAGGACGAATTTTAATTTGGTGTCATTTTGTCATAAGACGGTTGGCGGTCATGTTTGTTTAAAGTTTGTTATTTGCTCTCCTTCCCATTTGCAGCCTGATAGGTTTTGTATGGTGAGCATTGTAGTTTGATGTTTATTTTGCTCATGGAGCAGATGACATCCAAGAAACGTATCCAAGTGAAGTTATTACAAAAAAGTGAAAGCCCCACGGCAACCATTCGTGAATTGCATGTGACCCTCGCATGTAACGCTGCTCCAAACGAATCTTCAGTTCAGAAGTTGATCCGGAAGTTAAAGTTCTGTTACTAATGTTAAGAAAACAGGTCGACCGCATTCATGAGGAAGATTATGTCACTGATCGGCGACCGTTACAGAAACATACTTTCTAATTGGGTTTTTGCAGTTGTAGATGAAAATGATGGTTTTTGGTTTCAACAAGATGGTGCGACATTCCACACATCCCATTAAACGGTTGCTCTGCTAAAAGAAAAGATTCCCCAAAAAATTATCCCTTCGAATGGTCTTCCTAGATCATGCGATCTTACACGTTGTGACATATTTTGTAATGATTTGTAAAATTAAAAGTGGATAACAAACCAATAAGAATAAATGATAAAATTCAAAGGATTATTAACGGCATCCAATCAGACGATTGTGAACGCATCATCAAGAATTTTAATGAACGCATTGCTCGTTGCCGCGTGGCCTTTGGTAGTCATATGAAGGATATATTTTTTCATAGAACTTTAATCTCAGTCCCTTAACACCCTTTATAAAATCGGAAGATTAGCTTTGTCTTAAGTTTGTATTGGTTCAATTTTCTAGTAATCTAAATAAATATGAACTTAAAAACAAATAAAATAGGTATTTTTAGGAGCAAGCACAAAAATTTTAATTTCTTCATTAGTTTATTATTGATACATTACAAAATTGACTCTTTCAATATTTCCTTATTTCTAAAAACCTGTAGAACTAATAATAATGATGACGTTTAAAACGTAGCATTTTTATTTGTTTGTTTTCTAGTACTAAAATACATTACCTTACCTGTACAAATTATTACGCCGGATTGTTGAAACAGTTGTTTTCCATCTTGTGTATTTACCTATTTGTGAACATACGCACATGTCGGCAAACATTATATTTAGCAAACGAATTACGGCAGACACTTGAAATATCGGTCGATTACGATTAATTGCATTTCTGCAATGCAAAGGCGACACCTGAATATTAATTAATGATAATACATTTGGGTCATCGATTCCGCCTTTGAAAATGTTGGCGCAATAATGTCACGGCTGCGAGTAGAAGATTTTAATTAGAACGTTTAGAAAGAAACGGAAACTTTACTTCTAGTGCTAAACAAAAAAGTAAATGGAAAAGTAACTACAGAAGTATTAAAGTTAATGATAAGTACATTTTTATTAAATATCTTAATGGATAACATCATAAAATAAATTAATGAAATATGATAAAATTAGTTAGGTGGTTGTAGAAGATGTACTGGTGAGATCGAAAGATAGAAACACGTGTCTACAGGTGTTTTATAATTATTGATTCTTGCTAGTTAATTCTGATTACATCAATTCTACTTCATATTTTCTTACACAAAATTTACTCAAGAAATGTTCAATGTAAATTATTTTTAAAAATTGTCAGAAATAAATATATTTAAACTAATTATATTATGCAATTATTTAAAAAAATGTGTTTCGCCAAGTATCAGCCTCATGAATCCAATATTCAAAATAATGTTGATTTGTTAGATGTGCTATTTATAACAAGCCGAAAATTACTTTTGTAATATCCAATATCTAACGAGGTATTAGCCAGGGAAGTTCTTGTTTTATTGCGTGACTTGTTTTGTAGTTTTAACAAGAGCGACGAATTGTTAAATTTTTTAAATTTTAAATATAACAAAAGATATCAATTATTGATAGTTGCATATAATAGGTAGAATATAGGTACAAAAATGTTTGATGCAAGCAATTTGAAGCAAGTAGAAGAAGATATTGGTAAAATTAATAATGGAATTAAATAGATAAAGTTTAGGTGAAATAAATGTTTAGTTTTAGGTTGATTGCGTATAATAATTAACCCGTGTTGATTTATTTATGTTAATATTATGAAATTTATACAACTTAAATCTATTAAACACACAGGCCATATGGTTGATTAAAATTGTTATCTGCTCTAATACTTGACATGTTTATGAATATTTTTTTACTCGTAATTACATCAGCGCATTACATAAATATATTACATTTATTCATTAGCTACACTTTAAAATATTTATTATTTATTTACGAAAATTTACCAAAGTGATTTTAAAATATTTATTAATCCATGTATTTTATGTACATTATTATTTATTTTTTAAATAAGTTTATAAATATATTAATTTTTTCATAAACAATAATGTATTTTAGATGTTTTAAAATAAATTTAAAAAATTTCTAAAAATAATATGAAACAGGTAAATATCTACCTAATTCTGTCATGACTGAATAATTTTATTTGATTAAGACCCAAACTCTGCAGGCCATCAGCCAACTTGGCGGTCGGCGAGACTGTTAACAATTTGACGCAAATTAAAAATGTCAGCATTTGCCAAAAAATATTCACGTGCATTTTAATAATAATCGCGTTAAAACATTTATGTAGTTTTTATTAATAACTGAAAATACAACAACGGGAAAAATTATCGATCTGAAATGATTCCAAATTATTTTTGTCATTGTTACAATAATAAGTTATAAAGGTACACAAATAGAGAAATGGATATACCATAATCAACCCCTCAAATAAACTTAAAAAAACCACCAAAATCTCAGTATTATTTGAAATTCAAACATCTCGTCTCAATTTCACCATCATCCCCTCATATTGTATGATTCATTTGTGCGAATCATCGGGCCATTTCAGCTTAGCAGCAATTATACATTTTATTTTACTTCCAACGTTACTATTATTTCACAATGTTTTATCAAGAGGTAAATGAGAAAATCATTCAAGAAATAGTATTAATTACATCAAAGGATAATGATTGACTATCTTAATGTTTTGAGAAATCGATAAACATTTTGGATTTCCTTTGACCTGATTTATTTATACAATGCCCTGCTTTGCACTCTTTTTCCCACTCCTGGACCATAACCTTCCTATATTCTTTTGATACTCCACTTTGATCCGATCATTGCAATCGCAATTCCTTCACTGGTAAGTACATCGCCATCTTCATGGCCTATTATACTTACATGGCTTGTCCCCATATTAGAGTAAGCTTGTTGTCCTTAACCAATTGGTTCAAGCAATTTTGGAACTAAAGCTTACGCTTAAGCTATTCGCACAACTTGAGCAAATCTTTCCAAGGCTACTGTTTCAGCTTGTAGGACTGATGGCCTTTATAATAATAATAATAATAATAATGTCCGAAATTAATTGATTCCCTGTTTTTTGCCCATTCAGCCTATACCGGTGCACTCTTCTTTGGAGATGTTGTTAAGTTTTTGCCCACCATACTAGAGAGCCATATGTAATAATAAGTTGTACTACCATAATATACAGCCAACGTATCATTTTGGAGTTTCAGTTCCCATGATCTGCCAAAGAGCCTGCGGCACATCTAACACATCACGCAATACGTCCCAGGTGTGTCACATAAATAGAAACATTATTGACAGACCAATATGATTTAAACTGTACGTGTCAAAATTTCATGGTATTCTGACCCTTAATGTAGAAGTTACAGTTATTTTAATTACCCAGCTTTTGTAATTTTCAAGGCAATGGATAGAAATAAAATTCGTGTGTTGATTAAACATTGTTTATTGATGGCGAAAAATACTGATAATAGTAGCCTGATGAGCATTATGGGAACTCTGAACCAGAGAAATAAACTATTATTGACTGGTATATTGAATTTAAACCCGATCGTACAAGCACCGATAATGCTGAACGCTCTAGTCGTCTAAAATCGGCAACTGTTCAGGAAAACATAAAAAATGTCCACAAAAGAGTTTTAAAAGACCGTAAAATGAAGTTGTGTGAGATAGATTATACCCTGAAGATATCAGAAGGTAGTGTCTTTACAAATTTACATGAAAATTTGAGCATGCGAAAGTTGTTTTCGAAGGACCAGAAACAACAACGCGTTGACGATACGCTATTTGGAGCTGTTCAAGCGAAATAAAAAGAATTTCTTCCATCGGTACGTGACAATGGATGAAACATGGATCCACCACTACACACGTCTGAATCAAAAAAATCATCAGCTGAATAGTCAGCAGTCGGTGAAGGTCGCTCAAAGTGAACAAAAACTCAAAATTCGGCTGACCACATAAGGGCATCCGTATTTCAGGACGCGCATGGAATTTTATTTGTCGACTATCTTAAGAAAGGCAAAACTTTCAATAGTGAATTACATTGCATTATTGGATCAATTGAGTGCAAAATCAAGAAAAAAAAAAAACCCGCATGCAAAAGAAGTAAGTGCTGTTTCACCATGAGAATGGCCTGTCACAAGTCGATAAAAACAATAATTAAATTGGTTGAATTACGTTTTAAATTGTTTCCACATCCACCGTACTCTTTAGATTTGACCCCCAGCGACTATTGACTTTTTGCAGACTTGAAAAAGATGCTCTAGGGAATGAAATTTGGCTCAAAGGAAGAAACTGAGGCTTATTTTGAGAGCATAGACAAATCATTTTACATAAAGGGTATCGAAAAGTTAGAGGAGCGTTATCTTATGGATACAGGATCCTTTTAAAATTGCTACTGTTATGTATCGCCCAACGCTAGGCCAAAAATTAATAATTTATGAGAGACTAAAAATATCTAAATTACTTTTGCTGTATGCGAAAGATTTTATTATTCTTCCTGTTTTTTTCAGCACTATTCAAAATTTGTCAAAATCCAATAAACAACTCCCACTCTATAATTCTACCTTATTACTATAAAATTTAGTATCAAAAAGCCTTTACTCACTGATTGTGTTAGAATATAAAATCTTTTAGTTTGTGTGTTTGTATGTGGATAGGAAGTGGCGAAAATGTGCGCGCCTTGAAGGAGAGATTATTGATGAATAAAGTGAAATTTCTAAAAAAAAGTGTTTTTCTTAGTTAAGCCGAAGACTTATTGAGTGATGTGTTATAGTGCAGCTGTAGCTTTAAAGATTGTTTTTTCTAGGTGCGCATTCCAATTAAGTTTCTTGTGCTGTATTAAACCTAGATCCTAGATATTTCACTTCATCTGACAGCACAATTTCTAGTCCATTTACTTTGGGAGTTTTGATTTTGATTATAGTTTTGTCCGGATTGACATAGAAGACTTCCCTCAGACACCATTTTACTATGGTATCAAGGGCATCTTGGGATAGGGTCGAAATGATGTTATCATATTTACCCCTATCCGTCGGCGAAACTTTGCATTTGCCCTTGTCAATCAAGGTGGTCAGGAGGTCATGTACCACGATTCACCATAGCAACCACAACTTGCGCGCACCCTTTTGTTGTGGTGATTCACTCCCTATACCTGCGGTGATCTTACGATTTTCAACTACGGTATTGATCCATCTTCATTTAGGTATGTCCATATATATTCTTAATAGCACCTTTATCTATGATTTTATAGGTTTTGTTGTAAAACGCACTTTACAATACAATAAAAAGCAATCTCCTTATGTTGCAGTGAAGCTACTATGCCTGTTGTGAAGTATAGTATTCACATTAGATTTGCCAAGTAGATAGGCAAATTGCTGCCCTCAAGGCACTACTCCTTATGTGGTTGTCTATAATTTTCTCCGTAACTTTTAGGAGAAATGAGGTAAAACTCATTGAACTGTATGATTTGGCCTGTGATAAATATTACCCTAGCCTAGCTTTTAATTTCTCTAATAGATAGTAATATGCTTTCTTCAGTAGATCGAGCAGTGTTTTCTTGGGACACCGTAGATATTAAGCCGGGTAAGTGCGTCATCAAACGCTGAGACTTTCCTTAAGCCCCTCTGAATAACTCCAATAAGATATGTTTATTAGCCCGATGCTGTTGAAGTGGTCTTTGGACAGGACTTTGTGGAGCCTGGCTGTTTGGGTTGTATAAGTAACTCCCTCACAGAGCGTTCTCCATGTTTTCATTTTCAATTTTCTCAACTTTTCAACGTCCACAGTATTGTGGTTTCACATATTGAGTTGGCACGTCATTTATTTTATTTTAATTTACTTACTTTACAAGCTCTATTATTAAAATTTGAAGCATAGAACTTGAAGGCTGAGTTCACGACTTCTCTTCCTATCAACCCATTATAGCTAGCAGCTGGTAATGATATTCACCAAGCAATTCTGGCTACTGAAGCAATATTATTAGTGTTTTCTCTGCAGTTAATCTGTCAACTTTACATAATCCAGAACTTTGGTTCCACAACTCCAAATATAATTAAACTTTTCTTTCCTCTATGAAAAATTTAAGGTAGATTATAATTGCATCTGAAAGTTAAGTTTTAGCTCTTTCATTTCATCTTGAAGCAGAATAACAACTGCTTTGAGCGAAATGATATCGTCACCCAACTGCATAAAACGGGAACAAGTCCGACAGTGCCAACATATAGGCATCCTAGTTGCATGTTTGCTTTACACTGTTGAAAGTTTTCCTGTTTCATCAGGGCACGTCTCTGAATGGAGATTTCCTCTTTAGAGGACACCTAGATTCATACGCTTTTAGGATGCTCTTTCTAAGCTGAGCCGCTGCAGCTCTTCTGTGATCTGGATCTTAAGGTAGAGATCATTTGTTCCCATACTTAAGCACTCTCTATATTATTGTTATTTTTATTATGATCCTTTGGATTACCTGTTAACAAAATAAATTAATAGACACATACATAAAAAAATACACTAAATTTTGAACACAGTAACCACAGGCGGACTTCATTCTTCAAAATGTTCTTCCAGTCAAATCCTGATGGAATGTTATTTATTCCATAAAGGCTGCGTTTTTCAGATTTCTATACTCCATCTTTCTTTGTAGTCTTCTTATCGAACTTAATCTGCTGATGGTTCGACAAAAAGGGTTCTTCCACAATATGCCAATTTTTAATTATAATTGCTGTAAAGGCATCAGAAGGAGATGTGATTTGAAGGTGATCAAAGCACTTGATACCGCTTTAGTGTGATGGGGTTAACCATTACTGTGGTTTATACCCCACTGACATCAGACCCTAAACCTTGTGTTTTTTGCCTTTAGGGTTTTCCTTCTATCCGTCCTCAACGATCGAATAGGGCCTTTTAGGTCCTTTAGGGCCCTAGGGCCCCCGCAGGGGTGGTTGACGTGCACAGCCATTTGGGAGAAGCGACCCCACGTACCCGAGCCGTTCATTGCACACACACGCACATCTCTCTCTCTCTCTCTCTCTCACACACACACACACACACACACACACACACACAACGACACTGACACCCCGTGAAGTAATGCCAGACGGCGGTTCCCCGGGGTGTCAGGGCGACTTGGGGAGGTGGTTTTTAGTGGGTATACCAGTATATTTCTGGGGACTCCAACACTCTGTCTATAAAAGATTTTCCACCTCCCAGCCACTAAAAAAAGGTCCTTTAGGGCCACCGACAAGCTCTTCTTCATTGCCTTTCAACAGTTCATCCTCAGTTGTTTTACTTTGCAAGTTTCCATAGACACGTTGCCTTTTCAGCATCTTTGGACGTTGGGGAGTCGTCCACTCCATATTTAAGGTTATGGTCTATGTATGTCCTACGAGTAGCTAGGGAAAGAAAAAGATCCATTATAGCAGAGCCTGACATGCCATAGTAAATAAGGCTATTGAATATGGAGGCCGCCTGGTACCCAGAGTCCGCATATATAAAACTAAGCCATGCAGACATCGGCCTTATGCTGTTTCACCTTGGATTGAGGTATTTGTTTTTATATAGTTTCCTTTCCATATTGATCCGGACAGTGAAACCAAGATCCACCAGACTTGTCACCTGCGAGACTTGACCACTGGCATCGACAAGTCCGATATGACAGGCCAGAAGGTTAGACCTAAGCCACGTTACTACAACAAGGCAGGGGTAAAAAAGGAAGTAGTAATGACGGAACATTCTAGAGATTTGAAATAGAAATTGCTGAAAAAATTTGAGAAATTAAAAGCTTGAAAGTGACAGAACAATTTCTGGTAAACACTAGAAGTCTGATTTAATAAGGAATGGTATGCTGAGACCAATAATAATAGAAAACTGAAAAGAATGTTATAAACTTGGGTAAGATAAAAATAATAAAGAGAATGGTTACGACCGTTACTAAGTGGTATTCCACACTTTAAAAACGAAGATGATCCAGACTTGTTACCCGCGAGACTTACTATTGTTGGTTTGAGTTTACGTGAAGTGTTTTGTAAATGAAAATGACACACAGTTAATTCCTTACTTCACTTGTTTATTCAAGTGTTAGATGTACATTTCGTTCACAAGGTGAACATTATCAATAACAAACTAGAGAGTAAATCTATATGATCACCTCTTTAGTAGGGGAGTGTCAATCTTCTACTGACTAAAACTATTCCTTTGATATCGCTTTTAAGACTTGTCTGAGACCAAAGGTCTGTTTTACTCAGGTCTTCTACAAAATTATGAATACAATTTAGACATCCGGTATAGACTATTTCTTCGAACCGGAATAGCCTAACCAAAAGAATCCCGATAAGGTAAATTAATGTAGAATCGATTGGGTTTACTTGTTTCCCAATTTATTTTCTAAGTAATTAGAATTGATCAGTGGCTCAGTGATAATAATAATAATAATAATAATACACTTTATTTGCAATCGCAAATACAGATACATATAAAAAGTAAATTTATTATTACTGGGTTATAATTGAATATTAATTAGGAGAGTGCGAAGCCTTCCACATTTGGTATTAAAAAAATTTGTATTAGTTTATTTCTTTGCAAACGTTTACAACAAGATCTTCGATAAACTCCAGTATACTAGGAACTGCATTTGCGTATTCCGCACATAAAGACTTTTTGCGTTCACTGGAGTTTAGTAATTTGTATGAATCTAAACCATAAATAGGACCTATGTAGGTCAGCATCATCATTGTAAATAATTTTAATCCATTCTTGACTAATAGACTTGATTTATTTTTTTCATTAACTACAACTGAATCACAATCTTTCATCTTCACTACCTATATCGCAATGATATTTTTCGTCTTTGGTTGAAATTACTAGTACTTCTCTCCTGAAGAAGTCTTGGATAGAATGGAATTAACTTTTTGGAAATAAATTCTGCTGAAATAAATGGAAATGGAAAGTATTAATCTAAAGTCGCTTATTATTAGTCCACTATTAATAAAAATCGAGAGCGTCCTGAAGAATATCTTTTTAAACTGTAGTGCCTTCTCTATACAAAACAAATGTATCAACATCGTATTGGGCGATTAATTTATAATCCGAATTTAAAACATCGCTGGGGTGCATTTCGTACAGTATCGGAGACATAACAGAGCCCTGAGGAACATCTGCATAAATCTTACAATCGCTGGAAAACTTGTTATCTATATTTCAACAGTGTATATGATATTATAAATTTCTTATTTTATATTTAGACTATATTAATTTATTGCACCATAATATAACATTAGCAGTGAAAAAAAAATCACTGTATAACGATAACCAACAAAACTTTGATATATACACTGACTAAGAAAACCCTAACTGTTTCAATCAACGCCATAAACATAAACTAGCTGCATTTTGTTCTAATGAAAGTCTCATTTAATGAACAAAATTACTCCAAAAAGTTTTGAGACCTTTCTAAAAAGAATTAACCAATGTTTAGAGCTTTTGATAAAACCTTTGGATAGACATTGACTCACATAGACATTTTTTTAAATTGTTAATATAATAGGAGATAGGTAAAGGTAATAATAATGCATTATCAATAAATTCTGAAGTAAAAAAAGTGATATTATGTGTGTAAGCAATACGATATGACTTTTAAATATTACTGAAATGCAGAAGGCCAATTGATAACGTTCTTTTTTACGCGAATACCAAACTAACCATAACAACCATTACTCATATAATTCTATAATTTTACATATTTTCCATGTGTTTACATTATATTATCAACCAAAAAAAAAAATAAGTAAAAATTATACACATAGAATGTAACTGCAATATGAAGTTTATTTACTTTCTCAAAACGTAATAATGCACATTGGGCATTTTCAAAACAGTGTTGCGCGTTCTTTGGACAGTGGAATAACAAACTTCGTCTTGAAATAAACTAAAGCGCAGCTGCGGTCGCCTTCCTTTGTTTTCACAGCCCGCTGATTTTATATCATTAGCCAAATTTATTAAAAGACGTCGACTGTAAATTCACAGTTCACGCGAGATAAATTCTTTCTGGACGATTGATACGGCCGGTTATACTAACTGGAAAATTTATCTGGTGACATTTTGCGGTCCTTAAAATGATTTACTGCGACGAACGAAAAATTTTAATATGTTGGACAGGGTAGTAAATTTATTGCTACATTTATTCAAATTAATAACAGCTTAATAATAATAATATATAAAGATATTATTAGTAATGTGATTACTTTTTCTTATCTAAATAATTAATTAATAATTAGAAAAACTTTATTATTAAATAATTAATGTTTGAAAATAAATATTTATAAGGTTTGTATTTATTAACAACGAGTATGAATAAATATTATTTATTATACGCAATCAATTTCAATATCATAATCCAGATCGATGTAACTCCCAACGAACTAATTTTGAATTAATGAGTTTCGTATGCGATACTCAAGAGATGCGTGGGTGGCGAATATTCTCGCTTAATACTCCTCTAACATATTACATGTTTCGCAGCTCCGAAAGTTTGTATTTATTAATTAATGCAATTAAAACAAATAACTTACGAAACTCAAATCGAGCGTAGGTGAATTAATTATAATTTAGGACTTGTTTATCTTCTAGTTGGTGATCCGTTCCGTTTTTATTTAATACTTTTTATTAATCAATGATGACCATAAAAACTGAAATGATGTGATGATCAACAATAATAAATATCAGTCAGTTGGAAATAATGTTTGGAACTTTAAAGAGTAATTTTAGCTCAACCGTAAAATTGAATATACGAGGGATAGATGGAAAGTAGTACTCGCTTGCACAGTGCGGAGCACTGGTGAATAGAGTAGCCGCTGAATGTGTGTTAATATGTTCATTTGTGTATTCATCTGCCTGATGAAGCCACTGTGTGGTTAGACATGTGCAGTATTCAACAATAAATGTGAAACCCTCTCAACTGTATTGTTGTGTTGCTTTATTTCAATGTTCAGTTGTATTTCAGCTGTCTTTGTGAAAAGTTACGACTCGCTGGTATTGACTATGCTGTGAGTGTTTATAATGTTCAAGAAAGTAAAATACGCCACCAGTTAAGAACTTATGGTTATAATTATATTTCTCAACGCAATAATGTTTGACCTTGCGATATTCATCAACTGAAGGATATGTATGAAGAGAATGTTATGTATGAGTCGTCTGTTCGGTGCTGATGGCCTTCAGTTATTTCAACCATTCACCTTAAGACTTGACTCCTTCAGATTACCACATGTTTACCAAACTCAAGACTTTTTAACAAGAAAGAAAGATAACGCTTCTCAATTCACTGACGGCAGTAGAATTTGAAGCTGGGATACAAAAACTCGTCCCACGTTATGAAAAATGCTTAATTTTAAGAGGTGACTTTTTAACAAGAAAGAAAGATAATGTTTCTGAATTCACTGGCGGCAGAAGAATTTGAAGCTGGGATACAAAAACTCGTCCTACGTTATAAAAAATGCTTAATTTTAACTATATAGTGAAGTAGTTTAATGTGTGTTCTTTACAAATAAAACATTAATATTTGTAAATATATTCCCAAACAGGTATTACTTTCCGGATGGCCCTCGTAATACAACTTAAACCATTTCCCTACAGTAATGGGACATTCTGTATAATATTAATTGTTGAGTTGCAACTTTACTGTACTTAATTACTTTCTTCAATGTTTAAAATTTTATTTACATAAATAAATTATATATGAAAAAGACATACGGTAAATAAGGAAGCTGTTGAATAAAATTCACAAAGCTGTGATATCCCGCTTCAATTTTTTTCTCCGCTGTAAGAAAAAAAAATAAGGGTTGAGTCCCGATTCGATGCATAGAAAATTCAGCCATAAATATGCCACACTTCCATGTCAATACAGTTCGACACATCCAGCTGCGGCCTGAAATATTTTTTTTTCTCCCTTTCGTTCCTTTTTATTCGCCGGGATTAAATAATCGTTACAACAAATCCACGTACGTAACTGTCTGAATCGAAACCGATTTGCAACACGTGCGGAATAAAACCCGTATATATAAAGCCCACGAGACCGTTTACTTTCTACATAAAATTCCTTTTTAGTCCGTCTAGCAGTGATACAAACATAGCGATGACGTTGCCAACGAATAAATACATTTTTTAAATCAGACAATAAGGATGAATCTACAATAAACATCAACTTTTGTAGAGATGTAATACAAATTTTTATTCTATTCTGTTGCTTATTGAATCTTTAGCTATCCTGCTTTATTAAAATCTGCTCTAATTTTTCTGGACTGAGGTCAAGACATTTTTGCCTATTCTCATTTCTCCTTCTCAAGACATTTTTTTTTTTTTTTGGACTGAGTTCAAAACAGTTTTGCCTATTCTCATGTCTCCTTCTCAATACATACATCTTGCTTAGGAAATATAGGTATTAGGTATTATTTACTTTATCCAACCTGCCTACAAAAAGATTCTAATATTATACATAATAACAATAGTAATCTACAGAAATTTTGATCGCATATGGAAAGGCTTGAATTTACAAAATATGGGTTCTTCCATTCTTTTGGTGTCAGTTGCTTCATGAAGACTTTCTTGATGACTATAATCGATACTTGTTCTGCTACTCTCTTGATGGAACAAAATTTTCAAATTAGGAGAAGTGAAACTCTTGTGATGTTCCATTTCTTTATTTTCAGATAACTGAGTTTTAACTTTGATAATCCAGAAGGACCGAAACACGTGTCAGTTATCTGAAAATAAAGAAATAGAACATAAAAAGAGTTTTACTTCTCCTAATTTTCTTGATGACTATTCACCATAATGCAATACTTTAAATACTAAATGTTATAATGGTTAAATCTATTTTCTATTTGTTTTTTTCGTTTAGTTATCAGCAGTTCTAAATATGTACAGATTGTTAAAATGTATAAATATATAAAATGTATATGCAGGGTGGCTGTCCACTAAGTTACTCACCAATTTTCGTAATATAAACGACGATTTTTTAAAAGTATTCTGATTTTCATGAATTTTCATGAAAAATCTTCAACAGATTTTAATAAATTCTGCCAAAAATTTACTTTATATATATACAGCTATAAAACAAATGAAAAATTGTGACAATGCTGCTTATAGTTTTTCTTGAATTTCTCATCAAATTTTAGGTTATGAGTACAAAACACACGCTCAAAAAGTTTTCATGAATTTTTAGGAAAACTTCTCATCAGATGTTAATGAATTTCACAAAACTGTACTCAAAATAGATACAGTTATAAAACAAATGATAAACTATAAGCATACTGTTGATAGTTATTCTGGAATTTCTAATCAAACTTTGTTTTACTGTACAAAACACACACTCCAATCTCTGCCATGAATTTTCAGAAAAACCCATAAATTCATTTCGATAAGTTTTAGATAAATATACTGAAATTATAAAACAAATGATAAAATAATAAAAAAACATAGTAGGCATGGAATAACTTTATGTTTTTTATTGTCTTCACTGAATATGAGTTGGGGCGATCGATCGACGTTTTTTGAAGTACGGTCTGCTGAAATGTACCGAAACACTCTTATCAGCATTGATCTCAAGTCGTCACTGTGAGCCCACTTCTTGTATTGAAAGCATTTGGAGAGTTTTCTAAATATGAACTGTGGTGCCTCCTCTACTGAGTAGAGCTGTGTCATCTATGTATTGAGTGATCATTACCTGAGCCAGATTCGGTATGTCGCTTGTCTAAATGTTGTACAGTGTAGAAGATAGGGCTGAGCCTGCAGAACCTGCACAAATCTTACGCTCACTAGATAGCGTTTTGTTGATCTTGCATCTAAACTTTCTGTGGCAGCATCGGGTTTAATTGAAAAGCCCTTTGAGATGAACTCGGTCGCCATACGAAGCTAATGAGCAAGCTTATGGGAAGAAAACTCGATTGGAGGTGAGGTAATTTGCCTTATTTAAGGATGCTGATCATGGTAGCTATCTTCCAAACCATAGAAAAGTATCCCAGTTGCATTGCAGCGTTCGTGATGTTTAAGAACGCGCATCTTCCCTTGCATGCGAGGTTTCTAACCATCGCGGTGGAAATACCGTCGATACTCGGAGCTTTTCGCATTTTGAGCAGTTTTATAAGTCCGTTTAGCTTTTCTGAGATGGTCTGTTGAGAGGTCCATCTTCTGTAGTTAGAATTTACCATGTAATTTACGGTTTAAGTGACTTCTTAGATTAAGTCGAAGTTATCGCTTGGGTTGGTGAATAATTGACACCCTTAGTTTGGTCGGATTCGATGAAAAAATGACCATTCACACCTAGTAGCGTTTAGCTGTTATAATTCTGTCGTTTGAGCGACCGAGCGAATTTCCAAACCGAGTTTGGTTGATCATTCACCGCATCAAGGCAATATTCCCAGCGGTTGTTCTTGCATTTACATATGCCGTCTCTGACTATGAGTCTATTTCTATTGTATTCCGTATGGTATGACGGATCGCGATTCTGCTGGTCGTGGACTCTTTAACAGCGTATTGAATTGCTGAAGAGAGCTTATTAGAGATTTTACAACCCACAAAGACCGACTGGTGCCGAACGTCAAGTCCAGAAATACTGGATTGTTATCGAAAGACCATTCGTCAGTTGTCCAAATGGCGTGATCTGAGTTGACATTTGAAATAACGGCAATGTCAATCAGGTCGGGTCTGTAATGAGCTGTCGAGGGGCTAATACGTCGCCGACGTTTCCAAAAAGAGACACATTCCAAAGGAAGAGGCGATGGAAATCGGGAAGTCTGTCGGGTTGTCAATTAACACTATATCATCGGTATATGCCACCATCCGCACTTTATTTTTTGTAGTTTCTACTTCGCCCGCTTGCAATTTCACAGGATTAGATGAAATACCAACGAGTAACCCTGCGTTACCTCAACCATATCTTTCATTCATCTAATACATTCATACTTTAGTAAAAACCGATGATTATTTATACGTTCTTCATATTCAGTGTGATTTTCCATCACTCTATCCTATTTTCTTGAACACTCTATCAAACTTCCTATATAACTCAACAACGTATGATACACTGCATACACGCTTTCTCTCCCTTCAAAATCTTTCTCTCTCTCTCTACTACTACTACTCTTGCAAAAAAAAGCATTTTAACTCTTACAATAGTAAATATTTGATCTCTAGTTCCCCTTTCTCTTCTGGCACGGTATTTAAAATTTTTCGCTTCCCTTTTCTTCATCTTCTTACTATAACTGCCTCTAACTCTTTATTTCATTTAACTTTCTCTAACCTTTTTATCATATCTAGATTTTTCATTACTCTCTAACTTCACACCTTTTTTGTTTTCACATAGTTTCATTATCTCATTATCCACCAGTAAATGCAATTATGAAATTGGCTTAGTTTGCATATTTTTCCTTCGAGGTGGTCCATGAATATTTCAGCCAATAAAGGGCTTAGGGGGTTTCCCATAGCTAGGCTAATGGACATTTAACTAATAAAATAAGTAATGAAATGAAAAAACTAGATATTAAAATAGCATTCAAAACAAACAATAGCCTTGGCAAAATTATTAAAAATAACAAAGACAAAATGAACAAACTCAATAGTTGTGGAGTGTACATGCTAACATGCAATGACTGCCCTAAAAAATATATTGGACAAACAGGACGAGCCTTTGACGAAAGGATTGCAGAACACAAAAGTGCATGGGAAAAGAAAAAGAACACCTCAACATATGCAAATCATCTACTTTCCGAAAACCACACCTTCAACCAGGATTTTCAGATTCTCCACACAGAGAAGAAAGGGAGAAAATTAAATCTACTCGAAAACCTGGAAATCAACAGATTCGAAAAAACGGGCCTCCTGCTAAACGAACAAATTGAACTGTCAAACTCCCCACTACTTAAAATATTTACCCCTCCATAGTGCCAATAGTGTTAATGTATATATATAGTTATAAGTTTTTCTAATTTTATTGTAAACTTTCATTCACCTGAAGAAGCAATAAATTTGCGAAACAATTGTAGTGAAAATAAACACACATTTTGAAAATCTTAGTTATTTACAACTTTAATATACAAAGGTAGTTTGTAGGTCTATGGCTCGTTGCTGTAGCACATTAATGCAGATTTTAAATGTCTGAGAAATCTTTCCACTAATTATTTGCTGGTGGATGGTATGCTGACATTCTCAGTCTGGAAAAAACTATGATTTTTTCCAGTCTCTTGAATAGCTGTGATTCGAATTGTCGTTCTTTGTTTTTCGTAACTCTGAGTGGTGTTCCAAATCTAGCTACCTAGTGTGTGACAAATAACTTTGCTACAGTGCTAGTTTGATTTTTACCATCTGGTGAAACGGTCCACTCGAGGTAGAACCTATATGTTTCTGTTTACTTCCTTCAGCAGTCCTACGATGTTAATGTATACATCCAATTTTGCGGATGGCAGTGAACATTTTATGCCGCCGCTATGTTATTTGGTGAAATCTTCACACGTTGACAAGTCAAGCATTGACTACTCCATGTTTTGCAGTCTTCTCGTATTCTGAGCCACACAAATTTCTCTGTTGCGAGTTTGGTTGTGGCTCTTCAGCCGGGGTGAGATAATTGATGTAAGCTGTCGAATGCTTGTTTTCTAAATGGTCGAACTACGTTGGTCGATATATCACAATATATGTCTGCATTGTATTCTGGAAAATGGATTTTCTTCAGTGCTTCCCCCATTTAGGATGCGTTTGAGTTTTACATCTGTTTCCGGGACTGGAATTTTTTGATAGCTTTTACTTTGTCGTGCAGAGGTTTCGTTCCTTATTGTGATACCATGGATCCCAAAAAGAAAACTTGTTGTGATCAAAATTTGCTGTATAATATCATTTACGTAGCAGAAATCGAAATCTCGCAGTATTCCGTCCATGACTCTCTGGAAAGTCTGCGCAGCGTTACGTAAACCAAACTAAACTTATGCATGAACGAACAGTCCGAATAGCGTGGTTATTGCTGTTTTTGGAATGTCTTCTTCTGTTATCAGGATTTGACGATATGCTCCGACTAGGACGATTGTTGAAAATATCTTTTTTCCTTGGAAAATGTCGCAACATTTCGCTGTTGTTGAGGGTGCTTACTCCTATTCCATTGGCTGTTTTTACGAGTGTTTCTTGCACTTTCGTTTTCCGTGGGAAATGAATAAAATAAATGTAAACGCCGTTAATTTCGATATATGTTCACTTGGTTTATTCTAAAGTCGAATTCGTTCATATTTACAAAATATACAAGTATTTAAAACATACAGAAATATTTCCCCCTACAATCGAGGGTTGGTGGTAATTACAATGATTGGTTAGGAATTAGGGAGAGGTGTTAAAACTAACAAAGACAGTTTATGAAACAGAGCTTACAAATACTATTGGCAACATAGGTACATTTCTGGGAATTACAGGCACTGCCCTGGGTTGGGGCACATACTTAATCTACATATATACAAAGAATTATTTACAGTTTTCGAAATGTACCTAAAACGGACGACAATATGGCCATAACGTAATTTATCAGTCCTTGATGGGCTCATCCGGGCCGTACAACAAGTAACCCCCTGGGGTGAGGGTTGTTAATGGTACTTCCTTCCAGGCAAGTCCGAAAAATCGCGAATTACATCGCGACAACGAGTTTTGTGATGGCGTCGTGTTTTTTTGTTTCCGATATCCAGTAATAATTAATAATATCACAGGAATCAGCGCCTATAATCGCTTTTTGTACATCAGTTACTATAAATTGCCATACGAAATTTCTTCGCAACTTTAGAACCAAGTTTAAATTATCGAACCGTGTGTGTTTATAATAGTTCCGTTCGCTGCATATAGATATACTTACCTTTGCTGCGTGCCTGCCTTAATAGATGTCGTGGAAAAACACAGTCGTCGGCACTCATGTCGAATTATATTTTCGTCTGTTGATCTATGACCTATAGACGGCGGGCTATGTTCGGCATAAGGTCAGTCGCCGCATTTACTGACCTCGCCCATTTCCCGTTTGTTCGAATTTTCAGGAGGAGTGGTCGAACTTAAAATGGAACCAACATGTAACAACTGCGATTGGTTTCTCTGCGGGGACCGCTGTGTAGTCTGGTCATCCTTATGGTAATTGTTCCCTAAGGTGTCCGATTTCGTTTACTAGGTTTCTCAGTGTGTCTCTGCTGGAGGTTTCATGGACTGCAGGTGTTGTGGTGTTTATGATAGTGTATGTTAATTCAGCCACCTCGTCTAGGCTTGTTTTTAATTGGTCGTCAGTATAGCAGTCTGCCTAACCAAAGTGATCGCAACAATGTGTCTGGAATTGAAGGTGTTGTAGGAATTGGGATGGTTTCCTGTTCCGTAATTCCTCATGCTCCAATAGCTATTTCATCCGGTGCTCTTGACTTACGCCGAGGCGTCAAATTAGTTCGGATTTTAGCTTATCGTATTTTCCATTTTATTGTGGGTTAGTTAGGACGTCTCTTATTACTTGTGCGTATCGTGCTTCCAGGTTTCTAGCTACGTAGCTGGATTAGTGTCTGTGGGTATTTTTGTCAGCTCGAACTGACTTTCTACCTGAGCGAACCATACTGCCCAAAACGATGGGATACGCACTTTTACGCCATTTCACTATTGATTTTGCACACTTCACTCACAAATTATTCTGTTAATTGCGTCGGGGATGAACCAAATTTTGGCAAATATTGTGTACTAGACAGGAGACCGGAGACTGAAGAGGGAATCTTAAGGAAGAACGTCAATAAATAGAGCATTAACTCTACATTTGGCAGTACAGATTGAAATTAAGAAAAAGATTCTCGATTATGTACCCCAGAGTGCCTAATACTATCCAATGTATGATAATCTGTTATTGGTCATTTCAAAGAAATCTATTTTACCTGTAATACTTATTTTCTTGAAATGGGCGTTACTATTTAGCAGATTAATAGTATATCATCGTATGGAATTGTGCTTTATTTTTCCTCATGGTCGTTATAGGTTATAGGTTAAGTAGGGTCTTAGTGAGGTGTGTTAGCCTCTCGTGAACTGCGACCTAACAGATCTATTGTTCTACCCTTAACCAATCACTTCCCAAGCAGTCCCACGTCCGCCATGAACCTGGTAACTATCTTGGGGGTGATAATGCCCACTTCTTCGGGGGATAATCGGTCCCTGCCGAAATGTGAAAGACGCTTGTGAGCAATTGCGAATCTCATGGTCGTAAAGGAGGTACTACTCAACTATAAAGCGGGGGATTCCCCGCTCACACCTTTTCGAATATACATGTAGTATCAAATCTTAATTTATTTTATATTGTAAGAATCATATTTTAGGACTATTTAATCTTAATATTACTTTAAAAATATAAGATTTTATCATGAATCTATCCACCTAGAACTATTTTAAATTATAAACATGTTACAGTAAAACATCACCACTAATGTAGGATTATATTCTGTAATATACGTAATAGAAATAAATACACTCGATAAAAAACGAATTACGCTGCGATTGTGTGAACAGCATTGCAAAATCACTAATTAAACAGTAGTGATATCGCTTGTAGTTCAAATAGATCTGCTAGAAAAGTAATTACGAGCCACGGTATCGATCGAAAAGGACAATAATAGTATTTTCCGTTTTATTTTAAATTGAGCTGTCTGCCCGCCCGACGTGTGCTGTTTTTTTAACGCAGTTGAAGTAATAATACAATGGACGTAATCGAGTCTTTTTAATGAAATTTTAAAATTATATATTTTTACGTCTTCAGTATAATAGGTTTGGTTAGTTTCTTTCTTTAACGACATCTAACATGTGTGCTAACATGTTTAGTTGTTTCAGATGTCTGTGAGCAAAGTTACGCCCGCTAATTTTGACTGTGCTGTTAATGAGAGTGCTTATAATATTCAAAATAATAAGAAACGTCACTATTTGTGAAGTTAAGGTAATGATTCTTAACGCATGAATAACCTCGTATACAAATCTCTTGGAATTTAAGTGATAGAAACATAATTAACAATAATAAACACATAATGAACACTAACTTACGGTTAATAAGCACAATTAAATATTTCATTACATAATAACACAAATAACTTTCTTTCATAAACATCAATTGAATGTAAAGCTCCCTTTCATAATTCCATATCCCTATACCCTTAATTATTTCCTTTTCAGTAAATATCTGATATTATATTCCGGCACGAGTTGTTTTAGTAATGAACAGATGAAAACATCCGTTCATAATTTGTTGCAGAGTGAAATTAAATTCATGCTCTTCAATTAAATATTCGCTGAGCTTGAATGGCGTTAGTGGCGAAAGCCTTAACAGGAAAATAAAAACAAAATCTTAAGTAGTATTCACTTATGTACGTTTTAATTAATTATTAATCATTAATCATCCATGTGAATGGACTGGTTTGATGTAAATAGTACTGATAAAATTGTTGTATAAGTGTGACCCATTTTCAGTACATTATTTAAAATGTAATCGCGATAGGTTCCTCGGCCTTGGTCCTTTGACGATGGCATCTTTCTTCATTAGGCCTATACACGTGTAATTACAAGACGTTCGGGAATCGTAATCAATGGGAATCGATTGAGGAACTAATTACTTTAATGACCACTCTTCGCCGTCGCTAATTACACCCAAGGGCTTTTGGGGAGAAGGAGAAAGATCGATAACATGTTCCTGAGGCAACGAGGGGACCATTGAAAGTTTTTGAATACTAATAACTTCTGAAGATGATGTTCAGCCATCAATGTAAAGATTAATTAATAAAAGGCTCATTACGTTTCTGGCTAGTGAAGAGTATTAACAGTTTCTTTAAATGAAATGAAATTTTAAAGAGAATCTAAATGCAATTTATACTTATGACTTTCAAACTTTCGCTATAGCTGATTCTCGAAGATTAGATAATATTAGGCTCTCTCAATTAACTTAAAAATTCTATTATTGTAATATACTATTTTTTAAAGAATGATTTAAATTTATATATAATAATATTTTTAAACTAAAAAAAACAATAACATACATCACTAAATTCGGGTTGAGTAATGTGAAGTGTTCTATATTATGATGAACGAAATAAAATTCCTCACTTCACTTATTATAAAAGTGAAGTAAGGAATTTTATTTCGTTCATCAGTAACATATATGATTTTTTCAGATTAAATCAAATTAAAATAAACGAGTTTGATGCCGAACCAACTTGCCTGTGATATTTTTCAGATTAAATCATATTAAAATGAAAAACTATGTTGCCCAGTCCACTTGTCAGGGTATCGATTGGGATTCGTAAATTTTACAAATAAAATCCCTTGAATATTCCTGGAAAATTCACGCTGTGTTAATATTGCACTCGCGTTATTCATCGCTCGAGTTTCAACGCATACAATGCAATCAGTTTCAGAGACAATGGCTTTACAACATGCTAATTCAAGGTATGTAATAAACTATCCTAGAGTAGTGTCCATAAATTTTTAATGAGTCAACCCATTCTGTATTAATTACTGCCTAATTACTTCTTGTATATATTATGTTTGTATGAGAATGAGTATAATGAATAAATATTAACTATAAATCTTTAGATAAGGTTATATTTCCAGCAGTTGGAAGAACTACTGGTATTGGATTGATGAGGCTGTTACTCTTTGAAACTCCATATCACTTAATAAAATACTGACATAGTATATTAAAAGAACTACTGGTGTTAGAAAAATACTCTTCCAAAGGTGTCTTCTATGGTGTTGTTTTGATTACTGATACCAATGGTAGATGGTAAGCCTTATCTACAAAAATCATGCACTTTGTTTTTAAACGTCTGAGATGTTTTACCGTGCTTCAAATCTACGTAATTCATATATTGTATGATAAGTCAGTTCGCTTGATCGAAATATCTTCCAAAAGGTTTAATTTATAAATGTGCTTGGTAATGTTCTGAAGTCGATTGAGTTCAAGGTTGATCAAGAGATGAAAGATTTTGAAACTAAGTTATATATAAGTTATGCTATTGTGATTAGTTGAACTACCCTATTTATACCTGCGGTATTAACGGTTAACGTTTGATGGCGCATGCGCGGCTTCTTGTGATTGAACAGGACGGACTAACAGAGATTTCGCTGGTGTTACCTGTAGGGATTATAATGTGTGGTGCAAGTGATGAGGAATGCTTGTTACATAAAGTGGATTTCTAATTGGGTGGTAGTCGTTGGGCGTCGTCGCGTTTTTTGAGATTATGTATGTTTTTTCTAATTCGATTGATTCGCGAAAAATCCATTTGAAATGTACTAATACTGCGATGGAAGTCGTGTTGTAAAAATTTATCTTGTATCTCGTGGATTTAGAATGCTCGACCAGAGATGAGAAGGGTAGTTCTTTTCCGACGGCTCTGATGTGTTCATCTCGTCTATTGGTTTGTTTGATATGAACTTTAAGACAGTCGACACAGGGGATGTTGTATACTCCTTGATTTTCAAGGGTAATACTGTCTTTTAGGGAATTAAGGAATTGTCCGATTTTACTCGATGTGACAAAAATTGTCTTGATATTGTGACTTTTTTGATTTTTGGAGATTTTGTCTGTTGTACCTCGTATGTACGAAAGAAATGTTGTATTTTCAAATACAACATTTCTTTCCTACATACGAGGGACGTGTCGGTGTTTTTGAGGTAAAAAAGAGCTCAAGGTTCATCAAGAAAAGAAGAATTTTAAAAATACGGTCTTAGTAATACTAAGATGGAGCAAACCAATATCTTTAATATTTTCTTCGTTTCGTAACTTGACCCCCTCTGCTCGATCTACATGCTAAAGTTAAGGCCACCGTTGTATTTTCCTGAGTTAATAGTACGGTAGAGAAGTTTCCAAAGATTGCTTTAATTTTTATATCCATTACTAAGAAACATCGATTTAAAACATTGACAGGCTGCCCTATATTTAAGAATATTTTTTCTGCTATATTGCTGTGCACGAATAGCGTGCATTTTTCCTAAACGTTTATTATTACCGACATGATTAGATTATCTTGCTTTGATTTGTAAATGTTAAAAGTTAATTTCTACCCAGGTTTAACTCAACAGATCTCTCTCAAATGGTAGATGTTAACGATTTCAATCTGAAACTTATCCTACTCAATAAAATCTACACTCTATCGTTAAGATCTGCATTGACTACGCCTTAATTTTTTTATTGATAGCATGATAAAAAACTACTGGCTTCTTGAAAGATTTTAAAGAGTATGCTATTGTTAGACGTAAAAATATTACTAAGAATAATTAATTTAAAGAAAATAAATAAAAAGTTCTCTTCCTGTTGTATCAAGGTCATTGTGTCAAACGGTATACTGCAAAACCTGTCTATGAATAGTATGATAGGCGATGAATGTATTGTAGTAGTTTTTACATTAATCGTGAAATCATTCGGCGAGAAATAGCCAATGCATTGTCTCACTTAGGTCTTTAAAACTTGTTTCTGCTCTACAATAACCCATCAATTGACGGATATTTTTTCAGTTAAATGGTATAAACTTTACAAAATCTATACGCCAACTTTAAAGTCTACGCTGTACTACTCACGTACTAGTTAATAGTACTAGTAATAAATAAAGGTGATCGCTTCCTTTCAAATCAACAATTGTCATTGCCATTGTAGACGCCTGGTAGAAGTGGTGAGAGTATATTGCAAACAATTTCTCCAAGTAACATTTCCTTCAATGGAAAGGTCTATATTACTAAGCATGATCAATCAAAAGTGTTGGCTGTGCTATATTTAAAAGTATTTATCCAGATGTTTAAGGAAATATAGAAGAACTACTTAACAAAAGAGAGGGGATATTTTTAAATATATAGTGTTCAGGAAGTAAGGACAAATTTTAATTTGGTGCCATTTTGTCATACGTTTTTCAGTCGTTGTTTTTTGTTTGTTATTTGCTATCCTTCCCATTTGCAGCCTGATAGCTTTTGTGTGGTGAGCATTGTAGTTTGGATAAAAACCAAGCAACGTATCCAAGTAATAAAAAGTTATTACAAAAACACTGAAAGTCCCATGGCAACCATTCGTGAGTTGCTGCTCCAACCGAATCCTCAGTTCGGAAGTTGATCCAGAAGTTAGAGAACAGCTGAATGTATCAACAAGTTCAATGCATGCAATCCTTACAAAATATCTGAAAATGCATGCGTACATAATTTCATTAGACTTCGTCTGAAATATCTTACAAAAGGGTGAAAATGAGGCATATTTGCTTATAAATAAAATTGAAAAGAACTCCGAAAAGTGCAAAAGTGTTTCACCTGCCTAAGAAAATACGTGGGTTTGAGTGGAAGAACATGATAAACAGTGAACTCCGCCCGTTACTTCTGTGTCCTAAATTATTGGTGTATTTTTTATAAATGTATGTATATCATATAATTTTGTAAAGACAATAAAGAATAAAGAACGGTGATCGTTACAGAAACATGCTTTCTAATTGGTTTTTTGCAGTTGTGAATGAAAATGACGAGTTTTGATTTTAACAAGATAGTGCGACATTCCACACTTCCCATAAAACAATTGCTCTGCTAAATGAAAAAATTCCCCAAAAAATTATCTCTTTGCGTGGCAACCACGAATGGTGTGCCAGGTCATGCAATCTTACGTCTTGTGACTTCTTTTGAGGGGATTGGTGAAATCAAAAGTGTACGTGAATAAACCGCACAGAATACACTAATTGAAGGATGAAATTCAAAGGGTTATTAAAGGCATCCCACCAGATGTTTGTGAACGCCACATCGAGAACGCATTGATCGTTGCCACGCGGTCATATGAAGGATATCATTTTTCATACATAAATGGGACATGTTACTTAATGTGTTTATAAAAGAAAATTACATTTTCAATTAATTTTGTATGTTCTATAAAACTTTAATATTCGTCCCTACTTCCTAAACACCCTTTACAAGACGGCTAACGAACTTTACCTGTGATATCTTTAAAGAGTGGTTTTAGCAAATAACAATAATTGTTCAGAAGCTGGTAGGGTAACTACCGTATTAAATAGATAAAGTATTCAAACTTCTAGATTATATGTGAAAAGAAAAAAACAACAAGTCAGTGTGGATGTTACAATATACGAAAAGGCTTCAAGATCAAATTCTAAGTAGCTTGTACAATGAGTTACATTCAAGAGAATATTCACTTCTTCTCTAATGCAGGTACATAATAAATCAATATTTTGATTAAATTTAAAAAAAACAAAAAAATATGACTTATGAATTGACGTGGGCTTCATAGGGACACATAAAAGCTTATACTTCATAAACTCAACTATTTATTATTACTCTTTGAAAAGAATATAAGTTGGGCAAAACAAACAAATACAAAGGATCAAATCAAAAACCTTAAACTATTATAATAAACACATTTTAATATTTCTGTTGGAATGTTTGAGTACGTGAAGAGTATTTATTATTAGAAGTTTAAAATACCTTTTTCTTTACTCTTTTATTCAAATCGTGTTTGAAATGTACATGTAGTAATTAAATAAAACAGTGAAGAACAGGGTATTTTAAACTTTGAATAATACAGGGTGGACCAAAAGTTCGTTTACATTTCAAATGATGATTTAAAAGAAACTAGTTATGTGAGATAAAAACTTTCTATTAATTATTAAAGTACACAAATAGCGATTTTAGTTTTAAAAAATTACATCATCCATATGTGATCTTTGACTATTTTGACACTGCTGCAACCTGGAGTGGAAATTTTCAATGACGACCTCACAAGTGTTTCGTGAAATTGTTTGCATTTCCTCTCAAATATTTTCCTTTAATTCCTCTAGGAATACTGGGTTGCTGTGAAAACTTTACTTTTAAGGTATCCAAAAGAAAGAAGTCCAGTAGGGATAAGTCCGGGCTACGAGGTGTCCAGTTAATAGCACCTCTCTTGGATATCACTGTTTGTCCAAAAATTTTGCGAATAGCACTTAATGAGTCGTTGGAAGTTTGGCATGTTGTCCCATCTTGCTGAAACCTCGATCGTTGATTAAAACCAACGAAACCTTGTAGCGCTGGTGATAAAAATCAATACCCTGTTGCATGGCAATATACCGCTCTGTATTCACTGTAACAGCATTTCTTCGGCGATCTTCAAAAAAGTATCGACCAATAATGCCTCTTGCTGACAAAGCTGCCCGTACAGTAACCTTGGGTGAATGCAGAGGTTTTTAATTCTTCAATGTAGGATTAGTGTCCCTCCAATTCCTGCAATTTTGCCTATTCGCATGCCCATTTAGATGGAAGTGTGCCTCGTCTGAGAAAAAATGTTGGTAAAGCTGGTGAACCTCTCTAACATTTCGTTTGCAAATTAGAGCCTGTGAGCGTGATCTTAAGGCTTTAATTCCTAAACCATTTGGATTTTGTACGGATGTAAATGTAAATCTTTGTAAAGAATACGAATCAAAGATGTTTTGGGCACACCTAAGGCGTTAGACCGCTTCCGAGTAGAAAGTCAATAATTTTCACAAATAGACACTCGACGTTTTTGGGATCTCCTGATGTTCTAGGTCGGCCGGATTGTGGTTGATTCATTGTTGAACCTGTCTCCCCAAACTTCTGTACCCATTTTCGGATCAATTGAATCGATAGAGCTTCATTTTTACGCCGTATGTTGTAATTAGCGTAAAATTTTCGTTGCGCTAGAGTAAAAGAATGGTTGTTGCAGTAGTACTCGCGTACACAAAACGCACGTTATTTATTGCTAAACGACGCCATGGTACTGAATTCCCATTGGCCGCTCTGGCGCTTCGTAAACGTAAACCCCGCCGTTGCTGGTCATCGCAGCTATCGATTCAAATTTAAACGGACTTTTCGTCCACCCTGTACTTTAATACATACTGACAGTCATAAGTAAAAGAACACCAAGAATTCGTCGCTCATTTTTTATGAAAATTTCAGATAATACGTAAATAACCCACACTAAGAAATGGTTAAAATTTCAACAAAAAATCATGGTAACATTTTCTTTGATTTCAATAATGAGTTGCTCCTGCACAATTTCTGAAGCACTCAGCAACTCGCCTAGGCATACTAGAAATCCAATTGTCAATGTCAGCCTGAGGGATTGCATCCCAAGCTTCGTGAATTCGCATCCTAATATCAGAGAAAGTGAGTGGGGGTTGCTGAAGATGGCCCAGTCTTCTGCCAATTGTATCCCACACGTATTCAATAAGTGTTAGGTCTGGAGAACGAGAAAGCCATGGAAGTAAATCAACACTGGCTAGTTTCAGGAATTCCATAGTAACCCTAGCTGTATGCAGCTTTACATTATCCTGGTGGAAAATGGGGTTTTCCAACCTTCTGAGATAGGGCATTGATGTTGGCTCTAGAACTGTTTAATGTAACGATTTGAATTTAATGTTCCTGGATCGAACGGAGATTCCTTGCTTAGTTGAACCTCGTTAGAGGTGCCCAATGGCTCTTGTTGTTGAAAATTGATCCTAGACAGCGACGAGCCGAAGAGATCGATCTTTACGTTTTGTAGTGTTTCTAGAGCGCCCAGGTCGTAATCTCCGCCGTTGTTTCTGTCTCTCGATTCATCTACGCCAACATCGAGATATTGTACTGATACTTCTGCAAATTTTTTGGGCAATATCACGAATCGACAAACCTGCTTCTCTGAGCCCGATTACTCTACCTCCTTCAAAATCGCTTAATTGTTGAAATACTCCATGTTGACGAACTCGGGGCATCTTTTGATTTAAATGGAGAATCAATTAACTGATTTGCATAATAAAATTGTACTGTTACTGCTCAGTTAATTTAATAAAATACCAATAAAGTGTCTTTCATTTTTAGGTAAATTGATAAAAAAGTTACCATAATTTTTTGTTGAAATTTTAACCATTTTTTTAGTGGGGATTTTTTACATATTATCTGAAATTTTCATTAAAATTGAGTGACGAATTCTTGATGTTCTTTTACTTATGGCGGCCAATATATTAGCATATATTTTTCGGAAATTAATTGATCTTTTGCGATATTAAAGTCAGAATCTTTCTCTTTTATTATTTTTTAATTTACCTTTCGTAACTGAATAGTTGAGTCTGTTAGTTGTTCAAAGTTCATATTCTTAATCACTTTCGTAAATGAAATACGATAACACTTTTAAATATTTATTTTGCTGTTGGCGACAATTGTTTCGTCACACTGTGTCTTCTTCAGGCGAAGGAATTATTACCTTTCGACAAACCTTCATGTCATTTTGCCTTATTTTCTTTTCTTACTTTTCAACCAACCTTCAAATCGTATTGCGCATGAAGTTAGGCATAGCCGCAGAAGCTTAGATTGTTGTCTTCCGCTCAGCGAATATCAAAAGATGTAACTCCTGCAGAACTAAAAACAAAACAAAACGATTTTCTTTTCTCAGCGGTTATCAAAATATGTAATTCCTACAGAATTAAAAGCTAGGAATGTAATTATTTGCACTATAAATGTATTTGTGCTAAAATCTTTCTTTCCAAAAAATTGACTTTCAGTTAGACCTAATAACCAAATAACCAAATTTATTATTATGGGCGTTATCTGTAAAAAAAAAACTGTAGTGGCTTTTGTGTCTAGTTCGGAATTTTAGCCTTAGCTATGAAATAACTTCCTTCTTCTTTGTTCTTAATTTCTTAAATGAATTGTTCTTAAATATGTACGCTGGACACTGATTGTTTTTTTTTACATCTAGGTGATATATTTTTATTTTCCCTAAAAATAATATATAGATATATACGTAAGATAAGTGAGTGCCTTTTATCCCACCCACCAATCAAGAAAACATCTCGTGTTGCTAGAAAAACTTGGAATAATTAAATTATTACATAAATATTATCTCCTGTGCAATTTTCAATTAAAATACCGTTGCTTAAATATTGATAACTGGAGGGTGGGATAGTGGCCACCCACCCGCCCTACATATACAAACAAAATTTAAAGTAGAACTCTATTTTAAAGTACATATTTAACATCAACACTAAATTTACTGTTTGTTTCCAGGAAACTAAAGCAGTAATATAAGTTTTAATTAAAATATATATGTAGGGTGGGTCGGTGGCCACTATCCCATCCTCCAATCCGTAAAACATACTACCAAGAATTCACTAATAATTTTTCAATTTTAAGTGAAATTATTTTTTAATTTGTAGTATTAATATTCTTCCTTATGTAATTTCTAATTATAAAACCGTTGATAAAATGTTGATAATTGGTGGGTAGGATAGTGGCCACCCACCCACCCTACAAATACAAATAAAATTAAAACCAGAACACTGTTTTAAAGTATTTAACATCAACACTAAAAATACTGTTGATTTTCTGGTAACTAAAGCAGTCAAATTAGCTGAAATTTAAATATATATATGTAGGGTGGGTGTGTGTCCACTATCCCACCCTCCAATCCGTAAAACATACTACTTAGAGTTCACTAATAATTTTTCAATTTTAAGGAAATGATTTTTTAATTGTAGTATAAATATTCTTCCTTATGTAATTTCAAATTGTGAAACCGTTGATGAAGCATTGGTAATTGGAGGGTAGGATAGTGGCCACCCACCCACCCTACATATACAAACAAACTTAGAGTAGAAAACTCTTTTTATTTACTTGAAATTATTATCACAAAATATACTGTTGTGGTATTTGGAAACGAATCCAGTACTATTAACTAAATTAAAAATGTTACATAGAGCAAATGGGTACCCTATATCCCACCCACCAATCTATAAAACATTTATGTCTTTTTAAATAAATTTGTAATTTCGAGCGGTGGAATAATTAAATTATTACATAGATATTATCCCCTGTGCAAATGTAAATTGAAAACCGTCGCTTATATATTGATAATTGGAGGGTGGGATAGTGGCCACCCACCCACCCTACATATACAAATAAAAGTTAAAGTAGAATACTGCTTTAAAATATTTAACATCAACACTGAAAATACTGTTGACTTTCCGGAAACTAAAGCAGTAGCATTGGGTGAAATTTAAATGTATATGTAGGGTGGGTGGGTGGCCACTATCTTACCCTCCAATCCGTAAAATATACTACTAAGTGTTCATTAATAATTATTTAAATTTTAATTGTTTTGTTGCATTTTTAGTTTTCTTTCTTATGTAATTTTTAATTGTGAAACCGACGATAAAGCGTAGATAATTACAGGGTAAGATAGTGGCCACCCACCCACCCTACATATACAAACAAAATTTAAACTAGAACACCGTTTTAAAATATTTAACATCAACACTAAAAACTCTGTTTATTTTCCGGAAACTAAAGCAGTGAAATTAGTTGAAATGTAAATGTATATGTAGGGTGGGTGGGTAGCCACTATCCCACCTTCCAATCCTTAAAACATACTGCCAAGAGTACACTAATAATTTTTCTATTATAAGCGAAATATTTTTTAATTGTAGCATTAATATTCTTCCTTATGTAATTTCTAATTGTGAACCCGTTGATAAAGTATTGATAATTAGAGGGTAGGATATCTCAAAAACGAATGATTGGTTCGAGATGAACCTTTAAACTTAAGGTTTTATCATTAAAAACTAGAGCTAAAAAGTTTTTGGTAAACATTCATAAACTGGAAGTGGATGTTTAATGGATATTTTTCTAAATTTGAAAAACATAACATAACAAAGGTTAAAGTAAATGAGAAATTCGTTGATGATTTTGTTGCAAAAAACAATAAAACCTTGTAAGTAATAAAAAAAATAAAGCGTAATCCAAATTTAAGTTTAAATATAAACGACCTTCTATAGCTAATCTTATCTAATTTAGATTTAAAGTCTGTCCACCCATCATGCATAAAAATTTTATTAATTTACTCACTCAAAAATTTTCTCTTTTGAATTTCTTTTTGATTCAAAAAGTTTTGTAATTAATTTTACTTCAAACCCCGAGACGGTCAGTAATTGAAATTAATATGTATATGTAGGGTGGGTGGGTGGCCTCTATCCCACCCTCCAATCCATAAAACATCATCAAAAATATATAAAAAAAATTGTATGAATAAATCTCTAAAAATTGCAGTTATTTTGTGTTTATTTATATTTTACAATTTTTAATTAAAACCACCGATTGTGTTTTACTGATTGGAGGGTGGGATAGAGGCCACCCACAGACCCTACATATACATAATAACGTTAATACTAATCGTTGATGATTTTGTTGCTTACAAAACAATAAAATTTTGTATGTAATAAAAAATAAAGCATAATGCAAATTTAAATTTGAAAATAAATTACTTTCTATGGCTAATCTTATCTGAGCTTGATTTAAAGCCCTTCGACGTATCATGTATATAATTTTTATTAATTTACACACTCAAAAATTTTACTTTGTCAATTTCCTTTTATTCAAATTTAGTAATTAAAGTTAATGCAAACCGCAAGGCGATCAGTAATTAATGTTAGTATGTATATGTAGGGTGGGTGGGTGGCCTCTATCCCACCCTTCAATTAGTAAAACATCATCCTAAACTATTTGAAATATATGAATACATCAATTAAAAAATGCAATTATTTTGTGTTTGTTTACATTTTACAACTTTTAACTAAAACCCCCGATTATGTTTTACTGATTGGAGGGTGGTATAGAGGCTACCCACCCGCCCTACATATACATGATAACTTTAATTGCCAATCGTTGATGATTTTCCTGCTAAAAGGAGCCAAACCCTTTATGTAATAAGAAATAAAGCAAAATCAAAAATTAAGTTTAAATATAAATTACTTTCTATGGCTAATTATATCTAATATAGATTCAAAGTTTGCCCACCCAGCATGCATCTAATTTTTACTAATTTACTCACTCAAAATTTGTATCTTTTTAATTTATTTTTTATTCAAAAAGTTTTGTAATTAATTTCGTTGGATACAGCGAGACGATGAGGAATTAAAGTTTATATGTATATGTAGGGTGGGTGGGTGGCCTCTATCCCACCCTCCAATCAGTAAAACATCATCAAAAAATATTTGAAAATTTTGTATGAATAAATCTCTAAAAATTGCAATTATTTGTGTTTATTTATATTTTACAACTTTAATTTAAATAAACCGCTTATGAGTTACTGATTCGAGTTTTGATATTTTGATTTTTCTGTTGTTATCAAAAGTTCTTACACTTGAACCCATGAATGTCTAGCTAAACTTTCAATTTTCTGTAACAAGTTTCGAAAGCATAATTTTGTCATTCAAATTCTCATCTCCTTAATAATTTGATATATATTTAGGATAATTTATATCATTTATTTTGACTTGATGCATATTCTTGATAGAATCAAATTTTGATTTAATATAATTGCAATTTTTATATTATACAGATGTACATATTTTCTTATTTTTATTATTATATGGTACTAATCTGTAAATTATATTAAATCAATCTGCATTAAGAAATTATTATTTTAAGTGCATTTAAGGGTTAACAAAAAAACATTAGTTTCTTACTTAACAAACAAATTAACTTTTATTCATTAATACAAGAAATTATAACCATTTTATTTTATAACAGCAATAGGTTTCATAATAGGATTTTATAAATCGTCTAACCTAATATAAAATTTAAATTTCAAATCTCAACGTATGAAAACGAGGGGCTCCAGATGCAAATAAAAAGAACGAAGATGACGACTTCCTGACGGTTAGCATAACGCAATCGAGATTATATCGCAGCAGTCCACTTTGATCTCCGGTTCGCAATCTCCAATGCATGTCAATGGTTGAACGTAATCAAAATCCAACGAGGTGCGTTAATTTCTATTTGAAATATGATCGTGTGCAGCCTGAAATTCCGTATTGACCTGTCGACGTAACTCCAAACTTTCCGGTCCGATTTCGAATATATCAATCGACAAGGCCTATCGTATTATCACCTAACTATTGAATATGATATCGTAGTATTAAGTAGTGTGTTGTATCAATGTGTATATATTTATAATTTAAATGCGATAGTCTTCATCCATATTAAACATTTAAATTATTTTAATTTATGATAAAATCGAGGATTTTCTGTAGAATACAGCAATTTGCAATAGTTATATTTTACGATATAATTTCTTATCATCTGAGTATAGTCATTAATTTGACTTGATATGAAGCCCAATATCAATAATTAAATAGATAAATGATAATGGTCCTAAGTGTGAGCCTTAGGGTACATAGTTTCAGAAATTGCAAAAAAATATGCTACTAGATGTCTCAATCATTGCAATAATATTAGAATGATTGAGGTACTTAATAAATATTTTCGTATTATAATAATTTTTTCTTTTGCAATTTTCTGAAACTATGTACCCTAAGGCTCACAATTAGGTCCATTATTATTTATCTATTTAGCAACATCAATTTTTTAATTAACAACACAGGATTCATTAATATTGCCAAAAGCAATCTGTTGTTTGGACTTAAATACCTCCAGAATGTATTATATTATTGGGTGTGTTACATTTTTCCCTAGGCATCTCTTAATTACGTAATATTATTATTTTATTACAACTGTGTAATAAATACGTGTGAAATTAATTAAATAATTACACAATGACATATAATAATATAGCATTTCAACAATGATACCACCGTTATGTCATCTAAACCTCTTAATCAGTGTAATTAACTCAATCACAAGTAGAAGGTTTACATTATTGATACACATGTTTGACGGTAACACGAGCTTAATTACACGTTTTGAAGTTTAGTCGGATTTCGCATCACTCTGAAATATTTAATTAATTCCTCCCCCGCATCGGAGAATTTAATTCCGAATGTATCAATTAATTTCTGTAAATTCCGCATGCCACTAACACGCATAGTAGGAATTAAATGATACGTTTCATGAACTCAAATAAATCGAGGCACCCATGTACATATATATATACACAGACACACGCAGAAATGCGCTTGTAAATGGTGATGAAGAGCGGAAGTGTTGAATGTTGTGTACAGGAAAATCAAACTGATATTTATTTAATTATTCCAGCATTAAACCTAAATTTTAGATTTTGTGATTAGTTTAAAATTTACCTCGATTTATTTTTAAGATTTTTATTTTTCCTTCTAATGTTACTAATGTTTTTACAACACTGGAGTCTAATTCATTAACAATAATTGTACGACATCTAAAATGTAAACTAATAGTAATTATAAATATTAACAACAATATTTTATCTTATTGTTGACATACCTCAAATATTTATCGTAGTGTAGACTTACCTCAAAAAAGTTTGATGCAGATAATATTCTTCAAAGGATTATCGTACTGCTGATAAATCCCAAATATTTATCGTACTGCTGACATACCTCAAAAAAATCGCATTTTTAGGAGCTAATATTTATATTAAATATTCTTACTTTAAAATATAATTCAGAAAAAAATACACGTTATATTAAATAAAATCATATGTACTGACATTACTGTTGTGTACGTCTCATGTAAATTTTTACTGGAACTAAAGGGCACTCTTACATTTTCATTTATGGAGTTAATAGTCTTTCGATCCGACTTTTATTGCTTTCTGTCGGGCTTGCATCACGGAGTCATGACAATGAATAAAGGCGAGTGCCTGCTTGTAATTGTAAATATTTTCACAGCCGAGTACAGGCTCGGTAGGGGTGGGAAAATAAGAATTTAAGCCCTTATTATGTAGAAATCTCCTCCATTATGCAAAGAGCCCTTACGTCACTTGTTTAGTGGAAATTTACCACTCGAGAATTGAAAAAAAATGGTCGTACTGAGTGGGCGGTTAGAACACTGCTGCGGACCTAAAGTAAAAAAAGGTCTGACTAATAAATTACGACTCATTTTGTAATATATATAAAAGATAATTATAAATCATAATTATTACACTGGTTGTAAATAAATAAAGAAATTGTAATGTATTTTATTTCTATTAGGAAATTATTGAAACTTAATAAATATAATAAAATTAATCATTTTGGTTAATTTTCGTAAATGAAATACAATTACCAAAGTGATTATAATATGAACTTTCAACAACTAAAATTAATTAAATAATCTTATAGACATTGCTCAAATCACAGATGTATCTAAAACAACATGCTACTCCAACGCTCTACCAACCGGGCCACTAAGGCATAGTGGTGAATATCGTGGTGGTTCTTGTCTAACGCATGACATACAATTCAATTTATATACATAAACGTATTTCAACATGTTACGAATATAAAATTAAAAAATATATGATCCCTATGAATTATAAAATCATGGATTGGCATAATAATATTAATGTAATGATTTTCTGTCAAACAAACCAAAACAAACAACGCACGAAATAGCAAAATACCGACAATTTCAAAAAACCGTTTAATATTCAAACATTTAAATTAACACGGCTGTTTTATTTTCAATTTTACATCACTAATTTCCAAATGTTTGCGTTCCCGAATAATCGAACCTAATCGCGGCAATTTATTTCCACCGCCCACCCCTTGCACGCCCGTCCCTTATACGCGAAATTGGCAATAATCCACCCGACAGGATTCCGTGTTTGCGGCTTCTATCTGGAAGTGCATCGTTTAATGAACATCCAGACCACTCGGTTCACTCGGTTCGTCTTCAATTAACCCGATAAGGTTATTGAGAGCCGTTCCGATAAACGATTAAAGCGACCTTGAGGAATTTATTTTTTTTTGCTGTATACAATTGCGGCCATTGTTTTCAAAAGAGATTCCATGATTAGCTGCAAGTGGAACTTTTTATTAGAATTGATGGAGTTAAGGATTAATTACACTATATTGAGCAAAGCCTTGATATAATTAATTATAATTGCAATTGTATTAAATTTCATTGTTGCTGTTTAATAAATTGCATAATACACCTACAAAAAATAAAGCTAACACATAAATATAATTATTCTAAAGAAACTAGAATCCAAACTAAAACAAAAATGTGGGTGTTTCTAAATGAATATCGGGGTTTTAATGTTTTGTAGTACTTATTGCCTAAAACTTAAAATCATAAGTAATATTTAGAATGAAAGAGCAACTCAAACAGTTCTAATCACTTTGGTAAATTGTCGTAAATGTGTTAATGTAAATGTGTGAAAGTGTTATCATTTACGAAACTTTACCAAAGTGATTACAATATGAAATTTCAACAACTAACAGCCTCAACTATTCAGTTATTCAAACAGTTATGTTTTGTTGCACGCAAATGAGCTTCCTCCAGTTGAACTACTCTATAGTAATACCTCATAACTTATCTAACATTGTTACAACAAAGTGGTATAAAAAAATAAAAGTGTTTTCTTTATTCTTAAAAATATCTCAATCTATGCTTGCTGCCAGGTTGTATAATCGATAGACCGATTTTCTTTTAAACAAACAAATACACAACCATGAAACAAGAAGAAAATCCATGCTAAGAACTGAGAGGTACAAGACACAAAAATACTCACAAAACTTAATGACAACCGCAAAAAATCAATACAATGAACTAAAGTCACAGATTATCTTCAATTGATTGTCATGTTCATTCATTTCATATCATCTGATTGTGGGTACCTCTTGGAAGAGATTAGATTAAAAATGTTTTTCCTAGTTCGAATGCAGTTTCAAGAACTTTTCGTATGAATTTTCCTTCGTTCTTCAAATCTTCTGTTAATTTCTAAATTTGCGATTCATTATTTCATTACCCAATACAATAGAACCAAGCAGATATCCCAAATTTAATGACCCTACATAATCCCTTCCTGCTACAAATGTTGTCTTCCCTTGATCCTCAAAAGCTACTTGCCAATATAAGACTTAAGAACAAGCATTGATAAACAAACGAACTAAAACTCCATTCTACTACTTAACTAATTATTATTTAACAATTTTTATTACAGTATCGTGAATTGGGTTTTTTAAATGGGTATGGAATGGCTGAATTAAGATCACGATGGGTTTGTTATATTTTATTGTTTAATACAAAAAAAATCAGCTATAGCAAATGTTTTCTCTTATCTGTGTAAATGGGATCCTGCAGAAGCCAAAAATCAAAATTGGAAGAGTCACTGAGGGCTAACAGCAGGATTTAGACCTAAACTCTAGAGATATTTAATTTCGAGTGCTAATGAGGGTTCAAAATGTACCATAGCACATTGATGATCCTTCTGATCATCACGCTCTGTGGTCTTCAGCTTATTCACCTGCGTCTTGGAAAGGGTGATCCGTTGCACTGCTTGGATCACCCTTTCCAATTTTTTGCCCGTATGATTGCCTTATTTCAAAGGAGAGGCAAGCTTTTATCGAACAGTAGTGATTAAAGCTGTTTACTTAGCTTAAATCACTATTGTTTACTCAGCTTAAATCACTACTGATTGGACCTTCGAAATATATATGCTGTTCAAGGTGGAAGAAAGCACTGGCCCCTGTGGGATGTTGGCAGTCATTTCTCTTGGCACAGAAATAGGGCATTCATCTTCGTAACAAAAGATTATTTTGCTGATAAACTATTGCATGAGTTTCATAGAACAATTTACGTATCAGTTCATCGTACCAAACGCTTTTGCCATGTTTAGAAAAATGGCTATGGTGCTATATTTTTGATTAAAACCTTTGATGATATAATCACTGATTCGAAGTAGCTGATGGTTGGATCAGAGGCTTTTTATAAAGCCGAGTTGTGTATTTAAGATGACTTTGTAGTCATTGAAAGATTCACTTAGGCGAACGTGGCTAGTTTTTTTCAAGCACAGAATAATCTGGTGAGATCATGATTTTTGGGGAATTTGTGGTCTTCAATGACTTTGTGAATGGCATCTGTTAGGTTTTTATACCTTCATCAATTTCGTGATGGATTTATTGAATAGCTTCCAGTCTTTTGTCTTAAATCTGGATATTTCTGTATGGATATCCGTTTTCTTTGTATTATGATCGGACTCTAGTTCTGAAATAGAACAAAAGATTTTCTTTATCTAATATCCCTTGCGGTAGATTTCGATTTCAATTAGGTTTAAAACGTAAAATAATGAGAGGAATACGTTTTACACCAGGAGAGTTAGTTTGTTGTTCCTTTTGATACTTTGGTACCGTAGTTTAAATTCCATTGTAGGCCTGAGCCTCTGCGGTGTGATGAATGATATGGTGCCAGTGGTAGCTTCTGGTTTTGGGGACGTGGTGCTGGTTGGATGATATCAAAATGTCGGGAGAAGATAGTGAAGAGTATTAGGGGAGAGTATCCGATTTTTTCGGGCCTATTTGTAGAATTGGGAGAAGTAAAACTCTTGTAATGTTCCATTTCTTTATTTTCAGATAACTGACACGTGCTTCGGTCTTTACGGATCATTATCAAAGTTAAGGCCGAGTTTTTATTCTTCTTTTTTTATGTCTTTTATGTTTTGTGATTTTTTTATCCTGTGTTATTTAGATATTATAGATATTTTTTAGAGATGAGGTAGTTGTGGTGAAGACACTTTTCTGAATAAGTTTAAGGTCTTCTCAAGAGTGGCCCTGCAGTCGTGGGTTGTAACGGCGGAGCAAGAGAGCTTTCTCGAGGTGAGAGTGGGGAGTGATGGTGTCAAAGAGAGGTTTATTTATGAGATTAGATGAGTATGAACTGGTTGCTAAGTTGCTGATCAGTCTTGAGATTCTTTGTTCCAGAGGAGAATTGTTTGATTGCTCGTAAACTATTTTGTTAGGTGTGTCAGTATTTCCGGAGAAGACGGCGTTCAGTAGAGAAGAGGATGGCGAGCTGAGAGGAGGTTGAAGAAGGCATGCGAGATTTCGCGGACAGGTCTGACGAAAGCTTTGAAGGTGCGGAATTGAATAACGAAAGTGTGGTCTGGGAGGCTGGGTTTTAAGGAAGCGATATTCCTAAGTGATGACTTTTATTTTGTATTTGTTTAATGGTAGAAGAGAAAATAAGGTTATGGTGGTATAGGATGCCAAGGTTGGAAATTTGTTTTTTTGAAAAGATAAGTTACTTGTTGACTGAGAGAGAGGGAGAGAGAAGAGATATTATAGAGTTTTCGAGTACAATGAGGGTTGTGAAGGACAGTGTATTGGGATTTGGAGGGGTTAATGGTTATATTCCAAATGTGGGCCCAATTCCTTTTGAAGATTAGAGACGGCTGTGTGTGAAATATTGTCAGAAGACCAAAGGGCTGTGTCGTGCGCTTAGGTTTGTATTATAGAGGATTTGGGAAGTGGGATGTCGAACGTAAAGAGAGTGTAGAAGGAGGGTAAGAAGACAGAGCTATGAAGAACACCACAGGAGAGGGTGAAAGAAAAGAGGTTTCATAATAGTAGGAAACTAAGTGGAAACGGTTTTATAGATGGGTAGTGGGATGTCGTACGTAAAGAGTGTAGAATGAAGGTGAGGGGGCAGAAACATAGGGAACATCACAGGAGAGGTTGAAAGGTGAAGGGGTTGCAGAAAAGTAAAAAACGAACGGTTTCGTAGGAAGGATTTGATTGTGCGCATAAGATATGGAAAAAGACGGAAGAAGTGACGCTGCCGCAATTTGTTGCGTTGGTGGCGAAGAAAGTTAGACTTGCATTGTGCAGTAGAGAGAGCGTCCATGACGGAAGCAGTTTTGGTGGTCAGGGATGTGGGGCTCAGAGGAATCTAATCTAGGAGTTGAGTAATTATAAATCGTTTAAGGCGTTTGCTCATGCTATTGAGTATGCATATAATAGTAGGAAACTGAGTGGGAATGGTTTTGTTGGTAGGAAGTGGGATGTCATAGAGTACAATGAGGGTTGTGAAGGACAGTGTATTGGGATTTGGAGGGGTTAATGGTTATATTCCAAATGTGGGCCCAATTCCTTTTGAAGATTAGAGACGGCTGTGTGTGAAATATTGTCAGAAGACCAAAGGGCTGTGTCGTGCGCTTAGGTTTGTATTATAGAGGATTTGGGAAGTGGGATGTCGAACGTAAAGAGAGTGTAGAAGGAGGGTAAGAAGACAGAGCTATGAAGAACACCACAGGAGAGGGTGAAAGAAAAGAGGTTTCATAATAGTAGGAAACTAAGTGGAAACGGTTTTATAGATGGGTAGTGGGATGTCGTACGTAAAGAGTGTAGAATGAAGGTGAGGGGGCAGAAACATAGGGAACATCACAGGAGAGGTTGAAAGGTGAAGGGGTTGCAGAAAAGTAAAAAACGAACGGTTTCGTAGGAAGGATTTGATTGTGCGCATAAGATATGGAAAAAGACGGAAGAAGTGACGCTGCCGCAATTTGTTGCGTTGGTGGCGAAGAAAGTTAGACTTGCATTGTGCAGTAGAGAGAGCGTCCATGACGGAAGCAGTTTTGGTGGTCAGGGATGTGGGGCTCAGAGGAATCTAATCTAGGAGTTGAGTAATTATAAATCGTTTAAGGCGTTTGCTCATGCTATTGAGTATGCATATAATAGTAGGAAACTGAGTGGGAATGGTTTTGTTGGTAGGAAGTGGGATGTCATACGTAAAGAGAGTGTAGAATGAAGGTGAGGAGGCAGAACCATGGGGAACGTCACAGGATGAAAGGAGGAGAGGTTGCAGAACAGTAGGAAACTGAACGAGAACGGTTTTGTAGGAAGGATTTGATTATGCGCATAAGATAGAGAGGGATTTTTAAATGTCGAAAAAGACGGCAGAAAAGACTCGGCCGTTATTTGTTTCGTTGGTGGCGAAGAAAGTTAGACTTGCATTGTGCAATAGAGAGAGCGTCCATAACATAAGCAGTTTTGGTGGTCAGGGATGTGGGGCTCAGAGGAATCTAGGAGTTGAGAAATTATAAATCGTTTAAGGCGTTTGCTCATGCTATTGAGTGGGGATATAATAGTAGGAAACTGAGTGGGAACGGTTTTGTAGGTGGGAAGTGGGATGTCGTACGTAAAGAGAGTGTAAAATGAGGGTGAGGGGGCAGAACCATGAGGAACGTCACAGGATAAGGTGAAAGGAGAAGGGGCTGCAGAACAGTAGGAAACTGAATGGGAACGGTTTTGTAGGAAGGCATCTTAAATGTCGAAAAAGACGGCAGACGAGACGCGGCCGTTATTTGTTTCGTTGATGGCGAAGAAAGTTAGACGTGCATTGTGCCATAGAGAGAGCGTCCATGACGGAAGCAGTTTTGGTGGTCAGGGATGTGGGACCCAGAGAAATCTAGGAGTTAAGAGATTATAAAGCATTCAAGGAGTTTGCTCATGATATTGAGTAGGGATATGGGATGGTAAGAAGATGGGTCAGATGGATTATTGGTCTATTTAGGGAGCTTAATGACGATGGCAGTGTTCCAAGAGGTAGGAAAGTATCCTTCGGCATTACGGTCGAAAGATTGTGCAAAGGAAGGAGATGAGATTAGGTGGAAGGCTTTTAAGTGCGCAGTATGGCATTCGTAACCGGGAGAGGAGTTTTTGGAGATTTTTGGTAGGTAAGTGGTCCGTTCAGGTGTGATGTCAGTGTTGAGAAGATGGTTGAATTCAGTCAGGCGTAGAGTATTAGGATGGTTGAAACATGATACAATCGGTGGAGGGTTTACCCGAAAGTAACATTTTCGGCCATATCTCTTTGCACGAAAATTTACTATTTTTACTGATCATCGACCATTAGTTTATCTTTTTGGCATGACAAATCCTTCAAGTAGATTAACGAAGTTTTGGTTAATATTGGAAGAATATGATTTTGCAATAAAATATATAAAAGGGAAAGATAATGTAACTGCAAATGCAAAGTAGAGTGCATTTTAGTAAGATGAGATTCAGCAATTTCTGAGAGATCGGAAGATATTAGGGGAGGATGACGGAGAGATGTGGAGCGAACGGAGATGTTACGGAGGGTTTTCCAGAAAAGAACGGGAGACTAAGGGTCGAGACTGTCGATGGTGTGTAGCCATTTTTGTTTTTTTTTTTATTCTTTGGTACGCAATTTATTTAGGGCATTCAGTCTATTCCATTCAGTTCTGTCGTGTTGGTGGTTGTGGAGTTTAATTTGTGTATAGAGTTGTCTTTTCTGGCGGATAAGGTATACTATGTGGGGATGAAGAGGGAAGTAGTGCGGGAATGGGCGGGAAAGAAAGTTGTGTTTATCGATGGCTTGTTTTATTTTGAGGGTACTGTCTTGAACAGTGGAATCGATGTCGTCGAATAGTGACAGGCGAGATTGTATAGTTTTAAGTGAGGATTGTAAGGCGTTCCAGTTTGTACAGAAGAAGATTTTCTTAGGGGGAAAGGTGGAGGGAAGAAGAGTATTGAAAAGAGAGCAGGGGATGAAGAGAAGAAGGTGATCGCTGTTTGTGGGGAAGCCTGTTGAACAAGGGCCAAAGAAATTGGCGATGTTTTCTTTAATTAGAATATGGTCGATGATGGAGCGACAATGAGGACATATAAATGAAGGGATCATGTTTTCAAGGTGGAGGAGAGGGGAGATGAGGAGGAAGTTTTCCAGTTCATGTCCCCAAAAGAGTAAGACCTCGCCTAAAATAATGGTGCGGAGTTGAGAAGAGAGAAAGTTGAGTGCTTTAGAAGAGAAGATGAAAAGAGTTTCGGCGGATGAGGAGTACGAAAAGGAGATACGAAGTGAGAAAATCATGGAGGCAGCAGAGTGGGATGGCGATGAGGAGTTGATAGGAGATGCCGTGATGGCAACTTGGAAACTATCGATTTTAGTTTTTTTCTTGCGCATATTGTTACATCTGTCGCAGGCGGATAACAGATGAGAAGTTTGTTGTGGGTTTGTTGATTTATGGCTACATTGCAGTATCCTTTAAAACTAGAAAAATAGTGATGTGTTAAACGATCACCGTCACTGCTTTTCTGCATACAGGGGTAGAAGAAGAAGTGGACGGACGGGCGTTAGAACGCTTAACCCTAAATTTATTTCGCATTTGAGGAGGCCGGATTAGAGACTGCTTATTTTTTGCCAGCGTTGCAAAAGACTCCAAATGAATCAATTACTTAATTAAAGAAAAAGTTTCCAATAATATATATGTATTTTTTGATAAATAGTTACACCATATTAATTCTTTATAATTAATAAGTAATACAAATTCATTTAAAATAGTTTATTGAATAATGAGCTGCTACAAAAAACTATAAATACTTATAAAACGATACATCAAATAAACAAATTTAAATGTTTAATGTTTGTCACTTATTTCATGTTTAACATAAACATAAGATAAAAGTAAATGCGTAATTGTGAAGGATTTCGCTTTTATGGTATTAGAAACTCACGTAAACTTTATTTATAGCACACACTTGATTGATTTTATAGGCTTATCAATATCTATAAAGTTTATTACATAGAATTGTTTCCTTGTAAAATAATATCTTCAATTTTGGAGGCGTTCACTTCGTAGTACATTTTTAATGAATAACAGAAAAACGTTTAACTTTTTTATACTAAAAAGTAGTATAAAAAAGTTAAACGATTTTCTGTTATTCTGTATAATAATAGTTTGAATGTCTTTAAAATAGCTATATTAATTTAAGAAATAATAAAATTAAATACTTATAATTATAATTTCCAACAGTGTTATTGAAGTAACAGTAGGCAAGAGTGGAAGATCATATTATTATGAACTCAAGCAATTCCATGTGCGATCAAAATTTTTGTAAGAAATGTTTGTAATATATATTTGAATTTTATTATGTATGTACAATGGATAAAATAAATATTATCTGCTATCTATCTATCCTTCCTCTATGGAGAATAATAAATTTATACATTCAGAAAATAACAAAATGCTCTACATGAATATTACCCTCTTTCGTGCGTAAACACATCAGACTTGCGGATGATCAAAATTCCCATGCATGTGTACACATATAGATCTGCGTAGCGAGATGAAGTTTAAGACTTGAAAACTTGTCTGTTTGCAGTTGCTGTTGTGGTGGCGTTTTTCATATGCTGGGCCCCATTCCACGCTCAAAGGCTGCTGGCTGTTTATTTAGTGACAGCATCAGAGGAAGCCCAGGCAATGTCCATAAGGCTGTACATTGCCCTTATGTACATTTCGGGAGTTCTCTACTTCTTATCGACGACCGTCAATCCACTACTCTACCACATCATGTCCAACAAATTTCGACAAGCATTTAAGGTAAAAATTTATATATTTACATATAGATAATAATTCAATTATATATTATTTTTGACAATCATATAAAGACCTGAATTTTTTATTTATTAAATTTAACCTCTTATACTTTTTCTTTTAAAATCAATAGCTATTATTCAGAATTAAAACTCAAATACTCTAATTGTATTTAACAGTTCAATATTTTCAACGTAATAATCAGTAATTAAAAATATATTTTAATTGTGATCTGAAATAATAACGAAATATTCACCGTAATTAAATCATTTCATATTATTTTGCGGCTTTAATATACTTGTAATTGATACGTTAAATATTTGTAATATAATTGAATAAAATATAATAATACAATTTAATAATAAAATTTGTAGCTTTGATGTATGATGTATAAAACATATTTATAAAATTACTTTAGAAATCAACATATCCACCTCTCTTTTTTTTGCATCATACGAATTCCAATTTTCAGTCCGTATTGTGCGTTACAATATTGTGCCATTCAATATTCATAAAATATCCACCCGGCCACAAAATTTTATTTGTCGTATTGCAATAAACACGCATGTGTTTATTTTTTTGTACTGAACGGACTCGTGTTTACGGTAAATCAAACAATTTTATCGCGCAAATAAAATTCTCATTGGAATTCAAAGCCTATCTCTTGTTTGCAGCTGGGCTGTATTAGAGGTTAAAATAATTTAAAATATAATAATATTTAGTTGAAATATTTTAGGATTTTAAATTATTCGCACTTTTGGTGAAAGCGCGGGGAAATAACGGTAAAAAAGTTATGTAAACTATATCCTTGTGTAGAAAAAAGTCATAATAAAATAACATCGTGATCAATGATCAAACACTTAAATGTAATAAAAGTAATTACGGAATTATATTACAAAGTATAGAGAGAATTATTTAAATTATATTAATAAATTTAAGCGTAATAAAATTAAAAATTCAAATTTATGTCGGCCGTAAAATTTTACGGTATCTATAATTGATCAGTTTTTATGGCTAATTAATTGCAATTTCTGCTCAAGCATTTCTTGTAAAATTATAATTATAAAATTAACGATCATTTAATGACATTTTCCTGGTTAAATATACGTTTATTGTATAAAGTAAAATGCCATAAAGCTGTGTAGATTAATGTTATTTACGATATCCAATTTCAACTACAATATCTGTATTTAATTTAAATAACAATATCTTCTGATTTTATTCCCTAGCACAAACTTATTAATGTTGATTGATAAGTTACGTGAAGTTGATGCAATATAAAATAACTTGTAATCACTTTCTCCACAGTTTATTTTTATTTTGCTAAATGTATATTTCTTTTACGATGTAAACATAAAAACAAAATAAAAAGAAACTATGGAAAAAGTGATTACAAGTTATTTTATATTGTATAAACTTATTATTGAAATAAAATAAAAACGAAAACATAATAGATTAATAACATTCAATTAATTTTATATTTAATCAACCAACTGTGATAAATAAGAGTAATATCCAATATTCCAATGATTTACAACTTTTTAATTTGACCATTAAATACTTCGCAAAATTATTTTTATTCGCGAGAAAGTTGTTTTGATTACCTCTCAATGCCATGTTCGCCACAGTAATAATCTATCGAGGTAATTACGAATTTTATCGCTGCAGTATAATATAATTGTGTGGAAAAAAATATATAATTACTTTAATAAGAACAATATTAAATCAGCCGTAAAAATATTAATTACAATTATTAACTCATTCTAGATTTTCGCCTAATTTTTTGTCATAACCTTTTATAAGCAATTTTAGGATAATTTATTATTAAATTAACTATAATTTGGTATTTGAAAAATAAAAAATTGATAATTGATAATTGATAAATATCTGAAATGAAAGATATTATTAAAATACACTTTGTTTTTATCATACACTATTATGAAGTAATAACAAAAAAGTGTATTTCATTCATCTTCCTGGTCAAAAGACCTTCATTAAGAGTATGGCAATAAACACTAAAATTATAAAATTTAATAACGATTTGATGTAATTCAAACTCAAATTTAATAAAACTTCTAGAATAACTAGATCTATACGGAAGTGGAAGCCACTATCCTACCCTCCAGTTTTTAATTATAAGCGATGTTTTTCTTATAGATATATTTTAAAGAAATAGAGAAGTTGATATACCAAATCTAGTTTAAAATAGCTTAAAATCAAATTGATATTTAGGAAGACACTCGTGAATGATGCATAAGTTGGAGGGTATGATAGAGGCCACCCACCCACCCTTCATATACAGAATTATTTTTACCATTGTAACTGTTGCATTTCCTCAAACCTACAATAAAATTAGATAGATATTGTTAACAATTTCTTAAGCAGAATTGTAGCTTATGTCGCTTATATATGTAGGGTGGATGGGTAGCCACTATTCTATACTCCAGCCTAAAATTATAAGCGACTGCTTCCTTATAAAATAATATTACAAGAAGAGAGGAGTGTAAATACTAAATCTGATATAAAACTGCTTGTAATAAAATCAGTATTCAGCCAAACACCGGTTTATGATGTAAAGGTTGTAGGGTAGGATAGAGGCCACCCACCCACCCTACACATACAAAAATATTTTCATTACTGCAACTGTTTTAGTTTCCTAAAACACAAACCAAAATTATGTAGATGTTGTAAACAAATTTATAAGCACTATTATAGCTTAAGCCTCATTGTATATGTAGGGTGGGTGGATGGTTACTATCCCACGCTCCAGCTTGAAATTATTAGCCACAGTTTCCTTATAAAAAAATATTACAAGAAGAGATGATTTTATACCTAAATCTCATATAGAACTGCTTGCAATAAAAATGGTATTCAACAAAACACCCGCTTATGATGTAAAAGTTAGAGAATACGATAAAGGCCACCCATCCATCCTATATATACAAAAATATTTTCACTACTGTAACTGTTTTAGTTTACAAAACACAAACTAAAATAATGTAGTTGTTGTTAACATTTTTATAAGCACTATTATAGCTCAAGTCTCATTGTATATGTAGGGTGGGTGGGTGGCCACTATCCTAGCCTCCAGCTTTAAATTATAAGCAACGGTTTCCTTATAAAAAAATATTAAAAAAGAGAGAAGTTTGTATACTAAATCTGATATAAAACTGCTTGCAATAAAAATGGTATCTAGCAAAACACCCGTTTATGATGTAAAGGTTGGAGGGTAGGATAGAGGCCACCCACCCACCCTACACATACAAAAATATTTTCACTACTGTAACTGTTTTAGTTTACAAAACACAAACTAAAATAATGTAGTTGTTGTTAACAATTTTATAAGCACTATTATAGCTTAAGTCTCATTGTATAGTAGGGTGGGTGGGTGGCCACTATCCCACCCTCCAGCTTTAAATTATAAGCGACAGTTTCCTTTTAAAAAATATTACAAGAAGACATGATTTTATACACTAAATCTCATATAGAACTACTTGCAATAAAAATGCTATTCAGCAAAACACCCGTTTATGATGTAAAGGTTGGAGGATAGGATAGAGACCACCCACCCACCCTACATGTACAAAAATATTTTCACTACTATAACTGTTTTAGTTTACAAAACACAAACTTAAATAATGTAGTTGTTAACAAATTTATAAGTACTATTATAGCTTAAGTCGCATCGTATTAGTAGGGTGGGTGGGTGGCCACTATCCTACCCTCCAGCTATAAATTATAAGCTATAGTTTCCTTATAGAAAATATTAAAAGAAGTCTGGAGTTGATATACTAAATCTCATAAAAAAATCTGCTAGTAATAAAAATGGTATTCAGCAAAACCACCGTTTATGATGTAAAGGTTAGAGGATAGGATAGAGGCCACCCACCCACCCTACATATACAAAAATATTTTCACTACTGCAACTGTTTTAGTTTCCTAAAACACAAACAAAAATTATATAGATGTTGTTAACTACTTTATAAGCACCATTATAGCTCAAGTCTCATTGTATATGTAGGGTGGGTGGGTGGCCAATATCCCACCCTCCAGCTTTAAATTATAAGCGACGGTTTCCTTATAGAAAATATTAAAAGAAGTTTAGAGTTGATATACTAAATCTCATAAAAAATCTGCTAGTAATAAAAATGGTATTCAGCAAAACCACCGTTTATGATGTAAAGGTTAGAGGATAGGGTAAAGGCCACCAACCCACCCTACATATACAAAAATATTTTCACTACTCCAACTGTTTTAGTTTCCTAAAACACAAACCAAAATTATGTAGATGTTGTAAACAAATTTACAAGCACTATTATACCTTAAGTCTCATTGTATATGTAGGGTGGGTGGGTGGCCACTATCCCACCCTCTAGCTTTAAATTATAAAAAAAGGGCTTCCTTATAAAAAATATTAGAAGAAGAGAGGAGTTTATATACTAAATCTGATATTAAACAGCTTGTAATAAAAATGATATTCTACATAACACCCATTTATGATCTAGAGGTTGGAGGGTTGGAGGGTGGATGGTATAGAGGCCACCCACCCTATATATACCGAATTATCTTTACTATTGTAACTGTTATGTTCCCTGAAACAGACAATAAAATTATGCAGATGTTGCTGACAATTTTTCAATTTGCTCAAGTTCTATTGTATATGTAGGGTGGGTGGCCACAATCCCCCCCCCTTTAAATTGTAAGCGACAGTTTCCTTATAAAAATATTAAAAGAGAACAGTTTATATACAAAATCTGATATGAAATCACAGTGGTGTTCAACAAAACAATGTTAGTAGGTTAGAAGGTAGATAGAGGCCACCCACATATACAAAGTTATTTTTACTATTGTAACTTTTTGAATTTCCTGAAACCCATACTAAATGAGGTATAGAGTGGAGGGTGGAATAGAGGCCACCCACCCTACATATATAGTGTTGTCTTCATCACAGCAAGTGTTTTAGTTTTCTAAATTTAAAAAAATAATAAAATTATGTTGATGTTAACAAAACCACTATTATAGCTTAAGTATTATTGTATATGTAGGGTGGGTGGATGGCTACTATCCTACCCTAAACAACTGCATTAGAAAACCTTAGGTTTTTCTGAAGAGATAAGTAATTCTAATTTTGCAGATGTGAATAACTTGGAGGCAGAATTTTTTAACTGACTTAATTTTGTATTTAAGCACTAGATAAATTGTACAATATCAGTACGACCACTGTAAACATTGGTTAGTCAACTATTGATAATGTACATCTAGTGCTTAAATAAAAACAGTGAAGAAAGGAATTTAACCGCCTTTTTATTGCTAAAAAATTGACATATTATAGAGCGTTCTCTTCAAATGATTACAAACTACAATTATCAAAAATTCTTAATTATATATATATATATATATATATATATATATATATATATATATATATATATATATATATATATATATATATATATATATAGTGACGTACAGGTAGACATAGTACGTTTACAAATTTTAAAGACCGGTCTCAGATCTAAAAATTAACCTAACGAAAAGTCTTCGAAATTTGGCCCTTGGGTATCAAGACATTTCTAACAGTATTTTTCTATTATTCATGGGCACCCTGAAACTGCGATAGGCTTGCAAAGAACTTCAATTCAATTCAATTCAACCACCATGAACCACTCAAATGATGACTTTTTCTCATCATCAGATATTTTATTACTTACTCAAACATTATAATTCATCAAAAAGACTAAAATGACGGTCAGTTATAAGAATTTGAACCGCTTACTCCAAATTTTCTTTAATTGCATTTGGTCAAGGTGCGATTATTGTCTTTATCATTTTTTCCATCTTTAAAACTTATGTACTATATGAGAACCTTTACAGATAATATAAATACTTCTTTATAAGTCTTCTCAATCGTTGAGTTTCTAGTGTCGAGTCATAGATAAGGCTAAAATTATTATTTTCAATGTTTAAATTTCTTCCAAAGATACTTTAATACTTTTTTCTATACATCTCTAAAATATGGCCCTTGCGTATAAAAACATCACTAAGAGTATTTTTATTATTCATAAACTCTCTGAAACTATTAGGAAGCCTTTTAAGAAACTTTATTGAATCTGACAACTAAAATTGTGATTTTTTGCCTTTTCCAAATTTTTTTGATTCAAAAAAAAAAACTAAAAGCCCTAGGAGAAAAAGATGCTTTTAATGAACCTATGTAACACCACGGAAACTGGGTCTTTTAGTAGTACTTTCTTTAAGAGTTTTTGTTAGCTATTGCTAGTTTACTTTAAGATAGCTGTAGCAGTAATATCAAGTTAAACTCTGCTTAAACTTTGAGGCAAGGAGCAATGTATTAAACAGATCATGGTAACGAACCCAATTATTTTTGATCTTAGAGCGTATGTAATAAACTGGATTCTTCCTAATGTTCTAGCGCGAAATTGGCTTGTGGTGTGAAGCAAACTCTTTGTGAATCACTTTTCTGGCGTTGAAGAAAACATGCTCTTTTCTTGACTCTTTTGATAAGTTCGCATTTATCTACATAAGTAGTAGACCACTGTGCTTTTTATAACTTTGATTCAGATTTCCACTCATAGGCATCTAAAAACAGACTGGCACTTATTTATCTGAATAAACTTTCTGAACAAATTTGGCCAATACTTTCTTCTCATCATCACATCTTTAATTAATAACTTAAATAAAGATATAGTATGGCCGAATCGCAGTTCATCAACAAAATCTAGCATTAAGGTGAGGGTCAGTGGTTAAAAGTTGAACAAATTTTAATTTAAACGAATAGAAATGTATAGCAAGGACAACTGTATTACTGGTCTTCTGAATGCTGGTGGTTGTATAATGAATCTATGAGTTTGGCGTTCGTAGCAGCGTATTTCCTGGTAATTTGTACCTTATTTTCCTTCTTCTTCCTGAACTCTACTTCCGTGTTACAAAAGTTTCTCCTAAGGTCGCATAAGGGTTGGATTGTTTTAGGAGGTTGAGTTAAAGTGTGACTTAATGATACCAAATTTGCGTTGAATGCTTGAAGCCATAACTTATGTATTACACATCTCGAATCAAATTCTTTATCATATAATAAATACAACTCTACTTTATTAATATAAACCTCGCATCTCAGATTGTTATACAAATCTAAGCTCGCTAGGCTTAAGCGGTCTTTTGTTTCTGTAGTTTTTCTAACTTAAGTATTCGGCGCAGACTCTGGTATATAAATAACCTCAGTTTCCTTTCTTTCCTGCATTAATTCTTCCTATGGTTAAAGCTGATTTGATCTAGAAGGTCCCGAAATGTGTTAATTGTTATTCATGATCAAATCTACTATTAGTATCTTAAATACAATCGCCGAATTCCAGTTGGTTGGCAAGCTAAATGGCCTTGTTGACTTACTTTTTTCAAATTTGACTTAGTTCGACTTGATAAAGGTCTTCCGTTTTTTTATCGTCTTTAATCTTATTTGAGATCTTATATATATTATCTATGGAGGAACAGTCGGCTTTATTATTGCAATAAAAATAATATTAAGGCCTTTCAAAAATTTAAGAAATATGTGTGATGATTTTATTTTAAATTTGGAGAAAAAAATACATGAAAATTACTAGTATAGTAAAATTAAAGCACTTAATCCAAAATGATGTACGATTTTTTTCTACTGATCCTCTTACCTTCACTGCAGATATACTGGATTGAATTTATTTTAGTTCTGAAAATAGTGGAAGAACCTACTTTCAGAACAAAAATAAATTCAATCCAGTGAATTAGCTTTAATACAATAAAGCAGTTGTTAAACTTAATTTAACATCTCCTTGCAATAATAAAACTGAAATAATAAGAAACACCGAATGTCCCCCCAATAAAACCGCCGTTCCGGCTTGAATCATATCATTTTCGATATTAACCCTGCAGGTTGTAAAAATTTACAATATCCTGGTCTCATTTATAATACATTCCGGCCTCCAGTTTCGGGATAAGGGCGTCCCATTTAGGGACCGCTCTGATCGCTCCATTAAGGGAATTTAAAATCCTTTCTGGGACCGTTCCAATTCAATGGCAATTTTTCCGAAAACGACTCCTCCGCCATATTGTCCAAACTGAATATTACATAAGTTAAGTTTGGTGCTGCAGGCGAGTTTAGTGAATAATTCAGGATGCAATTTCGCTACCTCGGTTTCTAATTAAAAAAACTTTTTTCCATACATGTTTGTTTTTTATTATTTTAAATGGAAAATTTTATTTGTTTAATTATTTTATGCCATTACTAATTATATACGTCAGGTATTGTATACGATAAAAATAATATATTAAAAGCATTTAATCGTAAAATTTATTTATCAAAATATAAGAATCCTGGAACGCGTAATCCTAAAAGGTTTTTTTTTATAATCTAAAACTTTCACGTATTTTATACCTGCGGGCAGACAGCCGGAAATAGGAAAATCCTCGACATGAAGCTTTTAAAAAGCGTTCCGTAATGGCGTAGTACTGCCGGTGCAGAGGTCCATAAACATTTCCATGACAGCTAATTGCGTTTGCCTTTTGCGTAAGTTAACAGAAGAATTGGAGTTACGGGCGAGGTTCGATCGGGGGCAACTGTTGCGCGAACTCGATCCCCAATTTAATTATCCTTTGTGAACGGTTCCAGGACGAGGGCAATTAACGCGAGGAAAGATTGCTGTGTGGAGAGGATGGAGGGGATTTATTTGATTTACTGGCCTCGATGTCGCACCTGACGTTCGGAAAATCATCGACTGAAGGAGAGAGCTCGCGCGTGGAATATTATAAAGGGTTGGGGGGTCAATCCTTAAAACTAACGCTATTCTGGTTTGCTTGATCTTGTAAGGACTCTTACTACGTCTGCGTTGGTTTATATTAATCTCTTCCATGAGGAAATTATAAGTATAACATCTAAATATAAATACAATGTATTTTATATTAATACATCTTCTGACAATAAAGTTCGGTGAATAGACCTGTAACGTTAGCGTATATGAAATACTAACAAAAGTTACCTTACTGTCCTTTGAAATAGTCACCTCCCATAACTATGCACCACTGAGATCTGCTATACATGTCTTACTACTTTTCAAGAAGGCTTCTTTTGGGTTGGAGTTTAAGGCCTCATCACGTTTCATTGGATGTCAGGAATATCGTCAAATCTCTTTCATTTCAAAGCTGCTGCTGGTTCAATGAAATTTTAAACCGTTTCATGAATCGTCTACGCAGGGTATGACCCCAATACGTACAAAATGGTTCATCGTTTTTTGTTCATGACCTCACGCAACAAAAATGGGGGGCGGTACAAAATGAACAATCAGAATACTCGCCAGATCTCAATCCTCTTGACATCTTCCTATTCCCACATCTCAAACTCACTTTAAAAGAGGTCTAAACAACTTTAGAATTATGCAGACCTATTTGACATAAGAAAATTTGTAAAATCTCAAAACGGCAAAAATCTCTACAATTACGATTAAATCAAAATGAACCTACTTAATCTTTATATTTAGAAATCATAAGATCAAACACAACTATTTCATTCTCTAGATTCTTTGATAATTCTAATATTTTAAAGAATAGAATAAAACTCGATAATTTTCAAAAACGTTAAACCAATCATAAAATTGAGTACTTTTAAAAAGCTTCAATGAACTTAAAAACAACGAGTTGCTTAGCTTTCTAGAAACAAAGTAATAATGAATATAGTAATCTAAAATATTTCAAAAACTCTAGAAAGAAAGAAGGATGAGATAGAGAAATGTAATATATAATTATATATTTATAAATTGAATTTTTAAAGATTCTAAGAATTTTAGACGAAGGTTTAATTAGAATTCCTAAAATTTTGGTTAGCTTTGAGATAAACCATTAGAATCTTTGAAATGTTGGTTTTATTTGATGATTCGAAAACTGTAGCCTAATTTTTAAATATTTTTTTTACCTAAATTTATATCGATTTACTGAAAATTAAATATAAAACTGGTGTGAAACCTTTTATCTTAAACATTTTAGAATTTTTACAACTTTGATTAAGAAAAAACGTATTTAAAATATGTGTTAGATTAATTTTCTGAAGGCTTAAAGTTATATCACTAAATATCATTAGAACTATGAAAAACTCCAGAGCTTTCAGGAATTCAAAAATTTCTCTAAATAACTTTAGAACTGTGAAAAACTCTAGAGCTTTTGGGAGTTTAAAAATTTCTCTAAATAACTTTAGAATTGTGAAAATCTCTAAAGCTTTTGGGAGTTCCAAAATTTCTCTAAATAATTTTAGAACTGTAAAAATCTCTGGAGCTTTTGGGAGTTCAAAAATTTCTCTAAATAACTTTAGAACTGTGAAAAACTCTAGAGCTTTTGGAAGTTTAAAAATTTCTCTAAATAACTTTAGAACTGTGAAAATCTCTAGAGCTTTTGGGAGTTCCAAAATTTCTCTAAATAATTTTAGTACTGTGAAAATCTCTAGAGCTTTTGGGAGTTCAAAATTTTAAAATTTTTACAACTTTGATTAAGAAAAAACATATTTAAAATATGTGTTACATTAATTTTCTGAAGGCTTAAAGTTATATCACTAAATATCATTAGAAGCTTGTGAGAGTTCAAAAATTTAGAATTTTTACAACTTTGATTTAAAAAAACATATTTAAAATATGTGTTAAATTAATTTTCTGAAGGCTTAAAGTTATATCACTAAATATCATTAGAACTATGAAAAACTCTCGGGATTTCAGGAATTCAAAAATTTCTCTAAATAACTTTAGAACTGTGAAAAACTCTAGAGCTTTTGGGATTTTAAAAATTTCTCTAAATAACTTTAGAACTGTGAAAAACTCTAGAGCTTTTGGGGGTTCCAAAAATTTCTCTAAATAACTTTAGAATTGTGAAAATCTCTAGAGCTTTTGGGAGTTTCAAAAATTTCTATCAACTCAAAATAATTGGAATAATTATAATTACAGAAATTTTTGTAATTTTTAATAATTAACATGTACAACTAATATAAATCTGCAAAAATGTATTTTTAAGAGTTCAGATACTTTATTCTTTATAACTTTGCTCTTCTTGCTTATAACACATTTACAAAAGAATACATAAATGAATGAAACACGTACACAAATTTAGACAGCAAGAATCAATGGTAACCAATGTTCTTCCACTCAGACCCGCATCCATCCACTGACCAGTAAGACATGCTGACAGCTTCTGACTTCTTTATTTCGAATATATCGGAGCAAATATGCTATTTTAATCCCTTTTTGAGAGATGTGTTTGAAGTTTTGAACGATATAGTTATATTAGATGCGGCCTAAATCATTTTAGAAATATTCAAAAATTTGAATCTAAATCTCTACAAATACAATTAAGTCTTTTGAACACTATATATTTATATTTTGTTCAAAAAGCTACTAAATTTTTATAGAACTCTAGCGATACTACAACTGGTACAGCTGTTCAAATTTATGGAAATCTACAAATTATTTAAGATTTCCAAAATTTGAATCATATAATTATTCTATTGAATTAATAGACAATTTTGAGAGAATTTGAAACCTTCGCAATGTTAATCTATATTTCAAGATTGTTCAAGATTGTAATCTCGGTGCGCTAGCGAGCTCTCGAAACGGAGCTTCTGTTTTGCCATCTCAGTGAAGAGGTATTTACGTAAATCACGCCAGACTTCCTTACTAGTCCTAAATAGAACAATACTTTTATAACCAGTCTACAGATTTATTGGTTTAATTCTAAAATTTAGAAATAACATATAAAGTTGAGAATTTAATTAATTAACTTATTCAAAATATTTTATTAACTACATGAAAATTATCTTAACAGATAGCGCTTTCTAAAATAATAATAACAGTGTGGAACTATAAAATATTTTGGAATATTTAAAATTAACTTTTCATATTTTGGACAACTTTAATGTAATTGGAAATATGTCAAAATCCGCATGCAAAGTTGAGATTAAAGCAAAAATTCATTGATTGTCTATATTTGAATTTGGAATATATTCAACTTATAAATAGTATTTTTTTGGAGCGACGCTTAGGTTTGCGTACTTTGGATATTTTCGTAGGACCTTTCTTGATCGCCTTTTCAGCTTTTGGACTGCGATGATGACTTCATCATATAATGTTTTTGGAACGCGTATAGCTCAGCGCAGGCAGAGCCTAAAGTTTTCGAAATAGTTTATATGTGACAACCCAACCCTTCCATTGTGTTTGGTTTAGTCGTTATGGAACCGTGGACCTACATCGAAACATAATTTAATATTGGTAGACTGGATCGAATTCCTACCCCTAAAACCATCGGTAGTGCAGCATCTTCGCGCGCTAATGATGGGTGATAGGTCATTACGGCGAATTTTGCATTTAGATTTACACTTTTACCCATAAAGGTTGTACAAAAACTGCAACCAAACCTCGCTACGAGGGAACATCAAGTGACCCCCCATGATCATTTTACACCCTACGATTATTTTTCTGTGGGGGTACCTAAAGACCTCGTATTTATAGAGAAACCACGGACCCTTGATTAGCTGCCCAATGCTATCACTCAAGAAATTCAAGCAATTTCGGCCAGCATGTTGGAAGAATGCATGAACAATTTCTCAACTCGACTTTGGACTTTGTGGAAAAGAAGAGACATCATTTAGATAGCATTATTTTTCGTACATGAATATTTTTCAACATTTTCTTTGATATATATATATATATATATATACGAAATTACACCTATTGAACAAATAACATTTTTATTTAATTGAAAATTCTCTGAGTAATGATTTTTTTCAAAAACGCCATACTTCCCTGCCGGATCCTGTAACAAAACCGGTGGCTAATCAGGATTTCTTTTCTTCAGCGTCGGCCTTCTTGGCTCCGCCTCGGCCACTACTTTTCGCTGCACTCTTAGATGATTTTGCGCCTTCGTGGTTGTGAACGGTCTTAGCCTTAGCCTCTCCTCCACTGACGACCTTAGCGCACGTCGATGAACCACCAGTGAGCTTGAATGATCCAGAAGAGCCCTTGCCCTTCATCTGCACGAGGGTTTCTGAAGTCACGGGCGACTTGAGATACTTCTTAATGAATAGCGACATCTTTTCCGCATCGATCTTGTAGTTTGTTGTAACGTACTTCTTGATAGCTTGCATAGAAGCTATCTTTCTGGCTCTTGATTGCGTTGCAGACAAACTCCAAGGTCGGTGGATGAAACGGTTTCGTTCTGTTTTTTTTTTCTTGAAGTTATCGCCTATTCCTTGGCCGGCAAAGCTGCCTGAACTGAAAAACCATTATGACTGAAAGGAAAAAATAATTAAAAAAACGATTTAAATCTTTACAACGATAGAAAACTATTTTAATCCTTTAAAAACTATTTTATTTAGATTAACGACAAATATAAGTCAGTATACTTGTAAAGTGCTTTTTGGAGAATCAAAATTTAGACCTATATAGAACTCTGCGGCAATAAAACAAGAAAAAAAAACAGATTGATTGGGAATTCCAATATTTTAGAGGATGAGCAGAAGCTCGAACATTTCAGTAAATTATGAAGTAACTAAAACGAAAAACTATAACAATGAATAATACAACTTATTCCAAAGATAACTATAAGAAATTTAAAAACGTATAGCTAATCCAAAAAAAAAAGTTGCCTAATTTTCTGGATACTTAAAATCAATTTAGGTATCATTTAGAAAATGTACAGATTTTTAAGTATTGAAATATTTTGAGACCTCAATCCGGTAGAAAACTCGATATATCATAACTTCAAAAACTGCATAAACTTTAAAATCTGTGGAATTTTCAAATATATATATATAATTGAAAACTAAATGCGATGCAAATTTTTCTAATTGCGAAAGATTCTGTGACTTTTATATACTTAAAATATTATATTTTTATCTACAACTAGAATAAACTTGTAAACTAGTATTTTCGATATATCATTACTGCACAAACTTTACCATCTATAGGATTTTCAAAAAATATGTAAACTAAATGCGATTCAAACTTTTCAGAAATTTGGGCAAATTCTGTGGCTTTTATATACTTTAAAATTTATACTTGTATCTAGTACTAGTATAAACTTGTAAACTAGTGAGACTCAATACTTCTAGGGTATACTTCTATTTTAGATCATAGAACCAGGCACTTGGATCAATAAGAAATTTGGTTGAATAGAGAATTTTAAACCTACTAGATCTACAACTATACTTTGATATATTGATTGGGAATTCTTATTTTTTTTTAAACGGATAGAAGCTTTTGAATTTTACTAAAATCTAAAATAATGAAGGAAATATATTTCATTTAGATGTAAATGAAAGATATTGGAATATTTTTAACCTATGAAACATTTTGGAACTATTGTAACTTTAATAAATTCTAAGTTTGTTTAGAAATGTTAAACTTGCAAAAATTTCGAATATTAAGATCTCTCAAAAACTCATAAATATTTCGGACCGTAAGAAGTTAAATAATATAGTGTAGTTTAAACATTTTCTCCATTTTTCGTAAACTCAAATTTGATATAGTAATACCCTAAATAACTGTAGGGCATAATTAGAAACGTTTAAAATAAAATTCAATATAGATTTAAAAAAATTAAATGCTGTCTGGAACTATAAATACCAGGTGTTTCTAAATGAATATCGGAGTTTTGACGCTTTGTCATATGTCATATTTATTACGTAAAACTTAAAACCATAATAATTACATGAAATGAAAGAGCAACTCAAACAGTTATACCTACAAGATGGCAAATGTTCAATGTATGCACCTTTCATCACACGACACATATCAACTCATATGAATCTAGTGCAACGTTTAGACAATAGATTGCACCTTTATGGTAATATCGTAGAACTATTTGAGTTTCTCTTTCATTTCATGTATTAATTATGATTTTAAGTTTTACGTAATAAGTACTACAAAGCGTTAAAACACCGATATTCATTTAGAAACACACGGTATTTAGGAGTTATCAATTTTTCTTAAATTTCAGATGTAATTAAGAACTACTTAAAATTATTATGAAAAGTTAAATTTAAAGCAAACCTTTTTAGAACGAAAATAAAAATACTTTAATTTAGAACATATTTAATTAAACCTATAAAAAAATTTAGAATTCATAACTGTAAGAAATTCTAAGTTTATCAAGGAGTATTTAAACATAGTGTTTTAGGATAACTATTTAAAAATTATATTAAGAACTAATAAAAATCTATAAACTTGTGCATTTATTTTTAGAAACACAAAATTAATAAGGAAACGATTTTGGATCATACAACCAAGCATTTAGATAACTAGAGAACTTGATTCGATAGAGAATTTTAGATCTTCTAGGCCTATAAAAAGACCATATTTTTAAAGTCAGATACAGATTAATTGTGGAATTCTAAAATTTTAGAAAACTTACAGTTAAAGTTCTGAAATAAAAAGAGAACTATAGCGAACATAAAAATATTTTATTAACTAAGTGAAAACCAACTAATAATAGTTGAAAGTTTCTAAAAAAATAAGGAAATGTAAGGTTTAGGTATCTTCAAATTGTATCTCTAAATATTCGAACAAATTTGACGTAAATGGAAACTTTTAAAAACAATATGGGAAGTTGAGATTAAAGCAAAATTGTTTCCAACCTTTAAAGCTTACAACTCAAATCTAAATGAAAAAGATTGTCTATAATTGAATTTGCAATATATTAAAACCTATTGAGAGTTTTAGAACCATTATAACTGAAATGAATTCCAAGATTGTAAATAAATTTAAATTTATCTCCCAAAAATTCAAAAATAGTTTAAGAAGAGGTAAAAAATTTAGTGTAATTTAAATGTTTTTTTCTCATTTCTTCGAAAATTTAAAAACAATGTAATATAACTCTAAATTACAGTAGAACTAAGCAAATCCCTAAAATTTTTGGGAATTCTTTGAACATTAGAAGGTTATAACTCAAATCGAGATGAAAAAGATTGTCTGTACTTCAAATAAGAATATGAGGGGCATTTGAAAAGTCCGTGCAAAAATAAAAATTACTAACGTGTTTGGGGTAAACCTTTTTTTTATTTTTCGACATAGTCTCCTTTTAGGCTTATATACTTCGTCCAAAGATGTTCTAGCTTGTTGATCATTTCCGAATAATAGGATTTGTCCATGCCTGCAAAATATCCATTAGTGTCTGCAATCACCTCCTCGTTTGAAGAAAAATATTGTCCCGCCACCCATTTCTTCAAATTGGGGAACAAATAGTAGTCTGAGGGAGCCAAGTCTGGAGAATAGAGGGGATGTGAAACGAGTTGCAATCCTATTTCCAATAATTTTGCGACCACGTCTGCTGAGATGTGTGCTGGTGCGTTGTCGTGATGGAAAAGGACTTTCTTGTGGGCCAATCGCGGGCGTTTTTCATGCAGCTCGGTTTTCAAACAGTCCAATAATGATAAATAATATTTACCTGTAATAGTTTTACCCTTTTTCAGATAGTCGATCAATGATTTCTAAAGTCCGAAAATTTTGAAACCACTTATAAACTCTTCTAATCGAAGGTATGGTGATTGCATATGCGTTTATCAAGCTTCTCTTACTTTTTCGTCCATTTCTTGAAAATCACTCGACTTCCTTGATTCACACGAATGCCAAACACAAAGAAGTAGACTAAACTTGGTGTGCGTTCATTCAAGAGATGCTACTAACTAAACATGACCTCGATACGCGCCGGTGGAACTATCTCTCGGACTTTGCACGGACTTTTCAAAACACCCTCGTATAAAACTTGACCATTTCTAAATGAATATTGGGGTTTTAGCACTTTGTAATATCTATTAAGTAAAATTTAAAATCATAATTAATATGTGAAATGAAAAAGCAACTCAAAAAGTTATACGGCCAAGCGGTCAATGTGAGCATCTTTCGTCACATGCTACAAATCACGTCGATGGGATACTTCTTCCCAAACTGTGTTTAGTGTTTATGGTGTAATTATTGTAAGAGCTGCCACAACCCTGTGTCTAAGGTTTCCATTTTCGTAAAAGTTCCCAAACAGTCATCACCGGAATTGCTAATTCAGGTCTAGCATTCCCAACTAATTTCGTCTTGCTACGCGTGATAGACTCTCTCACTCGCTTCAGAAACATTTGATCATCCCGTACTCTTCCTTACGCAAAGGTAGCCAGTATTTTCAAACTGATCTACGGATGTTATTATCACTTAATGGGATACATCCGAACTTAATCTGGAAAGCATGTTGCACACTAACTACAGATTCGTTTTTTGAAAACTGCAGAACATAACGCTCGTACCAACAAACAGAACTATTTAAGTTGCTCTTTCATTTCATGTATTAATTATGATTTTAAGTTTTACGTAATAAGTACTACAAAACATTAAAACGCCGATATTCATTTAAAAACGCACAGCATTTAGGAATCTTCAATTTTTCTTAAATTTCAGATGTAATTGAAACCTTTTTTAAGTTGATATGGAACGTTAGGTTTAAAGGAAACTTTTTATTTTAAAAGCGTACAACTCAAATGAAAATGAAAAGTTTTATCAATACCATTATAATTATAATTGTAAGAAGTTTATCAAAAAAAAATAAAGATAAAGTAAGGATCTCTATTTAAAAATCATATTTTTATCTACAATTAATATAAATCAGTAAACAAAATCTTTATTTAACCTTACTCTTAACTAATTTTTTAAACCACTAGAAAATTGAAACTTGAAATTTGATTATCAACTTTAGACTAAGAAAAATGCGTACTTAAAATATTAGATTAATTTTCTGAAAGCCTGAAGTCTATATGTCATAACTCTAAATTAGAACAGTGTAAAATTTAGAGCTTTTAGAAGTTCAACAATTTCTCTAAATAAGTTTAGTACTGTGAAGAACTCTAAAGCTTTTGGAAGTTTTTTCTATCAACTAAAAATGATGGAAATTAAATAATAGTAGAGTAGTGTAAAATTATTCAAGAATATGTAATCTCGGTAAAAATCTATTAAAATCTATGATTTATAAAAAACTGAAATAATTAAATTAAATTAAATAGCTAGTACGGTTATACAAATTTAAGGAAATCTATAGATTCTTTAAGAATTCCAAAATTTGAATCACAGATATAGGAGCTTGGATCAATTTGGTTCAATAGATAGCTTGGAAACTAGCAGAACTATAAGTGCGTAGGTTGTCTTTGTTTCATCATATGGAAGTTTTCCTTGTTGTCCATTCTGCACAACTCTCGTTCTAATATTTTTCCTTCCTACTTGTCAGCACGCAGCTGAACACATCAAGAACACAGATAGTTTTTGGGTGAATGGTTGTGATTACAGTGGTTCTATAGCATTCTACATCAAATTGATCAAATTTTCATGGGCCGCCAAACATCTGTTATAAGTTTTCCATTAAAGAATTCAGTCTGTCTCGACTTATATGGCTCGATGAAAAATGGCGAACTTAGATTTATAGTACCATAGTTATTTGGAATTATATACATATGGAACTATACCTTTAAAGTCAGGCTAAAATTTTATAAAATCCTAAAAAAGTTAAGAAAACTAAATGAATAATAATTATATATAAAATATTTTGGAATCTTTGTGATTTCGGACTACATTTACGTAATTGGAAACTAAATAAGAAAGATTGCCTATTATTGATTTTGGAGTTTATTTAACCCATAAATATTATTAGAACTGTTGTAACTCTAGGGAATTCTATTTTTTTTCGAATAAGCTTAAAAACTATTTAAATCTGTACTTAAAAAAATATGTTTTACTTAAAGTAACAACTAATATAAATCAGCTTTTAGAAACAAAAAATTTAAAATCTATAACCTACATAAAACTCTATGAATATAAAACTGTAAAAAAATCTATAAATTAATTGAAAATTCTTATATCAGGCAGCACACAGAAACTCTGTAATAATCAAAGCAAAGATTATTCATAGAAACTATCAGGAATTTAGGAACCTGTAAAAAAACTATAGCGATCTCAAAAAATATGAATTTGCTTAATGTTCTAAAATCCTAAAATGAAGTATTGTACAGATTCTTAAGAATTAAAGTATTTTTGAAAACTCAAACTTCTGGAAATCATTTAGATTTTGAAAAAAAAAAATTCTACAATTACGTAAAACACTGTAACATTTTTCTACTTTACAAAACGTATTTTATCTAAACGAATATAATTCTTTAAACTTGCATAGATTTTTAGAGATTAATAATTATAGTTCAATAGAGGATATATGGAACCTGCTAGATATGAATCAATAGAAAATTTGGAATATAAAACTGCAAAGTTCGTAAGATTGCTTGAGAATTCTAAAACAATCAGAGAATGATTTAAAACTCGTGAGTTTTGAAATATTCAAGAATTTAAAAACCTAAAAAAGAAACCAATTCGATTAATTTTATGAAACCTGCAAAAAACGATATAGCATAAATCTAAATAATTTTAGAATAGTTCTGAATGATTTAGAATTAAAACTAAATTAACTCTTTTGAACACTAGGATTTATAAAAAAAGTGAAGCTACTAATAAAGGTAAGAAATTCTACGGATGATTCTTTAAGAACTTTGGATCATAGAAACAGGGACCTACTAAAACTATATAGAACTATAGACTTTATAGTCAGTTACAGATTGAATGGGAATTCTAAAATTTTAGTGAACTGACAGAACTCTAAAATAAAAAGAAACACTATAGCGAACTTTACAATACTTCAAATTATACCTGTAAATGTTCGAAAACTTTGATATTATTGGTTACTTTTAAAAATCTATACGGATAGTTGTAAGCTTTAAAGCAAAAACTCTTTTATGCTTACAACATAAATCTTAATGATAAAGATTGACTATAGTTCAATTTGAAAGATATTTAAACCTATAGAGAGTTTTAGAACGAAAAATTCGAAATAGTCACCTCCCATAACTATGCACCGCTGAGATTTGCTATACATGTCCTGGAAACTGTTCAAGAAGGCTTCTTTTGAGATGGAGTTTAAAAGCCTCGTCAAGTGGATGTCAGGAATATCATCAAATCTCTTTCCTTTCAAGGCTGAAATTTTGAACCGTTTCATAAAACTTATGCGCAGGGTACGACAAACGTACGCAGTTCGAACAACAAGGTTCATGGTTGTATATTCACGAAAGAAAGAAAAAAGAAAGAAGATATCAGTTTGAATATAATAGCTATCACAAAAAGATAGCTAAAATATAGATTTTTTAACACTGAATTATTTCCAGACTGTTTTAATATTGTACGTAGCGATAGATCTAGAGAATTATAATTAATGGTAGAAATTTAGATATTTTGTGTGCATGCATACCTCACGCTAGAAGTCTATCTGAGTACAATGTACTTTTTGAATATATTGAAACGAAATTAAATATTGAGCATTCATTGATTGTTGGTGATTTTAATGTTCCACATTATTCTAAATTCATCTCCAGTGACGAATTATCAAATAATATTCTACCATTAAATCATTTTATTTGTTATACCGGCCTTGTCCAAAGGAATCATATATTAAATTCCAATGGTAGACTACTCGATCTAGTTACAACAATATCATCCATCAAATGTAATGTAGAAAACGCATCTGATCCAGCAGTAGCTGAAGACCCACATCATCCAGCTTTTAATATCAATTTACTATTTCCAGGCAAAACACCTAGGTTCAGAGACGATATTAACCGTTAGTATAATTTTAAAAAGGCCAACTAGAATGTTCTATATACGGAAATATGCAACGTTGATTGGGACTCGATATTTGGAACAGTGGCTAACGTTAATGATATTTGCAACGTCTTTTATAAAACATTATACTCATTATTGGATTGTTGGTTATATGTCACGTTATAGGTGGCATCCAACCAGTTATAACAAGTTACGGTTATCAGAATTGCAGAAGAAATATAAACAATTGTCTAGAATTGCCTACAAAAATTTTATCAGTAGATACGAACCTACACGATTCTGGTCATTTATAAATAAGAAACGAATGTTTACGCAAATTCCTGGAGATATGATATATGATAATAAGTCACTAAGAAATAAAAAAGAAATAGTTTCATCATTTGCAATTCACTTTGTTAGAAGTTATGGACCATCACAAGGTTCCAACGTGGGATCGAGTAGAAATACGTAAATAATAGTTGCCTTATATTATCTTTCTGAAGAGACAGTGCTAGCAGTTTCTAAGAAAGTCAAATTTAACCAAAGAGATGGACTGTTCGAACGTATTAAGTATACCAATTACCCGAATTTACAATTCAATTCTAAAAAGTGGAGTATTTCCGGACTGATGGAAAACTGTACGAGTGGTTCCTGTTTTTAAATCAGGTAATGAGCACAATATTAATAACTATAGGCTAATTTCACTCCTTAGCAATTTTTCAAAGGTCTTCGAATGTATTCTATCTGATGTAATTTTAGTCAATATGGGCTTCTTAAAAAACGCAGTACTATAACGAACCTAATCAACATAACACATAAGATATCATCTGAACTGGATCAACAAAATCAAGTTGATGTCATTTACACGGATTTATCGAATGCCTTTGACTGCATCCCACATCATAGATACATATATTTATTGACACGTTTTACAATATTTACAAAAACATAGTGAATAATGAATGAGGTGTTAGTGAGTTAATCTGTCAAAAGGCTATCGGCCAGAGGTCTTTCTGCCTACCACATCATATAGAATTATAGAATATTTATATCCAATATCAGTGATAATATTATAACTGTAATTAAATCCGATTTGAATAATTGTCAACAAATTGTCGAGATAGATGGCTATAAATCCCCTTCTTATACGGCATCAAGTGGTGTACCCCAAGGGTCCAATCTGGGGCCATTATTATTCATAATTTTTATAAACTCGGTTGCTAGTAGCCTTCATTGTGAATTTCTAATGTTTGCGAATGATATTAAGATATTTCGGACTATTCACACATTGGCTGACTGCGTAAAGCTAGAAAATGGTTCGAAACTAGTTCGGAAATTTTAAATACTGGGACGTACAATTTTTATATTTCATAAGATTTTTTATGTTTCGTATTTTATTATTATTATTTAAATAAACGTAAAAGAGCACAATACCATTATATGCAAAAAAGATATATAATTATTAGCATTTCAATTAATTTTTTTGCAATAATAAGTTACAATTTGCGTCTATTAAATATATTACTTATTCATAAAACTATTTTTATATTCCTATCATAATAGGGGGGTTAATCAGAGCCGGTTCATCTCCATAATGTGATAAATGAGGGCCTAATAAAAATGCGCCTCCATTAATTCACCACTTGCCGAGCGGGGATTTATTAATAATTCATGGGGTGCATTCGTCCCCGCGTGTAATTTGGGGCCGCACATTCCATCAAATTATTTTGAATAATTGTGAAACATTCGAGTAATGAATTTCGGCGGAACTTGCAACCTTTAAAGGTTAGATCGGGACTTAATTATTCGGAACAAAACAAAATAAAAATAAGTGCTCAATGCATTATTCAGTAAGCTATATTCGAAATATCACTTTTTTTTAATAATAAATAATTAATGAACGTATTCTGATTTAGGTACGACAATATTGTCGTCTGGTAGTTACGGCGAGAATTAAACGGTTATTCATTAAAAATTTAATTAAAACAACTGGTGCATATATTTATGAACATATCGGAATGGTGAGTTAAATAATTGGATGTTTTAATTAATCATAGCTATGAATTTTTTACTATGGGGTTGTCCGAAATTGCATGTTTTTAATTAGGCAAATCAATACAGGTTGTTAGTAATTGGTTCTGAAGGGAATTCGTTAGTTTTATCACATTGCGTAAAAAATACTCTGATTGAGATGAGAGAATTTGTTTATATGTGTAATCAATTAAGATACAGTCAGAAACTGATTCTTAATGGAAACTTAACTAAATTAACTACATTCCATTTCATTTACAATAGAAATATTCGTGAAATTTGCCTAATCTCATTATACTAATAGTTTTCGCTTAAATAAATTACTAAGAATTTGACTATCATTCTATTTCATCTACAATGTTTCTAAACCTAAAACCTGTTTGAATATAATTTAAATCAAATGTTTAATTGTGGAGGCGTTAACATCTTGAATATAATGAAGAAGGAGACACGATGACTTTGAAGAAGGAGTGGCAAAACAAAGTCATCGTATCTCGTTCTTCGTTATAATTTAAATCATGTTACTTTTTTTAATCAAGAGCAAACATTTAATGTTTTAAACGAATCTGTCTAACTAACGAAGAAAAAAAACACACCCTACATCCGAGGGATAACGAGCTCGATATCCTTCCATGTTAACACAATTACGCTGTGACATTAATACCTTTTATTATTACGCTAACATGACTTTCACAGGCCAGAAACGTGTTTAGGGACGTGAATTATGTCTCCATTTATACGTCCTTGTCCATAATCTGTATTCATAACAGACTCGACCGAATAATAAGGAAAATATCATCAAAACACATTTTTAGTAACAGTATCCACTCGTAAATAAGAGAATGAAATAAAAGCAAATCGCTGGCAGGTATACAGCCCGGAGTGGAATTTAGTTTTCAAGTTCGACCACTTTTTCGACAAATGCAAAAACGGAAAAAAAAACTTTAATTGAGTTAATTTCGATACGCGTGCAACATATAATCTCCTGGAAATGAAAACATCTATCGGTAATTATTGTGTAGGTTATAAAATTATTATGTGCTTTATAAAATTTTAGGTCGTAAAATAATTTGGTGACTTTCAAATTACAAAGAAATAACATTGTTGTGATCTTGTCTTTATTTAATGCGATTTATAAACCTGTATTTAATTCTACTTTTAAGGAAGGGTGTTGGATGGAGTTACGGGTTGGGGTGGTAAGTGATAGAGGGAAATTAGCTTAAGCTACTAGGCTATTGAGCCACGACCGATTTTTAGTATACCTATATAGAATATACAGGGTGAGTCTCTAACTTGGAAAACATAAACTTTCTATGATTTACTGAGTTTATTCCAAGTTAGAGACTCGCTGTGTATAGAGAAAGTATTGTTTCCGTGAATTAGAATGTCTGTGGGCGCTGTATCTCAAAAACGAATGATCCTACTGAGGTGAAACTTTAAACCTTAGGTTTTAACAATAAAAACTAGAACTGAAAAGCTTTTGGTAAACATTCATAAACCGGAAATTGATGTTTATGCGAGACATTTTTGTATCATAATGTAATAATGGAGGTAGAAAATCAGTTGTTGGCTGTGTTTACTTGCCATTATGAGTTGACGAAGTTCAAAGATCCTTTAGGGTTTTGGTTGTTTCTTCTATTGGTAATATTTTGATATTAGGCAGCGATTTCGTGTTGTGATGGATTACCCGTCTTGGTCATATCGAGTACGTGATGAAGGTATTCCAAGTTCTATTCCGGTTCCCTCTCTTAGTGCCTTGGAACCAGCTCAGCCTGCGGTACAAGGATGTGAAGACCTTACGGCAACTCAGGTTAACCAACTTGAGGAAATTCATACAAGCTTTCTGAAAATCTCTTGGAAATCTGGTACCAAACTGGGCAGAACTAACAAGATTTTCCTTCGCATCGATACAGGTGATACATTACCCATTAAGCAGAGGCAATACCCATTGTCGCCTTCTATGCTTCAACATCTGTATCGTGAAGTCGAAAATATGGAATCTTAAGGCGTCATACGAAGATCTTCTAGTCCTTGGTGTTCCCCTATCCTTTTTGTAAAGAAATCTAATGGAGAGATGCGTTTTTGTTTTGATGGCAGGAAATTCGGTATCCAAGAAGGATGCTTACCCGTTGCCATTAGTGGATCATATCCTGAATATGTTCAATATTCATATGAATGTTCATCACCGCCGGACGTGTGTTCGTTTCGTTCTGACAAGATTCTGTGTTTTAAGTGGGTAGTGTTTGTGCTACTGGCTTCAAACTCTACATGCAGCTGACCACTGATATAATCGTTGTGCTGTAAAAATTAGACTTTGATATCTGCGATCTAACGCCAGATCAAGGCGATGTAAGTAATTTACAAATTTACAAATAGTATTAATATATCGATACGTCGAGGAATTCTTAGTATTTTTTGTCGTCCTTCTTTTTATCATGTTTCGCCTCGGTGATTGACCGGGATTGATTCATGGATTTTATTGTTTATCATTTGTCTCAATTACTACTTTTATTTACTGCCATTTACTTTTACAAACATCGACCTATTTAATTGTTACAATTTAACGGATTCAAAATCAAATTCTTCTTCTCAGCCAAGGGATGTTGAATCCATTGATTACTCTCTCAGGAGTTATTACTGTCCGCTGATAAATCATTACCAACAGCACCACTTCCAACATTTTCAAATAACTCCATGTATTCTCAAAGAGCGCCGAGTTCATTGGAGCCACTTGTATTCCAAAATCAAGAGTCATCAACTCATACTGGATTAAATAATGGACTACCATCAAGAAGCAATCATCAGAAGACAACAAATTCTCCCATTTTAGGATCTAATACTTCCACTTCTCTGGTTGGTGTTGCAGTCGAGAAGAAAGTTTGGTTACATCTTAATAATTTGCAACCCAATACAACAACGGCGCAAGTTCTTGCTCATATTAAGGAAATACCTGATGTGTCTAATGCTGTTTGCATAGCCCTAACTGCAACCAATGTGTATTGTACGTCTGTTAATTTAATTAAAACAAATAATCCTTTGGATGAAATCTTAATTGTTGGTGATTTCAATCTGCCTAATGCTAAGTGGGCATATAATTTAGAAACTGTCTTAGCTGATAATAATAGTTGTGCGAAGGCTGAAATCTTGGCTGAATGTTTTGATTTTCACAATATATTTCAACTTAATAACTTATCTAACTCTAGAAATGTTTTTTTTAGATTTATGTTTTTCTGATGTTTCTGATATTGCTGTCGACTATGCACATGATCAATTATCTAATCCCTCATTACATCACAATTCTTATGAATTAGGTATTCCTTTGAATGCAACTTACGAACAACTTACTTACGATGTAACAGAGTATGATTTTAATCGAGCGCAATTTGCGGAGATCAATAATAATGTTGAGATCAAAATTAAATCTAATCGCAGAATTTTTTGGAATTATGTTAAAGAATCTAGAAAAACTAGTGGTTTTCCAAAACATATGTTCCTCGACAATTTATTGTCGACTAATTTATTTACTAATTTACAGGAATATGATAACTTATTTGCTGATTTCTTCTCTTCAGTTTATGTAACTGACAGCGGATTTGCAATTCCCACTGTAAGTTCCAAAAGGCAGATTGATTTTAATAATTGGTATCCAATTACATTATCAGATGTTTTTGAAGATCTTACGAAACTAAATAACAGCACTAAGTCTGGTCCGGATGGTATTCCACCTGTATTTTTAAAAAGTTGTGTTTATTCATTGGCCAAACCAATTTATTTATTGTTTCAAAACTCTTTGACTACTGGGCAATTTCCTACTATGTAGAAAGGTAGTTTTATTACTCCTTTTTACAAAGCAGGAGATAGAGGAAACGTAAGAAACTATCGTTGCAGTCAACAATTCCTAAATTATTAGATTCATTTGTTACATCTCAACTAATTTTTGCTACTAAAAAGGTCATCATCGATGAGCAACATGGATTTTGTCAGGGCAAATTAACAATTACTAATTTGTTAACTTTCCAAGTATTTGTACTTGATGCCTTAGAGAAGGGTGCTCAAGTGGATACGATATATACAGACTTCTCTAAGGCATTTGACCATGTTAATTACAGAATCCTTCTTAGTAAACTCCACTCACTAGGCCTGGGCTCTGCAATTGTTAAGTGGTTTGAAAATTATTTATTAGATCGGATTCAATATGTTAAACTTAATAACTGTGTTTCAAAAGCTATTCATGCGAAATCTGTGGTACCACAAGGATCACATTGTGGACCGATACTGTTCCTCATTTTCATTAATGATCTAATAGACTCCATCACTTATTCCCAAGTTTTATTGTTTGCTGATCACCTCAAAATATATAAAGCCATTACAAGTAAATCTGATATTGAAAAGCTTCAGTTAGACCTTGTAGCTATTCACCTATGGTGCGTGTCAAATTGTTTGAATTTTAACCTGGACAATGCTACCACATGTTTTTTGGTAACAAACATCAAATTTTAAAAAATGATTACCATATTAATGGTTATATTCTTAATTGCGTCACGCAAATAAAAGATTTGGGAATACTTCTTGATAGTAAACTTCTTTTTACTGCACGTATAAAGAATATTACTTCAAAGGCTGCGCGTACTCTAGGTTTTGTACAAAGATTTTCGAAAGACTTTAGCCCTGAAATATTTAAATTACTAATTCCACATTAGTAAGACCTCTCCTAGAATATGCTTCAATAGTATGGACACCTAATTACAACACCACCCAAGTTGCAATTGAAAAAATACAAACTAAATTCCTAAAGCTTTTATGTTATCATTGTGGCATTAACTATGATAGAAATTCATTACGCTCTTTTAATTTAATGTCCTTGAGTGAGAGACGTTTCGTTGGAGATATGGTATTCCTTTTTAAATTAACCAATGGTCTTATTGATTGCAAATTTCTTTTAACTAAATTAAATTTCAATGCAACTTCTCTACATTTGCAGAGAACCCGATTAACTTTTAGACCTGAATATCATAGAACCAACTTTGGGATGAATAGCTCTATATGTAGGATGATGCGGCTTTTTAATTTATTATGTAAGTTTAATGTCGACTTGTTTAGTGTTTCGCTCAATAGTTTCAAGAAGCAGTGTAACAAAATCTTGTGTAATAATAGTATTTTTAATCTTAACTAGTTTTTATTATGTTTAATATATGTATATGTATTATTTTAAAATTTATATTGTATTGCTCCCATTGTATATATGTTATTGCTGTATTGGTAAATCCGTCAATAAATTTGAATTTGAATTTGTTGAATCTTGATTTAAAATCGGCTTTTTTGGCAAATTCCCCTTGATCCAAGTTCCGGTGAGAAGACCGCTTTTGCCGTACCGGCGAAGGGGCTTTACGAATTTGTGGTCATGCCCTTCGGCCTTAACAATACCCTCCAAACAGAGACTCATGGACCGCGTCCTGATTTCGAAACTCATTGCAAAGTATTAAATGAAGTGCTGTCAAGGTTGCAATAAGCGAACCTGACTATCAGTTTAGATAAGTGTGAGTATTTGGGTATTGTTATCGACCTTGTAGGCTTGCGAACGAATCCTGCCAAGTAGCTGCCATGAAGGAGTAACGACAGCCAGAAACCACCACTCAAGTCAAGAGGTTTATCGGAATGTGCTCCTGGTACCGCCGGTTCATCCCACATTTCTCTTCCTTGACAGCCCCAATCAGCGCTCTGATTAAGGGCAAATCCCAAGCGATCCAGTGGACACCCTAAGCCGAGAAACCTTTTCAGGATATAAAGATGGCCCTAGTTTCTGCCCCGATCCTCGCTAATCCAGATTTTGCTAAGCCTTTCTGCATACAATGTGATGCGTCAAATGTTGGTTTAGGTTGTGTGCTGACTCAGGAAAATTCTGATGGTGATGAGGTTCCTATTGCGTTTGCTAAGTTGAAAGGAAATATTGTGCTACGGAGGAGTGTTTAGCTTTTCTATTAGGAGTTGAGAAATTCCGGCCTTATGTTGAGGGTACTCACTTTAAAGTTTTAACAGACCATCACTCGCTACTTTGGTTGAAGAATCTCAAGGATCTTACTGGAAGATTTGTTCGGTGGGCTATTAAATTGCAACAATTTGACATGGATATCGAGCACCGGAAAGGAGCATTGCATGTTCCACTGTCATGTTCTCCCCTTGTTGTGAATTCGATAGAAGTACAGGCTATAGCTTGTGAGACGGATAGTTGGTATTTGAAGATTTTTGATGCTGCTGGAAATGTCCTGACAGGTACCCTGATTGGTCTATTATTGATGAATGCCTAAAGGAAAAACGCCCTTGCTACGAATTATTCTGCCTGCGTTGCGTTGCGAATCGATATTTTAAGGTCTTATCACGATGCACCTACAGATGGTCACTTCGGAGTGTACAAGACCCTAAATCGTTTCTACTGGCCTCGTCTTCGAATGTCAAGAAGTACATTCGATTTTGTCAAGTTTGCGGTGCCCAGAAGGAGCCCACGAGTGGACGCCCCGGAGAAATGGGCAGACCCAAAGATGTTTCATACCCTTGGCAATTAATTGCATGCGATATTCTCGGTCCCCTCCCCAGATCTAATAAAGGAAACTCCTATATTTTGGTGGTAACTGATTGGTTTACTAACTGCGACAATTTCTGAGTTTTTGGAAAATCAAGTATTCTTAGAGTTTGGAGCTCCTCAAATAATTTTATGTGAAAATGGTACGCAGTTCGCTTCGAGAGAAATGAACTTACTTGCTCAACGATACGGCTCAAAGATATGGTTTAACGCCCGGTATCACCCCCAGGTAAATTTCGTAGAGAGGTATAACCGTACCCATGGGCGTAGTCAGCATTTTTTTCTGGGAAGGGGCTAGGAGGGGCCGACTTTACAAAAAAAACTGGTTTGGTTGTGTTTACAATCATGTTTTTATCTAAATAAAATGTACATAATAATCACGTAACACACTAAAATATTTATTAATTTTTCTTCTTCTCAATTAAATAAGTCTTAATTTTCGATTTTTTTTCAGCAAAGCGGCTCAACACTTTTTCAGCTGAAATTTTTTTTTAACCATTTCATTCTCTACATTAAGCAGTGACATGTGAGAAAATCGTTCCTGAAGCATTGTTCTTCTGAGCCACGTTTTTATTCGCCTCATGGCAGAAAAACTTCTCTCGCAGCCGGCGGAGCTCACTGGTAGTACTATTGCTGCTTGGAGAAGTTTATACAAATTAGGGCAGTACTCTTTCTTAAGATGCTTTCTCAAATTGTCAGCATTAATTTCGTCATTTTTAAGTCGAAGCATGTTTTTCATGACTATCGCTTCAGCTTCTAAGGCTGAAGTATCAATTATTAAGAGTTTTTTATAATTGTTTATGAAATCCTCTCCGTTTTTCATATCCAATTTCAAAAATGCGGCGTCAACTGCACGAGCTAACGGTAAATTTTCAAATCGGCGTTTTAGATTAACAATGATATTATCAAATACAGAGTAGTAAATGTTGATCTTCCAGTAGTCTTCTGGTTGTGTATCGGCCGGCAAATCTAATGTCTTGCTTTTGCCCACAGTTGACTCAATATAAAAGTCCTTTTCTTGACGTCTCCGTTTTGACACTCTAACAGGTTCAAGTTCTAGTGAAATCTCTTACTTTTTAGCAAACTGCTCGATATCTGTCCAAATTTTAAATTGATTCCTACATGTTTCGAAAGTACCTATAGTACTTGTTATGAGATCACTAGCCTGACCAAGAGTTGCATTTTGTGTCTGGAAAAATTTACTCAGAACATTTACTATAGCGAGAACTGAGTGAAATATGTGTTATAATCGTAAGTAATCCCAGTGCTTCTACTGTGTGCTTGTCTCGGTTCTCAGTGATCTCTTTTTCTAAAGTTAATTTAATTGCCTCATAATTTGTCGTAGCGACAACTCCATCTGGTAGTACTTAGACTTCCCATTTCACGATTAGTAATTCCGAGAGTGCCTTGTAATTTGTTTAGGCTCGCATGATGGCCAGGTTGTGAAAAGTGGATATACAAAGCTTCGAGGCCGTTGAAAAAAGTTTTTGTTAGTGAAATATTTGCGCACGAATCAACAACCACCAGATTAGGTTTATGCGCTAAGCAATGAATATAAATTGCGTGAGGATGAGTTTGTTTTATAATGGCTTGAAGACCTCGATTTTGACCAGACATGACGCTGGCACCATCATAAGACTGCGCAAGAATTGGAACATCACCCAAATGGTGATTATTCAAAGTGTCCAAAATGAGTGTAGCCAGTCCTTGCGCATCTCTGGACGTGGAACAATTAACGAAACCTATAAATCTTTCGACAATGTCTAGACCGTTCGCATATCTTACAGTCATTGATAATTGTTCCTCTTTAAAACATCTGGCCTCATCCACACTGAAAGAAAAAAAACCACATGCTTTAGCTTCTTTCACAATCTCCTCCAGAGTAAGGTTTGCTATCACTTTAATTATTTCATTCTGTATATCTGGGCTGCAATAATTGTAGTGTTTTTCGAAATGGAGTGAAAATGTGTCATCATATTTAGAAAATAATTGGGCAATTTCCAAGAAGTTGCCTCTATTTTTAGAAGATGAGTCCTCTCGGTGACCTCTTAAAGGCAAGCCCTGCCGAACAAGGGTCACTACTATATCAATAACTTTGGCTAAGTATTCTCTGTTTTGAACAACTTCTTCCTCTTGTTGTTTCATAAGTTGTTGATGAACATCTCCAACAGTAAAAGATTAGCGGTAGGACACATACATTTGACTGCATTCAGCGTGAGGTGATGATTCTGAGTGTTTTTTTAATCGCTACATCTAGTACAATTATTAATGATCAGTTAATCAAACTAATAGTTTTGTTTTTTAACTATTTCCACGAAATAATATTATCGTGTGTAATTGAATAAAATAATTGCATCGATTGCCGTATTGTAAAAAAAACGTACAAATCATTCGGTGTAATTGTATTGATTTGCCTTTTTGAAGTATAAATTAAAACTGCCAGTAATTAATAGTTGATGATGGGCATACCTTGCAACAAAGTAAGTTTTTTGTATACCGCTTTTATTTGTTAGCTGACTTCATCACGAAAAATAGATCTACATCAGAATATGGGTAAAGAGAAACCTTAAACTTTTAGATTTTATCATATTTTAGAGCTTTTGAAATCCACAATTCCAGGAAATTGCAATGGTAGTTTCGAACATCATTACATTTAATAATTAACTTTAGATACACGTAACACTGATTTAGAACTTAAATAAGGGTATTATTTAATGGTCGATTAATGGAAATAAGTATTTAGTAAACATTTCACCAAAAGCCTTTTTACTCTTCGTAACTCAAAACATAATTTTAGAGTGTGAATACTTCTAGTTTTGAAAGCTGAAGTATAAACTAACTGATAACATTGACCAGTAACCAGAGAAGAGATTTTGTTAAATGATATTGCATATCGTTATACATGAGGAGAAAACGCAAATAGTTTACTTTTAAATAGATCTTCGTAGGAGTTACTTTCAGGCAAAATAAGGAATCATACAAAAATTCTTATCTTAAATTTATATTTATACATCGAATGATTCTTTCAATATCTAATTATATAAATAATCTCATTATGAAATAGCTTTTAAAATTGAAGTTGACTAAAACGTTTTGACTAATTGAAAACTGAACATTCGTAAAATAATGGCTCCATTATTTATATCAACGAGAGCCAAGCAATCAATATGCAAAATTAATCCCACGCACATTTTTTTTCTATTCTGCGGAGGCTCGCCATTAATTTTCTTAATGCGTGAGGAGACTGCAGAGCGGGTCCGCTTTAGTATTCATCCCCCGAAAAACGGGGGGCCGCAGTTAATAACGATACACGACGCCGCCCCTCGCCCGTTTTTTTTTTTGGAGCGTAACGAGTTAAGGGTCGCCATTATGCGGCTGTTGAGCACGGAAATTTCTTTATTTATTATCAAAGGTAAGCGTGCTTATCGGACGATTACCGCTCTTTTATTTCGCAGATTTTTTCTGGTTGTGTTTTGAAAGGAATTTTCTGTGTATTAGGGGATTTATCATCAAAATCAAAATTGTGAAATACGTATATTTATTTTTGATATTTTTAGATAATACGAGGTCCCCAATTTCAAATTGGATTTGTCTCTTCCTTAAATTATATGTCTTAGCGTTCTTCTGATATGCTTTCTCTAACCTTTCACTTCGGAATATACGACAGAAAGATTCCCTAAATCCTGCGCAAACTGGTTGGGGTCACTATCTTCAACCTTAATACCATTCGCCGTGCCTTAGAAATCTCCTCTACTGGGTACGTTTCTTCCAAAGTTCAAGAAGTTCGGGCTGAATTCGGTTTCCTCGTGTACTGATGATCCTATCTCATAAATATGTTCATCCCAAGCGTTGAGGGTCATCTCTCAGATAAGACCTAATTGCGGTCCCTATCACCCAGTTGTACCTTTCCGTGAAGTTGAACTGTGGGTGGTACTTCGCATTATACGAAAGGTGTTTTATTTTATACTTTTCTCACAACTCTTTGAACTTGAATGATATGAATTGTTTGCCGTTATCCATCATGATAATTTGTGGAACACCGAACAAAAGGAGTACCTGGTTTTCCACGTAACTACAAACTTCAGAAGTCGTGGCCCTCCTTAAAGGACTCACCAACACGAATTTTGAGAACCAGTTCGTCACCACTAAGAGATAACAGTTACCTTTTTTCGATCTAGGTAGAGGCCCAATTCGATCCGTAGAGATCACCTGAAAAGGGAATTGCACCTTCTTTTAGCTTCCCATTACAAATTGGTGCTTTTTGTTCGCCGCATACAGTTCCTTACAAATTTTGATACGTAATCACGCATTTTTGGCCAGTAAAACATGTCGCTTACTTTTCTGAGCGTTTTAAAGAAACCGAAGTGTCCTGAAGTCTGTTCATCATGAGCCAATTTTAACACCATCAGCCGCTGCGAACTTGGTACTACTAACCTCAATTCTGACATATTCGATGTGATGGGAGTTTCACTCTGCCCATATTTATATATCCGTTCTCCTTCCACTCTCCAAGATGGATACTTATCCGGAAACTTACCTATCTTAGCAATAATTCCCTGTTACCAAGAGTCGGGATTTGTACAATTTACTAAGTCATTAATTAGCCTTCATCTACTTCCATCATTGCTACATCTCCGACTTAGTCTTTATCAACAGGTATTCTCGGCAGTGCATCCGGCACAACATGAAGTTTCCCCTTGTGGTGACGTAATCCATGTCGTAATGGCTCAGTTTCAAAGCCCATCTTGCTAATCGTCCCGTGGGATCCTTCAAACGCTGAAGCCATAGGAGGGAATAATGATCGGTAATCGCAACAAAACGCATTCCTTCTATGTAGGATCTAAATTTCTCTACGGCAAAAATTATCGCTGGACATTCACGTTCCGTAGCGTTGTAGTTCCGCTCGGCTCTCGACATCACGTGTTCCTCTTCGCCTTCTCCGGATTTCCTATTCGCATATCAGAAGCGTCGCACTGGACACAAAACGGTTTTGAAAAATCCGGACTGGCTAAAAGAGGTGCCATTGTTAAGGCTTCTTTTATAGCCTGGAAGGCCGTTCGGCGCGAACATCCCACTTGATAGATTGCCGTTTCTTTCTCCCTGTTAGAAGTGCATTAATTGGTGCTACCAATGTAGAAAACTGAGGTATAAACCTCCGATATCAGGAACAGAATCCGAAAAACCGTTTAGTTTCAGTCACGTTCCTTGGAACTGGATATTCCACCATCGCCGCTACTTTATCAGGATCGGTCTTCAGTCCACCCCTGTCAACTATAAACCCAAAATACTTTAAGTGAGACCTAGCAAACTTGCACTTTTTAAAATTGATAGTAAGTTTTGCGTCATCCAAACGACGATGTACTTCCTTTAGCGTTTTTAGGTGCTCCTCGATGGTCTTTTTGCAGACAATAATGTCATCTAAAGAGACAAACACATTGGGTTCTAGTTCCGGTCCGAATAGTTTATCCATCAGACGCTGCTGAGTCTGAGCAGAATTGTGTAGCCCAAAAGGCATAACTACAAACTCGTACAAGCCTCTTCCTGGAACAGCAAAAGCGATTTTCTTCTGAGAATCTGCGTCTAATGGGATCTGCCAAAATGCGTTCTTCAAATCGGTAGTTGAAATTATTAGTGCTTCTCTTAACCTGCTGAGTATGGCATCGACAATGCATAGCTTAAATAGAATTAATACCTGACACTATTTTAATTTGTTACTTTTCCTATATAGTATCCCTATATAGTATATATAGGGGTATATAGTATATATAGGGGTATATAAAGGGGAAGTATTGTTTTCGTGCATGAAAATGTCTGTAGGCGCTGTATCTCAAAAACGAATGATCCGATTGAGATGAAACTTTAAACTTAAGGTTTTATCGTTAAAAACTGGAACTGAAAAGCTTTTGGTAAACATTCATTAACCGGAAGTGGATGTTTAGTCGAGACGATATTTTTCCGAATTTGAAAAATATTACTTTTCAAACAAAGGTTAAAATAAATGAGAAACTGAACAAGTTTTATTGAGACATGTTATTCGTAAAATTTTTAATTTGTGAGAAATAAATTGACCTTAGAATTGTTCAGAAATATTTTTTTAAAGATTTATGAAATTTCAGAAATTTCTCCTCTACACTTTTAGTTTTTATTGCAACTTCCATTCCGAAGAATTTTCATCGAGAATTCTACAAATTTTTACAAGTTTAGCAAAGATTTTATTCAAGAGTTTCAAAATTTTTCAGAAAGTCATCATTTATATTTATTTATAGAAATTTTTTCGTAGTTTTTGTAGAATATTTTCTATAATTTTCTCAGATGATCCATACATTTAGTTTTTTTTAAATTGAGGTTTTTAGAATTTTTCACAAGATTTCATTTTAGATTTATTAAACTTTTTTGAGGATTCTAGAAGTGTACAGTAATTTCTTCTTCTTCTCTAATAAATAAATAGATATTTTCAGAATTTTATTCGAGAGTTCTAGATTTTTCAGAAAATTCTTTCAGGATTTTGTTTAACTTTACAATTTATTAGGTTTTTTTTTTCTAAATTTCTAGAACTTACTTAGTGGCTTCTGGAAGTTTCAGGAATTTCTTCTCCATATTTTCAGTTATTTGCATCTTCCTTTCCAAAGAATTTTGATCGAGGATTCTAGATTTTTTCACAAGATTCCCTTGTAGATTTCTAGAACTTTTTTGCAGGATTCTTAAAGTTTACAGTAATTTCTTCTTCATATTTCCAGAATTTTTAGCAAACTTTAGAATTAATTTTAGACAACTTTTTGAGCGGTTGAAATAAAAAATAAACGTACCACCATCATCATCATCATCATCAATCGTGCACATTAAAAAACCTCTTCACCGTCGTCTTATTCGGGAGTTTTTTTTTTAACATTTATAGACTTTTCTTTGAGGCTGTTTCCAGTAATTTTAATATTGTCTTATAAATTGCCTTCAGTGCTCAAAAATTTAAAAAAATCTTTTCCAGAACTTTAGACTTTTTTCGAGAGTTCAGAAATTTCCAATAACTTTTATTCAGATTTGGAGGCTATAGATTTTTCTAGAAAATCTTGACTCTTTTCAGTCATTTCTCCAGATATCAAGATTTTTTTTCAAGCTGTCTTTTAAATTGCAAAGTATTTAGAATTTTGAAAAAAAAACAATTCTAGAAAAGTATATTTTTTGTAGAATTCAGAAAATTTCCAGTAAATTGCGAAGATTAAAATGAAGGCTTTTTTAGAAAATTTGTTTTTAAATTTCTAAACTTTTTTTCGAGAGTTCAGGAAATTTCTAGTAATTTCTTCTCCACATTTCAATATTTTTTCAACTTGTCTTCTAAATCGCAAAGATTTTCTTTGAGGCTCTAGAATTTTTAGAATTTTCTTCTAAAAATCTAGATTATTTTCTCGAGGGTTCAGGAGATTTCTAGCAATTTATTCTCTAGAGTTCAAGAGTTTTTTTGAAGTTGTCTTTTAAATTGCAAAGATTTTCTATGAGACATTAGGATTTTCTAGATTATTTTTTCTAAAAGATTCGAGTTTAGAAAATTGCTTCCCAAAATTAAATTGTTTTTTCAACTTTTCTTATAAATTGCGAAGATTTTTTTTCAGGCTCTAAATGTTTTTTACTTCGTCTTCTTTTCGAGAATTCAGGTTAATTTCAGCAATTGCTTCTTTAAAATTCAACAGTTTGTTTCAACTAGAGGCTATAAACTTATTTAGAAAGTTCTAAATTGCGAAATTTTTCTTGGAGGGTCTAGATTTTTTTAGAAAATGTTTCCTTTGAAATTTTTTCTTATTTTCGAGAAAGTTTAAAGAATTTTGAGTAATTTCTCTTCAATTTCAAGATATTTTTTCAAATGATCTTCTAAATTTCTAGGAGGCTCTAGAATTTTTAGAAAATTTTGATTTAGAAATCTAGACTTTTTTCCGAGGGTTCAGATTTCAAGGTTATCTTCTCATCTTCTACATTGAAAAGATTTTTTTGGAGGCTCTAGAACTTTTTAGAAAATTTGTTTGTAGAAATCTAGATTTGTCTTGAGAAATTTTCAGTAATTTCTCTTTTTTTGAGACCCTAGATTTTTGGAATTTTTTTTTTCTAAATTCTAGACTCACTTTTTCAAGAATTCAAGAAATTTCCATTAATTTCTTCTCTAGGTTTCAAGATTTTTTAATTCAACCCGCTTTCTAAATTGTGAAGATTTTATTGGAAGCTCTAAAATTAAAAAAAAAAATGTTTAGAAATACTTTCAAAAATTAAAAAATATTCTTCTTTCACTGAATTGAAAAATTCAATATGTTTGAACCAGAAACTATTGTAAGTAAGTATGGAATACCACGTAGTAACGGTCGCAACCTAAATTAATTTTATATAACAAGTAAATATAAAGAATTAAAGTTGAGAAAATAATTATGAATAACCTCATAGTTTTCGAGAAAAATATAGGGAAAGTATTATGATGGCCACATCACCATTTTATATGTAATGTTTTATGACACCTTGAAATAAGAAATATTTTGATTTGATTTGATTTGATTTGACTTTAGGAATACCTACTTCCAAATATAAACGGTTAACAAAAAATAGAACTAATACACCTTTTTGAACAGAAAGACTGTACGACCTCCAACCAATGGTGCCATTCGTTTATTTGGGTCTGATTTGGACACAAGCTGTGACGACCATTGGACAGCCTGGAATCTAGTTTTTTCAAGAAACCTGTTCATTAGCTGTTTCTTTACAGTATCTTCCAATATGGACCCTTTTTCGACAAGGGTAACATATTAGAGAGGATCTCGATCTCTATCTTGAACGGATACCGCAGCCGCCTGCTCAGCACGCCTTCCTTGGACATCATTTCTGGCTGCTGCAAAGATATCATCTGCCTCTAATTTTCTGCGCAAATCTGCCAGTTGGTGAATACTCGTAATCTCATGGAGACTGGCACGCGACCTATAGGAAGGTAAAAGATTTTGTCGAATCCTCCACACTTGAGATGCTTCATCAGGTGGATTACTTAACATTTTTGCACCAGTGACGTTATATAAATAGTAACTTTTTCATTTCGCACTTGTTTCCTATTGATGATATCTTGATGTTTGGTGGAAGGAAGTCAGCTTTTAAGGCCGATACCAAGGAATTCCAATCGGAAAGTACTCTCCTTTTAGGCCTAAACCATTGAAGAACGTCCCCTGAAAACAAGTCCACCGCTGATCGAAACAATTCATCCTTCCCTCAGCTATTCGACTCTTTCTAGAAATTCCAAAAGTGATGAACCACCATCAAATGTGAGACCCCATCTGTAGAGAACGTGAAAAACCTTGTGATTACCTATAGGCCTAGAGGGAGAACTTGTAACAAAAGACACATCCTCTTCATCTTCATCGTCTTCACCAGAACCGACTCCTTCTCCAGCTAAAGATGAGTGTCGACCGCCTTCAACAAAAGTGGATGCCATTGCCTTCGAAATGTTTGAAGACTTGCGAGATAACTGCGCTTCAAATAGTATACATTTGATAATTAATATTGAGAGTAATAAATCTCTATGCACTAATGTTTTACATACTAATGTTAAAAAAAACGATAACACCACAAAAGTGTTACATAGTGCTAAATATAATTTTAGACATGTAACGACATCTAACAGTTGTGTCATGCAATGCCTGGCGGTGCTTTAGTACGGGAAGTAGTTGTTTTAACTGTTAGCTGGAGTTTTTACATTATTATGTAAAACATTAGTGCAGAAACGCTCATATAGATTTATTACTCTCAATATTAATTATCATTATTAAGACTGCACTGGATATTACAATAATTAATTAGTATACATTTGCTAAGATTATCAGCTTTGAACCCTTTCACCGCATCACTCGACTCTACTAACCTACCAATTCTATTTTGCACGTGTAACAACCTTATCTTAACCCTTTTTTCCGTCGCCCTCGCGTCTTTACCTGGGTAAGAATCTATACACTGACGAACAGATTCCACCTATCTCCTTATCATCTACATCTGACACAAATTTTGTTTCTTTTTCAATAGCTTTCCGCTAGGTGGCGCATTTTATCATTTACATAATTAATTTGCGTTTTTTACAAAATATTACCGCATTAAGGCTATTGAAAATTATCAAAATTTGAAACTACTGTAGTTGGTTTACAATTTTTGCTTAAGTCATTTTTTTCTATCACCTACAGTTAAGTGGTGGGGGAAGTGATTTTCACAAGCTTAGGCTCAATGGAAAGAGTATTAGAAGTTTATTACAAAAATAAATAACATTAACACATTTAATCTATGCGCTGGCAACTAGAGGGCGTTATGTAACACTTAACCCTATTTATGTATTTTTCTCGGAAATATCAAATGGAATGATATAACTCGAAGCAGCTTACAAAAAAGAAAATGAAATTACATATTGTTTCGTCAAAACCGCAAACTGATATCTCTTGTCATTCCAAAGATAATTAGATTTTCGTTGTTGTTTTTCGTTGTTTTCGAAGTGTTGGTTCACCCTGTAAAGTGTAAATGAAAACATATGGCTAAAGTTACTTTTAGAAAAAATGTCATGTAAAAACAAATGACAACAATATTTATTAGCATAATTAATGAAAAATAATAAAATATATAACACCCATAACAGAAATTTACAAAACGCTGAAATTTCTAAAAGCACCCATTATCTAGTTATTTTAGAAACTCAAAATGTTTCCCCTTTTTTGCTGTACCTACACAGATTCAGTCCTTCTAGAGTGAAATTTTATCCTAGATTCCTTAAAATTTCTTCAATGGTTTTATATGGATAAGCTGTAACATTAAGAGTATGTCAAACTATTTTCCAGGGCGATGTTGTAAAAGTAATCAAGTCACCTTTGGAAATGACATTTCTGTTTTGTGATTGTTTATTTATAATTTGCTGTTGCTGTCAAAGTTAATTTGAACGCTTGAAAAATCACTTTATTATAATGCTTTATTTTTCAAATGAAGAAGCATATTATATGCTAGCAGTGTATTTTGAAAGTCTACAAAATGCAGTAATTGTTGAAAGAGAATATGGGTTACGATTTCCTGAAAGACGGCGTCATTCAAGAAAAGTTTTTAAAAGACTGGCAGAACGATTACGAAAAACTGGCAATGTTCAACCTGTTTCGGTAAGAAATAGGGTACGTAGAAGACAAAATGAAGAAAATGTTATTAACGTCTTGGCATACGTTAACGCTGAATCACGTGCAAGTATTAGGGAAATTGCAAGAGATCTAGAATGAAATTATTCTTTGGTGAATAGAATACTAAAAGAACATAAAATGCATCCTTACCATGTTGTTTTACATCAAGAGTTAAAAGACATAGATTTTGATCGACGACTACATTATTGCAACTGGTTAAAAGGAATGTTAAATGATAATCAACAATTTCTATCTGCAATATTATGGACGGATGAGGCTACATTTTCAAGCTCTGGTAAAATTAACTTGCACAACAGTCACTACTGGTCAGAAACAAATACACACTGGCAGAGAGAAGTCAATTACCAAAATCGCTGGAGCATAAATGTGTGGTGTGGTATTTTAAATAGAAAGATAATAGGACCTTTTTTCTTAGATTTTTTAAATAACGATTTGCCCATCCTCCTAGAAGACGTTCCAATTCGTAACAGATTAGACATGTGGTATCAACAAGATGGTTGCCCAGCACATTTTGCCGCAGGTGTCCGAAATTATTTAGATATTGTATTTTCAAATAAATGGATTGGAAGGGGAAGTATTTTTCCATGGCCAGCAAGGTCACCAGATCTTACGGTTTTAGATTTCTTTTTATGGGGTAGAATTAAAGATTTGGTTTTTTAAAACACGTCCAACTACACGTGAGGATATGAAAGAAAGGATTCGGCAAGCAGTAAGAGGTATTTCTGGTGCTGAAATTGAGGCCAGTGTCAATTCCACTATAGAAAGACTGAATTTATGCATAGCAAATGATGGGAAACATTTTGAGTACCTAAAATAACTAAGTAATAGGTGCAGTTATCAATTTTAGTTTTTTGTATTTTTTTTTTTCATTAATTATGTTAATAAATATTGTGCCATTCGATTTAACTTGATATTTTTTTTAAATGTAACTGTAGCAGTATGTTTTCACTTACAACTTACAGGGTGAACCAACACTTCGAAAACAACGAAAAACAACAACGAAAATTTAAAAAATCTAAATATCTTTCGAATGAAAAGAGATATCAGTTTGCGGTTTTGACGAAACAATATGTAATTTGATTTTCTTTTTTGTAAGCTGCTTTGAGTTTTATCATTCCATTTGATATTTCTGAGAAAAATATATAAACAGGGTTAAGTGTTACATAACGCCCTCTAGTTGCCCGCGCATAGATTAAATGTGTTAATGTTATTTATTTTTGTAATCAACTTCTAATACTCTTTCCATTGAGCCTAAGCTTGTGAAAATCGGTTGAGGTATACGGAAGTTACAGACCATTTTCTGTAAACAAAATTATACTTCCCCCACCACTTAACTGTAGGTGATAGAAAAAAATGACTTAAGCAAAAATTGTAAACCAAGAACAGTAGTTTCTAATTTTGATAAGTTTCAATAGCCTTAATGCGGTAATATTTTGTAAAAAACGCAAATTAATTATGCAAATGATAAAATGCGCCACCTAGCGGAAAGCTACGCATTTAAAAATATTTTAACGCATCTTCTTTTGGCCGATTATGTCATTAGAATTTTTTTTCCCCAAATTCTAGGATATACGGTTTCCGAGATACGGCCAGTGGCCACCCTTAATGAATCACCCTGTATATATATATATATACAGGGTCCTGCAACAGTGCGTCAAGCTTTCCTAGCGCCTTTCTCGTAAGAGATAGAAAAAAATGTTTCATATAAAAATTTATTTAATTAAAAATCTCTATGCCGTAAAATTATTTTCAAATATACAGGGTGTCCCAATTTTGCGTTATAACAAAAGCAAACATTTTTTTAAATGGAACACCCTGTATATTTTTTCATTTTATAATTTGGATAGTATTTTATAACTTAAACCTTTTTTTGGTTTTTAATTTCGATATGGCATTTCCGAGTTATTGACGTTTTTCTGAAAAAAAATGTAATAAGCGGAGGTTCACAAAAAAAATTATTCTGATGTTCTATTTAAAATTTAAGAAATTTTCTTTTTCCTATGGTTGGTCATAAGTACTGTTTAGGTACCAGTGTTAAAATTTTTCACTTTTGAGGAACCCTGCCTTTGTATCAGACACGCTATTTTCTAAAATTTCAAATTGTCGTAACTCTTTTTTTTTAAATGGAATCATATATTTTTTTAAATTTTATATTATTCTACATCTAATTTTCTACAAAAAATGTTAAGCATACCCTATACCTAAAAGTGATAATTTTCAAGATATAAAAGAATTTATATTTCAAACGGTCCTTGAATGCGAACTTGTTTTTGAATAGATAGCCATGACTGAAAAAAATGCATCTGTCAATTAAACAATTAGTTTGACATGTAAATGGGAGGTATGAATTACAAAAAACAAAAGAAGAAAGCCTATCATCAACGAGGAACCAAAAAGACATTGGTGAAGGAACTGTCATAAGCGAGAGGTCAGTACAAAGCATTCTGAAGAAAAATCGATATCAAGCATATGATATTCAGTGCTATTGGTGATTCCTTATAAACAATTTCAGGTTTTGTTAGATCCTTAGATCTAGCAGGTCATTTGGTGGGTCCATTCCTACCAATCCACTGGTTGGGAAAAATGAAATGCCCTCACGTCTTGTGAAAATTGGGCAAGTGCTCCGTCTTGTTAAAACCACACCCTGTTTCTTGTTAGTTAGGGTACATTAGCTAACGTTCCGGGTAATTCAATTTGCAAGAAGTACAAATACATAGACCTACTGAGATGGCCCTCGAAGAAATGTTGACCTACAACATGGTTTCCAAAAATTCCGCCCCAGACATTCAATGCTGATGATCAACTTGTCTCATAACATGCGGATTATCAGTTAAATAATAGTGAAAATTGTACCTATTGACAGATCCCTTGTTATGGGATGACGCCTCATCCGTGAATAAAATATATTGGAAAAACGAAAGATCCTCCTGTATTTTCTGTCTTCCCCAGAAACAAAATTCGGAACGAAATTGAAAATCAGTATTACTCAGTTCTTTATGTAGCTGAATATGATATGCTTGATATCGATTTTTCTTCAGAATGCTTTGTACTGACCTCTCGCTTATGCCAGTTCCTTCACCAATGTCTTTTTGGTAATTGATTAATGGTTGAGGCGTTCACTTCGTGATACATCTTGAATATTTAAATAAAGTAAAACTCACTTTGTTAATATCACACTATTTATTTAAAAAGTGACTTTAAGTTTGAAAATGATCAGCTGTTGATCGAAACTCGAGTCACTTTTTAAATAAATAGTGTGATATTAACAAAGTGAGTCTTTTTGGTTCCTCGTTGATGATAGGCTCTCTTCTTTTGTTTTTTGTAATTCACACCTCCCATTTACATGTCAAACTAATTGTTTAATTGACAGATGCATTTTTTCAGTCATGGCTATCTATTCAAAAACAAATTCGTATTCAAGGACCGTTTAAAATATAATTTTTTTTATATCTTGAAAAATATCACTTTTAGGTATAGGGTATGCTTAATATTTTTTGTAAGAAATTAGATGCAGAATAATATGAAATTAAAAAAAATATATGATTCCATTTAAAAAAAAAGAGTTACGACAATTTGAAATTTTAGAAAATGGCGTGTCTGATACAAAGGCAGGGTTCCTCAAAAGTGAAAATTTTTAACACTGGTACATAAACAGTACTTATGACCAACCATAGGAAAAAGAAAATTTCTTAAATTTTAAATACAACATCAGAATATTTTTTTTTTGTGAACCTCCGCTTTTTACATTTTTTTCAGAAAAACGTCAATAACTCGGAAATGCCATATCGAAATTAAAAACCAAAAAAAGGTTTAAGTTATAAAATACTATCCAAATTATAAAATGAAAAAATATACAGGGTGTTCCATTTAAAAAAATGTTTGCTTTTGTTATAACGCAAAATTGGGACACCCTGTATATTTGAAAATAATTTTACGGCATAGAGATTTTTAATTCAATAAATTTTTATCTGAAACATTTTTTTCTATCTCTTACGAGAAAGGCGCTAGGAAAGCTTGACGCACTGTTGCAGGACCCTGTATATATAGGGCAAGTAAAAATATAATATAGACACACTTAATATATAATTTCATCTTATTATAACTCTAGAATTTAAACACGCAATAAAGTAAGTGAAATATAATCCTCTTTGTAAACATCCATCCCGCATTTCTTAACTAGTTGCTGGGGAAACTTTTATACCCTATAAATTCGCCATTGTACTGCTGTTCACTGAAGTATGTTGCAAAAGGAATATCGGGAAAATCAGGAACGGTGAAACTGCGACAGTTTCCGAAGAAATTAAATCGCATTTTTCCCTGGGTTTAGTGCGGGCGTAAAATATTTACTAGCGGATTAGGACGCAGTTTTACTTTTTTCCGTTTCAGTTCACAATGACGATATAATAATGCAGGGGAATAAAATGAAATTTGTTAGAATTATAAGCTGAATAAAATAATAAAATTTATCACTTCAGTCATTCAAACATTCATTAGAATAAACTTTACTAATTCTAAAAAGAGTGTTTTATAATTGGTATTAAAAGGAAACTTATTAATTAAATTAAATTATTTTAATTTTAAATTAATTGGTTTTTAAATTTTTATTCTCGAGATTAATCAATCATGTTTAACCTGTCAAATGGAATGATATTTTTAAATTGGCATTATTAATTGTGCTTACCTCTTTAAATGGAGTAAAAATATTAGTAATTAATTGGGACACGTATGAATCATAAACTTGATCAAGTGTGCGAAATTAATCACTGTCCTTTGCAGGAAATTTCGATTCAAAAAGGTCCATAGGATGATTTAGGTGGAACGTGCGGAGGATATAAATCAAACCCTCGTTATTTATCGTGGCACCTTCATGTAACGTTTAGTGTATTTTTATCGCGTATTTAGAATGACAGGGATCAATCAATTTGCGCTTGTTTGTTTTTCTATTTATACGTGATACATATTTCCAGATAGGCTTTTGGAGATCGCTAAAATCAGCATGTCACCTTTATTTAATGTTAATTGCACTCAATTGCAGTATATCGAAGGTTCATTAGCTTAAGATTTTTTAAATTCCCCCTGTTGAAGTGTTTAGAAAGTTTTATCCAAGACTAGTTTTTTCACATAATCATATAATTCTGCTGATTACAATGACCACAGTATGTGTTTTGATCTTATCTTTTGGAGAATTTTATGCTCATTCCCCTAACCTATTCCTAGTAATAATTGAGCCTACCTAGTTCTAACCTGATCTATTGTAGATTCTGTGGATGTAATATTGTGGTCCAAAAATGGGTCCTCAATATTAACTTAAGTTTTTTAAGTAAGCTATTCATTCACGAAAACAATACTTTTCCTATATATTCTATATAATGAAAGTAATTATTATTAACGCAGCCTGACAAAAAGTCTTGCGTCCTTAGTTTAAATTTTAAACAGGCCATTATTAAATTCATATTTATGAGTTTAATACATTTACAATTTCGTAGTTAGAAACTTTTTACTTCAACATTATCATATTTATATATTTATATTAACATAGTCTAAAATTATATGCTTGAAATATTTAAAATATATTTTGCAGATTGTTCGAGTGAACAAATAAAAAGTATAAAAGTGATAAAATGGCTAATTTATATCTTAGAACTTTTTCAAATAAATGTAATACTGTTTTAAATTACAAAACTCGAAACAATCTACTCTAATTGATTAGTTTTTAAATGCAAAATCCAGTAGTTCTAACTGCAATTTAATCCCAATTAAATTCGTTCGCACCTTTAGACTTTGCAAATCGCATTAACAAATTATCAAAGTTCTGTTAATTTTATTTAAATTCCGTACGATGCCGAAATCCATCTTTAATTGAATTCGAAAGGCAGAAATAATCCCCATCGTCCGCAATGACACCGGAGTGGCTTTATTTGGTTCACGGGGTCGGTTCCCCACACCAGCAGCCCCTGCACACCCTTCTGGTGATCCGATTAATCGACCGCAGGAGAATTTACGGGGCACAATATCCTGTCCCGGTATCATCTTTTCTCTTTAGGACGCTTATTAGTCCCCGCATATTTTTTTGTTCCTTTTTCAGGAGGCTCTGGAACAAATTGATAATTACGGGTCGGGCCTTGAGATAAGGGGGATTTAAGGTTTTAAGTTGATTTCGTCTCCACGTGCTCGTAATAAAGACTTTTTTTTCTGTTATAAAGCAAGGTTTTTTTTTCTTAATCGATCTTCAATTTGATTATAGTATAAAATTAATAAAATGTTGTTAAACTAACTTTCCGATGTGGATGTACTTTTTTTTCCATTCGATTGTATTTCAATTCTTCCATCATAGCCATATATTTGTTTACATCGATCGTTTGTTGGCGTGGGGAGCGAGTTTATCTTTTTGTGGCTTTACAATTTCCATACAAAGGGCTGCGCGCATCACACCCGAATGGAATTTCAAATAGAACGTCAATGTGCAGACGGTGAAAATAATTACAAAAATAGAAAAATAGAAAAAGCTTGTATCCAACCATTTATCGTGCATGCAGACTTACATAACTACATAGTAAACTCCGTTTCCCTGTTTTCAACTGCGTTACGCAGATCCAAAATTGACCTTGATAAGATGTGAACTCTGAGAAACCTCTAAAGTCTTTTTAATAAACCCATCTAATCATATTAGGAGAAGTAAAACTCTTTTTTTGCTTCTCCTACTTTGAAAATTTGGTTCCTTCAAGAAAGTAGCAGAACAAGTATCGACCATCTAATCATACATGCTTCTATACTATAAATGATCAATTCCTAATTTGCTATATCTAATCAACCTGAGGAAATGTGAAGATGGTCCAAGGTTTGTGGCTCCATGAACAAAGGGCCTAGGGCAAGGTGCTTACTTAACTAATTCCTCATAGCGTAAAGTTAACACGTTCAGTAGGGTGGCCATACAAGGGTGTGGAGAAGAGTTCAGGTTAAGAGAACGACTGACTCTGCTGATTTCTGAAGGTCTTTTTGATCTCGGTAACCCAACATTTTGTTAATATACTTTTCTCCATCTTGTTCATTCGCTTTTGTATATTTTTCTTTGGGTATTTCAGCAAATTGCAAATTGTCTGAAGGATTTGGGGTATTAGATTTCTACCTCAGTTTTTTTTTCGACTCGTAATCAAATGGATTCGTTAAACCAGACTCGCTCCAATCAAATTGTGCTTGTAGATATATCCGCACTTGCTTTTGCTGAATTGGATGGACTAGATGTCGATGGAGTTGGATGCTGTAATGTCTGGCTTCATAAATTTGCAGCAAGTTTTGGCATCAAATTTATACCAGGATCATACAAAATATTTATTGTATCAATATTTGGAGACTTCAGTAGCTCCTTTCAGGTCCGGTACCTCAATGCATTTAAGTCAGTAATATCTTTCATTTCCTTAAAAATACCATTAACTCCGATAAAATCAAAAAGCGTAAATGGCGTAAATATGCATGTGTCTCCCTTTCCGAGTGTTGGGATAGCGTGGTGGCGAGTGTGTAGGTGCACGTGGGAGTGCGCGTTCGAAAAGGTTAGTTCGTAGCGCTTTGGTACTAATGCGACGTTCGGTACGTACCTTATTACAATCTTCCCCCTTAGGATCCTTAGGACGTTCCGGCAGAGGGTCCTGAATTGTTATTCAGTTTTCCTCTTTTCCGTTTGGGGTATGTGGGTAGTCCTTCTTCTTTCGTGCATTTTCTGAGCACAGACATATGGTAGGTGGCCAGTGGAACTTCGATGCAATTTCATATAACCAAGGTCCCTTGACAGCTAATATGATGTAAGGCCCATCCCTTTTTCTTGTGTTATCTTCATGTTCGCGGTGGCAGCACTCGGATGCGACCCTCTTCTTGTGAGCATGACCTTTTCTTTCGTCTTGTGCCTTCTCATAGTTTTCTTTTGCCCTTTGGAAAGTTTTTATGAGGTTTCTCAGTCTGTTGATGTCCGGCAGATGAATATCGGATTTCATGATTTCCCCCAAGGCGTGCTAAACATCAAAAGTGGTTCTGAGTTGTAGTCCAAACGTGAGATACGCAGAGGACATCCTTGTACGCTGTGTTTATTACGAATTGTATCGCGGGGATCTTGTTGAGCCAGTCCGTATCTTTTGTACCAACTTTTATGGTTAAAAGTGCCTTCAAATCCATATTTTTTTCTTCCCTAAGGATTGGTGTCTGGATGGTATACCGGGGTAAATTACTAGTTGATTATTGTATAATGGTACTCACAAACTATATGACATTATCGCCTGGGGATTCCATAACGCAGGAATACTTCTTCCACTAGAATTCTTGTGCAACTTCCATTGGAAACAGCTCTACCCATCTTAGCGCGGTATTCTCTGTTATCATGATTCACTTCTCTTTTCCGGGTCCTTCTGAAAATGATCCAAATAGGTCAACGGCTAATACCTCGAACCGTCTATTCATCACTGGCGCCTGGATGAGCTCCAGGGGCTTCTGGTTTGATGCTTTATATTTCTTGACGTATTCCTGGCCAATAATTGTTCATAAGTACCTTCTTTAAGGTTCGTTCTGCTCCATAGTGGCCTGCAGCTGGGTTATGTGGAATCTCTTGAGGAACTCTTTTCGTCTTTGTTTGGGAATGAGATGTGGTTCCTCCGTTTCATCGTCGGGGGTGTATCTATCTTGATGGTTCGTTCTACTCCATAGTGGCCTGCAGTTGGGTTATTATGAAATCACTTGACCAACTCTTTCCTTGTTTGTTTGGGAATGATGAGCTGTGGTTTCTCTATTTCATCGTAAGGGCGTATATGTATCGATATGGTATTCCTTCATATACTATATTCTCTGGACATCCTCCTTCGAAGATTTCCAAAATCTTTCGAAATTCATCTGCCAGCTGCTCTCCCCGTAACTCGGCCATAGTTTTGGCGGGTAAGTCGATGTTGAAAAGGATAACCTGGAACTCCTTTTCTCGTGGTCTGAATAGGAAATCCGTAATAACGTTCGCCTTCCCTGGGAAGTACTCAAGAGTAAAGTTGAAAGGCTGTAACTGTAGTACCCATCTTGCGAGACGTTTACTGGGAGATTTTAATATAAGTAATAATAAAATGTCTATTTAAAGACTAAAATAAGCTGTATTGAAGCATTGAATATAAAAATGGAGACCAGCAAAATTATTTCGAAGCACTATTGATGGTTGATATTTATGGGTTTGAGTGAAAGATCCTTTAAAGAAGTGAACTCCGCCCGTTCTCCCTTCGGCTAAAATTTTAAGTATATTTTTATATTTTTATAACATAATAATTGAAATATTTTGTAAGAAAGGATTACAAAGATGTAATTAATAATAATAATAATAAATACTGTGGGGCTTATGTAGTCTTCAAACCTCTGGACTGCACATACCAGGACGATTTCTTCTCTCTCTCTTTGATGTTGTAGTTCATCTCGACTTTGGTGAGGAGACGACTTTCGTATTCAACTGTCCTTATAACGTAGGGTTGGTCACTTTTTTCGAGGATCGATGATGTGATGGAGGCTTTTTTCAGGTTCTCGAATACTTCCCGCTGAGCCGGTCCCTATTTCCATGGTTAGTAGGTTTTGGAGAGATTGCTTAACGTTTTGCAATGCTCGCAAAGTTGTTTATTCATTTTCTATACCAACTGCAGACCTGAAACATGCTCTGCAGCTGCTTCACATTTTTCGGGGCAGCACGTTTTGCGATCATATTAGGAGAAGTAAAACTCTTTTTTTTACTTCTCCTAATTTGAAAATTTGGTTCCATCAAGAGAGTAGCAGAACAAGTATCGACCATCTAATCATACATACTTCTATACTATAAATGATCAATTCCTAATTTGCTATATTTAATCAACCTGAGGAAATGTGGAGATAGTCCAAGGTTTGTGGCTCCGTGAACGAAGGGTGTATAGCTAATTCCTCATAGCGTAAAGTTTACACGTTCAGTAGGGTGACCATACAAGGATGCGGAGAAGAGTTCAGGTTAAGAGAGCGACAGACTCTGCTGATTTCTGGGAGTGCAGCAGCGGTTTTTAATTGCGTAAATCTTGTGTATCCCTTTCCTAGTGGTACTAATGCCACGTTCGGTACGTATCTCGTTACAATGTCCCCCTCAAGACCCTTAGGATGTCCTGGCAGTGGGTTCTGGATTGTTCTTCAGTGGTAGGTGGCCAGTGGAACAGTTGGGTCTTCCTTCGATTCAATTTTGTATGAGTAATTTCCCTTGATAGCTAATATGATGTAAGGCGTATCCCTTTTTGATGTGAATTTTGCTGTTATCTTCTTCTTCGCCTTACTGAGAGTATGCGAAGTTACCCAAACTAATTCTCCTGTGTGGTAGATCTCGGATGCGACCCTCTTCTTGTCGGCATGACCATTTCTTTCGTCCTATGCCTTCTCATGGTGTTTTTTTACCGTTTGGAACGTTTTGATGAGGTTTCTTCGTCTGGTAAGGTCCGGCAGATCAATATCGGATTTGATGATTTCCCTCATGTCGGGCTAAACATCAAAAGGGGTTATAAGCTCTCGTCTAAACGTGAGATCGCGGGGATCTTGTTGCTCCAGTCCGTATGCTGGTACCAACTCGTATGACTAAGTGAGCCTTCAGATTATTTTTTCTTTCTATTGGATTGGCGCACAGTTGGCCAAAGCATGAAATTACCTGGTCAAAATATGAAGATGTGTTTCCTAAATTGTAAATATTTTACAATAAGCAAATAATCTTAAAAGGAACGCGAAATTTGTAAAGATATATTCAATATAATCGTGTGGATATGTGTGAACCTTACATTTCGAAGTGCAATCCATTACTGGAGCCGCAGATTAAGGCCAGAATTCCAATTTATGATTGTATGCTTTCAACGGCCACTTTTACTCTTTGCGGTTAGCTTAACTTAACCGGGTCATTCAAAGTAAATTGGCTACTGGAATGTTATTCCAGCATTGAATTCTTGTATACTAATGCCCTCTGCATCCATTTTTTGAACAAGTACTCGATTGTTAAACTCATTTTTTCATTTTGGCCAGGTTTTTTCATGCCCACTGTGTGGCGGCTGGATAATATACCGGGGTGAATCTGCAGGCACTGATCGTTGCAACTTCCATTGAGAACCAATCTACTTATTTTGGCGCGGTATCCTCTGTTATCAGAATTCACTTCTCTTTACCGGGTCTTTCTGGAAGTGCTAATACCTCGAACCGTTTATTCATTACTGCCGTCTGGATGAGCCCCTGGGGCTTCTGGTTTGATGCTTAATATTTTTGACACATTTCTTGAGGTATTTAGCGACGTCATAACGTATTCCTAGCCAATAATTTTTCATGAGTATCTTCTTTAATAAGATTTCCAAAAGTTTCCCAACTTCCTCATCTGCTAACTGCTCTTCCTGTAACTGGGCCATGGTTTTGCGGATAAGTCGGTACTGATAAGGACGACTTGGAACTCCTCGTAATCTGAATATGAATTCCGTCTTGAGAGACGTCTAATGGGAGATGTTAATATAAATAATACTGTGGAGCCTATGTAGCCTCTAAACCTCTGGACTGCCCTTAGCATCGCGAGTGCTTCTCTCTCTGTGGTGCTCTAGTTCATCTCGACTTTGGTGAGGAGACGACTAGCGTATTCAACTGGTTTTTTTTACCCTCCCTCTGCATCAGGGCTGCTCCAATGATAAACTCACTTACTTTTCGCTTGCAGGAAAGGGCATTTTTTAGATTCACGAATGCTTCCTGCTGATCCGGTGCCTATTTCCATAGTGAGTCGGTTTTAGAGAGATTGCTTAACGGTTTGGCTGCTTCAAGTTTTTCGAGGCAGCACGTTTTACGATGACGACCTTTTCTGGATTCGTTTTGATCCCTTTGATGCTGATGATGTACCCAAAATACTTGACTGACATACAGCTAAAACGGCACTTGCGATTGATCCTTAGTTGAAACTGCTTTAGTCTCCGTAATACCTTCTCCAATTCGCTGAGGTGTTCGCTGTAAAGGTAGAAAGGATGATCACAGATTCTAATTGGATCCAGTCCTGCCTGGCCCGGTTCATTAATCTCGGAACAGATTAAAAGGTGTGATAAACGCTGTTTTATTTCGGTTCTCCTTCCATACTTTTACTTGGTGGTATCGAGACTGCAAATCTAGGGTGGATATTATCTGGACTCCTCTAGTGAAGTGTTGGAAAACGTCAAACCTAGGGAGCGAGTAATTGTCTTGTTTATTATTGCATTTAATTTCGGTAGTTAATGCATAATCTAATTTAACCCGTTCGCTCCAGTTGTGTTAAAGCGATCCACTCTTAATTATATTTTTCTGGGGTAATTTCTTGAGTTCTGTCTTCAAGAGTTCCGTTTTCTGAGTGGATAATCGATGAGGAAGTTACGCTATCAGAAGATGATTGCTGGTGTCGATGGAATACTCTGCCGCATACGTGAGAGAAGGGAGCGTTCCTGGAAATTGTTGTTGAACTCGTTCCTTTTATTGACCTTTAGCATTTCCTCCTCCGTCTCTGGCTGTAAACGGATTTCCTCGAACTCTAAGGTAGATATTTGGAATCACAGTCCATATTGCTCTGTGTCCTTGCACCCTTAAACATGAAGTCTTTTATAAAACTGTAAAAATCAATTGTAAATGATTTAAGCATGCTCAAAATTAATTGTCAACTGTTATTGCACAATATTGGGCTAAAAAGAATCCTCCACTCGTTATTACTTACTATTAGACTCCGGAGGGGGGTCGTGATTCTCTCATATCCCGAGTTTTTTCTGACCTTTTTTCTTCAGCTGGGAATAATCCGCTACCATAGTTTTGAGTTTTTCTCTGGCTTCCATGTAAACTTCCGTATTTGTCTATTTCTCTCGACTTGAGTTATTCCTTGAGAATCGTACCATTGTACTTATGGGCCCGGTCGTCCAAGCTTGACCTCTTTACTCGTTTCTCAAGGCTCCTTCAGAAGGAGTCGAGTTCCTTTTGATCTTAGCAAGTTTGTTTCCTACGATTTTTAAAAATCCATAAGCGGAATCTATTTGTTTGGACAATGTGGTAATGGTAGCCCTTTTGTAATCGTATCGTGGGTACTGACCCATCATCTCATAGGAACAATTGTTGTACATCTCGTAATTGATGCAAGGTGGTCTGGGTTCTGTAATAGTGCCTTGAAAGCAGTCTGTCTGAGATGTCAAGAAAGACTCTAGTTGTTCCTGACGTCGGAATGTTTCTGGTAGTCGCAGGTTTCCCTATGAATAAATTCTTCTGGATATTCACAAGCTGCAGAAGATCATACCTTACCGTAGAGTTTTTTTCTTCCTTCTGAGTGAAATTGTGAATTTCTGGATTATTGCAGAACGACCAGGTTTTGTTCTTGAGGTGAAAGACGAAACCTACGTCCTCCCTACAGTCGATTTCTAGAAGCGTTTTGGAATTCTCTTGTGTGGTAGATATATGTGAGGTCGGAATCCATTTTCCTTATATTTGGGTGTGCCTAGCTCTTCTTATTCTACTGGTTCCATCGGTGAGGGTAAGACAGATGTTATTCTCCTTAAACTGATTCCCTTAGCGCAGAAGTTTCTTGGCAGTTTTTTGATGGCAAGGCTGATCCGGGCACCGGTGTCCACGTATTCTGTCCTGAACATGTTACCTATTTTGTAGACCCAAATCGGTGGCGCAAAATCCCACTAGTGAAGGCTGAGCAGCGATGGTTTGAGCTGAACACTTCGGACAATTTCTTTTGATGTGGCCAGATGTCTGACATTCGTAACAACGGAGCTCTTTCTTCTCTGTGGCGTCTGTTGATTTCTTTGCGTCCTTTTTTCGGCACTCTTCAGTAGAGTGACCAAACATCTTACAGAAACTATAAGCAATCGAAAGACTAAAACAAAGAAACAACATCTATATCTCCATTGGTTAGGTCAGGGGTCTCCAAACTTTCCAGCCTTAAAGGCATACTGTTTACTCCTGTAAGTTAGTTCCAAGGGCCAAAACCGTTTTAATTTTTTTGCTATTATATATAATTTCTAGACTAGTCGCCCAGAACGCGCTCAAAACGAGCAAACGTTGTCACCGGATTGATGACACTGGCGGGCCGGATTGGGCCCGCGGAACGTAGTTTGGAGACCCCTGGATTAGGTCAATAATTTAGATATTCTGAGCAATGTGCAACAATCGCATTGTTTCTTACAAATAGACGTTACCTACATAACATGCTAAGCTAAAATAAACGATGTTGATATCAATAATTATATACGAAGAAAGGAAATAATAACTAAATTAATCAGAGGAAAATTCTCGCATAAATTTATATTTAAACCCATAGATGTTATTTATAATATAATTATCAGGCAAACTGCTATCGTTGATAGGTTAAATTGAAAAATATTCGAAATAATTTACATATAAGGCCGATCATTGTAAATTGCAAATTGCAGCGAAACGCAAATGTGGCAATCACGTTTTGATAACAGTAATTTGTAAATTAGAGTCGTGACATGCGATTTCCTCTTAATTATATTGTAATGACCGAATCGATTAAGTAAATTTGATAAAAAAATATTGTAATGCAGATGTAATCAGTCGGTGTTTAAATTATTAACAATTCCTGGGAACTGTTTTAATTATCCTACCTTACACGTATTACGATAGCAATGAATAATAAATTTAATTGTAAAAGAAATTAATAATTATTTCCCTTCATATTAAAATTTAAAAAAAACCTCGTGGAAATAAGTAAATTCTGAAAAATGCGCATTTATTTTTTCAGCGCACCGTAAATTGAGCACTAATCCAAATATATGGGTGTTATTAAAGCTTGCAGTTAACACGAAAATCGCGGACTATAAATAATTTTGATTATACGGTTTATCAAGAGGCACGCTCGCGTACGTTTCTGTAAAGGAGCCAAAACAATATTTTTAAATACCGAAATACCGAAAAATTCACTTTAATTACAGGCGCTTTAATAAAAATTGCAGCCAAAACAATATTTTTAAATGCCGAAATTACCTTTGGGCGAAAAATTCCCTCTAATTACCGCGGCTTTAATTAAAATTGCAATATGCGGTAATTAGTGCGTTAAAAAAATACTCATAATTACACCGCCTCTAAAAAAACTATTTTAATTAAATAACGTGGATGTTATCAAGCATATATAGTTTTTTAAAGATGCTGAATTGCGAAACTTTCCAAAAATCACGTTTCCAGCAGGACGGAGCACGTCTAACATGTCTCTACCACGGGTTCGTCTCCACATAATCTTGATTTTTTTTTATACGGGGTTGACACAAATCTAAAGTTTAGCCCAATGGACTAACATCTCTATTGCATTTAAAAGATAATATAAATCACAAAATGGCAACAAGTACAGAGTCTACCTCGCGAGCAGCCACAAAGTTTTTTTAAATTTTAATAAATAATAAACATATTTTCTATAGATGGCTTACTTCTTTTTAATTTTGTCCACTAAATGTAAACTTTCTTTATTATACTATTGATTAAAAAGAAGTAATGTATTAATCAACTTTTATTTATTTCGTTTTCGATTATATTGGTCCAATATTTCTGATTATGGGCCTAATAATAAAATTTGTGCCCGGTGGCGTTTGTTTTGCGAAGGAGATTCAATTACAGGGGCCGCAAACCGATTTTTTTTCCGATCTTAGCGGACATTTCGTCTTTTGCGGGATGAAAACGAAACAAACAAGTCGGTAAAAGTTCAAAATCCATTCGGCTCTGAATCATAACGAACGGATTATTGCGGTCTGGTCGTATTCCCTCTGTAACTGGACTACTTTTTAGATTGATTTATGTGTTTACCCTTTTTTCCGTGAATGACATTTACGTACCTAATGTCCATCATCATCAGAATGTTTTTATTTATGACGAATTGCCAGAGAAGTTTAGTTTTATTCTTATGTTTTGTTTACATACGTTCACATACGAACAATGAAATGATAAATGTATATTAGTTTTTCAAGGTAATTTGATTTTTTTAATTACCTTATTGCAGCAGGAAACAAAATGGCGACACTCAAAACTTTATTTGAAGACAAAAAAATTACATTACGAAATTTAAAAAATTGTAAAAGAAGTACCACTCATGCAATCGGCTTAAAATTTCTAAAATACATTCTCAGTAAATATGTTCATACAATAAAGTCGAAATAGTTGCAATATTATAGTTGGAAACAAAATGGCGGCACTCAAAACTTTACTTAAAGAAAATCAAATTACATTACGAAATTTGAAAAATTGTAAAAGAAGTACTACTTATGCAAATGACTTAAAATTTCTAAAATACATTCTCAGTTAATGTGTTCATAACATAAAGTTGAAATAATTACTATATTACATCAGGAAACAAAATGGTGTCACTCAAAACTTTACTTGAAGAAAATAAAATTACAAAAGAAGTACCACTTATGCAAGCGACATAAAATTTCTGAACTACATTTTCAGATACTATATTTATAAGTTGAAGTCGAAATAATTACCATATTGTAGCTGGACACAAAATGGCGGCACTCAAAACTTCATTTGAAGAAACTAAAATTTCATTCAGAAATTTGAAAAATTGTAAAAGAAGTACAACTCAAGCAATCGGCTTAAAATTTCTAAAATGCATTCTCAGTTAATATGTTTATAAGATAAAGTGGAAATAATTACCATATTCTAGCTAGAAACAAAATGGCGGCACTCAAAACTTTACTTGAAGAAAATCAAATTACATTAGGAAGTTTAAAAAATTGTAATAGAAGTACCACTTAAGAAATCGGCTTAAAATTTCTAAAATAGATTCTCAGTTAATATTTTCATAAGACAAAGTCGAAATAATTGTCACATTATAGCTAGAAACAAAATGGCGGCACTCAAAACTTCACTGGAAGAAAATAAAATTACATTATGAAATTTGAAAAATTGTAAAAGAAATACAACTTATACAAATGACTTAAAATTTCTAAAATACATTCTCAGTTAATGTGTTCATAAGATAAAGTCGAAATAATTACCATATTGTAGTTGGAAACAAAATGGCGGCACACAAAACTTTACTTAAAGAAAATAAAATTACATTAGGAAATTTAAAAGAAGTACCACTAACGCATTCGGCTTGAAATTTCTAAAATACATTCTCAGTAAATATGTTCATATAATAAAGTTGAAATAATGGTCACATTTTAGCTAAAAACAAAATGGCGGCACCCAAAACTTTACTTGAAGGAAATAAAATTACATTCGGAAATTTGCAAAATTGCAAAAGAAATACCAATTAAGCAATCGGCCTAAAATTTCTAAAATACATTCTCAGTAAATATTTTCATAAGATAATGTCGAAATAGTTACTATATTGTAGCTGGAAACAAAATGGCAGCACTCAAAACTTTACTTGAAGAAAATAAAATTACATTTGGAAATTTGAAAAATTCTAAAAGAAGTACTACTTATGCAAATGTCTTAAAATTTCTAAAATACATTATCAGTTAATGTGTTCAAAAGATAAAGTCGAAATAATTACCATATTGCAGCTGGAAACAAAATGGCGGCACTCAAAACTTTACTTGAAGGAAACAAAAATACATTAGGAAGTTTGAAAAATTGTAAATTAAGTACCACTTAAACAATCGGCTTACAATTTCTAAACTATATATTTAGTTAATATGTTTATAAGATAAAGTCTAAATAATTAGCATATTACAGCAGGGAACAAAATGGCGGCACTCAGAACTTCACTTGAAGAAAATGAAATTACATTCAGAAATTTGAAAAATTGTAAAAGGAGTACCACTTATGCAATCAGCTTAAAATTTCTAAAATGCATTCTCAGGTAATATTTCCATAAGATAAAGTTGAAATAATTGTCACATTGTAGCTGGAAACAAAATAACGACACTCATAACTTTACTTGAAGCAAATAAAATTACATTTGGAAATTTGAAACATTGTAAAATAGGTACCGCGTATGCAATCGGCTTAAAATTTACAATACAATCTCAGTTAATGTGTTTATAAAATAAAGTCGAAATAATTACCATATTGCATCCATCGAAACTTTTCTTGAAGAATATAAAATTACATTCGGATGTTGTAAATTGTAAAAGAAGTACCACTTATGTAATAGGCTTAAAATTTCTAAAATACAGTCTCAGTTAATATGTTCATAAGATAACGTCGAAATAATTGTCACATTGGAGCTAGAAACAAAATGGCGGCACTCAAAACATTACTTGAAGAAAATAAAATTACATTAGGAAATTTGAAAAATTGTAAAAGAAGTACCACTTAAGTAATCGGCTTAAAATTTCTAAAATCCATTCTGAGTAAATATTTTTATAAGATAAAGTCAATATTGTAGCCGGATATAAAATGGCGGCACTCAAAACTTTACTTGAAGAAAACAAAATTACATTACGAAATTTGAAAAATTGTAAAAGAAGTACTACTTATGCAAATGACTTAAAATTTCTAAAATACATTCTCAGTTAATGTATTCATAAGATAAAGTCGAAATAATTACCATATTGCAGCTGGAAACAAAATGGCGGCGCTTAAAACTTTACTTGAAGAAAATAAAATCAAATTAGGAAATTTGGAAAATTGTAAATAGAGTACCACTTAAGCAATCGCCTTAAAATTTCTAAAATGCATTATGAGTTAATATGTCCATAAGAAAAAGTTAAAACAATTACCATATTGCAGCTGACAACAAAATGGCGGCATTCAAAACTTTACTTGAAGGAAATTAAATTACAGTAGGAAATTTGAAAAGTTGTAAAAGAAGTACCACTTAAACAATCGGCTTTAAATTTCTAAAACAGTTTCTCAGTTAATATGTACATAAGATAAAGCCGAAATAATTACCATATTGCAGCAAAAAACAAAATGGCACCACTCAAAACTTTACTTGAAGAAAATAAAATTACATTCGGAAATTTGAAAAATTGTAAAAGAAGTACCACTTATGCAATTGGTTAAAAATTTCTATTATCTGTTAATATGTTCATAAGATAAAGTTAAAACAATTACCATATTGCAGCTGAAAACAAAATGGCGGCATTCAAAACTTTACTTGAAGACAAAAAAATTACATTACGTAATTTGAAAAATTGTAAAAGAAGTACCACTTAAGCAATCAGTTTAAAATTTCTAAAATGCATTCTTAGTTAATGCGTTCATAAGATAAAGTCCAAATAATTACCATGTTGTAGCTGGAAACAAAATGGCGGCACTCAAAACTTCACTTGATGAAAATAAAATTACGTTAGGAAATTTGAAAAATTGTAAAAGAAGTACCACTTATGCAATCGAATTAAAATTTCTAAAATATATTCTCAGTAAATATTTTCATAAGATAAAATCGAAATAGTTGCCATATTGTAGCTGGAAACAACATGGCGGCACTTAAAACTTTACTTGAAGAAAATAAAATTACATTAGGAAATCTGAAAAATTGTAAAAGAAGTACCACTTAAGTAATCGGCTTAAAATTTCTAAAATCCATTTTGAGTAAATATTTTCATAAGATAAAGTCAAAATAGTTCCTATATTGTAGCTGAAAACAAAATGGCGGCAATCAAAACATTACTAGAATAAAATAAAATTACATTCGGAAACTTGAAAAATTTTAAAAGAAGTACTACATATGCAATCGGCTTGAACTTTCTAAAATACATTCTCCGTAACTATATTCATATAATAAGTCGAAATAGTTGCCATATTGTAGCTGGAAACAAAATGGCGGCACTCAAAACTTTACTTGAAGGAAATAAAATTACATTCGGAAATTTAAAAAATTGTAAAAGAAGTACTACATATACAATCGGCTTGAAATTTCTAAAATACATTCTCAGTAAATATGTTCATACAATAAAGTCAAAATAGTTGCCATATTCTAGCAGGAAACAAAATGGCGGCACTCAAAACTTTACTTGAAAAAAATAAAATTACATTCGGAAATTTGAAAAATTGTAAAATAAGTACTACATATGCAATCGGCTTGAAATTTCTAAAATACATTTTCAGTTAATGTGTTCATAAGATAAAGTCGAAATAATTACTATATTGCAGCTGGAAACAAAATGGCGGCATTTAAAACTTTACTTGAAGAAAATAAAATCACATAAAGAAATTTGAAAAATTTTAAATGAAGTACCACTTAAACAATCGGCTTGAAATATCTAAACTACATATTTAGTTAATATGTTTATAAGATAAAGTCGAAATAATTACCATATTGCAGCAGGGAACAAAATGGCGGCACTCAGAACTTCACTTGAAGAAAATGAAATTACATTCGGAAATTTGAAAAATTGTAAAAGAAGTACCACTTATGCAATTGGTTAAAAATTTCTATTATCTGTTAATATGTTCATAAGATAAAGTTAAAACAATTACCATATTGCAGCTGAAAACAAAATGGCGGCATTCAAAACTTTACTTGAAGACAAAAAAATTACATTACGTAATTTGAAAAATTGTAAAAGAAGTACCACTTAAGCAATCAGTTTAAAATTTCTAAAATGCATTCTTAGTTAATGCGTTCATAAGATAAAGTCCAAATAATTACCATGTTGTAGCTGGAAACAAAATGGCGGCACTCAAAACTTCACTTGATGAAAATAAAATTACGTTAGGAAATTTGAAAAATTGTAAAAGAAGTACCACTTATGCAATCGAATTAAAATTTCTCAAATATATTCTCAGTAAATATTTTCATAAGATAAAATCGAAATAGTTGCCATATTGTAGCTGGAAACAACATGGCGGCACTTAAAACTTTACTTGAAGAAAATAAAATTACATTAGGAAATCTGAAAAATTGTAAAAGAAGTACCACTTAAGTAATCGGCTTAAAATTTCTAAAATCCATTTTGAGTAAATATTTTCATAAGATAAAGTCAAAATAGTTCCTATATTGTAGCTGAAAACAAAATGGCGGCAATCAAAACATTACTAGAATAAAATAAAATTACATTCGGAAACTTGAAAAATTTTAAAAGAAGTACTACATATGCAATCGGCTTGAACTTTCTAAAATACATTCTCCGTAACTATATTCATATAATAAGTCGAAATAGTTGCCATATTGTAGCTGGAAACAAAATGGCGGCACTCAAAACTTTACTTGAAGGAAATAAAATTACATTCGGAAATTTAAAAAATTGTAAAAGAAGTACTACATATACAATCGGCTTGAAATTTCTAAAATACATTCTCAGTAAATATGTTCATACAATAAAGTCAAAATAGTTGCCATATTCTAGCAGGAAACAAAATGGCGGCACTCAAAACTTTACTTGAAAAAAAAAAATTACATTCGGAAATTTGAAAAATTGTAAAATAAGTACTACATATGCAATCGGCTTGAAATTTCTAAAATACATTTTCAGTTAATGTGTTCATAAGATAAAGTCGAAATAATTACTATATTGCAGCTGGAAACAAAATGGCGGCATTTAAAACTTTACTTGAAGAAAATAAAATCACATAAAGAAATTTGAAAAATTTTAAATGAAGTACCACTTAAACAATCGGCTTGAAATATCTAAACTACATATTTAGTTAATATGTTTATAAGATAAAGTCGAAATAATTACCATATTGCAGCAGGGAACAAAATGGCGGCACTCAGAACTTCACTTGAAGAAAATGAAATTACATTCAGAAATTTGAAAAATTGTAAAAGGAGTACCACTTATACAATCGGCTTAAAATTTCTAAAATGCATTCTCAGTTAATATTTTCATTAGATAAAGTTGAAATAATTACCATATTGTAGCTGGAAACAAAATGGCGACACTCCAAACTTTACTTGAAGCAAATAAAATTACTTTAGGAAATTTGAAACATTGTAAAAGAGGTACTACGTATGCAATCGGCTTAAAATTTCTACAATACAATCTCAGTTAAAGTGTTTATAAAATAAAGTCGAAATAATTACCATTTTGTAGCTGGAAACAAAATGGCGGCACTCGAAACTTTGCTTGAAGTAAATAAAATTACATTCGGATGTTGTAAATTGTAAAAGAAGTACCACTTATGTAATAGGCTTAAAATTTCTAAAATACATTCTCAGTTAATATGTTCATAAGATAACGTCGAAATAATTGTCACATTGGAACTAGAAACAAAATGGCGGCACTTAAAACTTTACTTGAAGGAAATAAAATTACATTATTAAATTTGAAAAATTGTAAAAGAAGTACCACTTAAGTAATCGGCTTAAAATTTCTAAAATCCATTTTGAGTAAATATTTTCATAAGATAAAGTCAAAATAGTTCCTATATTTTAGCTGGAAACAAAATGGCGGCTCTCAAAACTTTACTTGAAGAAAATAAAATTAAATTCGGAAATTTTAAAAATTTTAAATAAGTACCACTTACACAATTGGCTTAAAATTTTTAAAAGACAATCTCAGTTAATAGGTTCATACAATAAAGTCGAAATAGTTGCCATATTGTAGCTGGAAACAAAATGGCGGCACTCAAAACTTTACTAGTAGAAAATGAAATTACATTCGGAAATTTGAAAAATTTTAAAATTAGTACCACTTACACAATTGGCTTAAAATTTTTAAAAGGCAATCTCAGTTAATAGGTTCATACAATAAAGTCGAAATAGTTGCCATATTGTAGCTGAAAACAAAATGGCGGCACTCAAAACTTTACTTGAAGAAAATAAAATTACATTCGGAAATTTAAAAAATTGTTAAAGAAGTACTACATACTCAATCGGCTTGAAATTTCTAAAATACATTCTCAGTAAATATGTTCATACAATAAAGTCGGAATAGTTGCCATATTCTAGCAGGAAACAAAATGGCGATACTCAAAACTTTACTTGAAGAAAATAAATTTACGTTCGGAAATTTGTAAAATTGTAAAAGAAGTACTACATATGCAATCGGCTTGAAATTTCTAAAATACATTCTTAGTTATTACATTTATAAGATAAAGTCAAAATAATTGTCACTCAAAACTTTACTTGAAGAAAATAAAATTACATTTGGAAATTTGAAAAATTGTAAAAGAAGTACTACATATGCAATCGGCTTGAAATTTCTAAAATACATTCTCATTAAATATTTTCATACAAAAAGTCGAAATAGTTGCCATATTGTAGCTGGAAACAAAATGGCGGCACTCAAAACTTTACTTAAAGAAAATAAAATTACATTCGGAAATTTTAAAAATTGTAAAAGAAGTACTACATACGCCATCGGCTTGAAATTTCTAAAATACATTCTCAGTAAATATGTTCATACAATAAAGTCGAAATAGTTGCCATATTGTAGCTGAAAACAAAATGGCGACACTCAAAACTTTACTTGAAGAAAATAAAATCACATTAGGAAATTTGAAAAATTGTAAAAGAAGTACTACTTATGCAAATGACTTAAAATTTCTAAAATGCATTCTCAGTTAAAATGTTCATAAGGTAAAGTCGAAATTATTACCATATTGCAGCAGGAAACAAAGTGACGACATTCAAAACTTTACTTGAAGCAAATAAAATTACATTAGGAAATTTTAAACATTGTAAAAGAGGTACTACGTATGCAATCGGCTTAAAATTTCTACAATACAATTTCAGTTAAAGTGTTTATAAAATAAAGTCGAAATAATTACCATATTGTAGCTGGAAACAAAATGGCGGCACTCGAAACTTTGCTTGAAGTAAATAAAATTACATTCGGATGTTGTAAAAATTATTAAATTATTAAAATTTCTAAAATACATTCTCAGTTAATATGTTCATAAGATAACGTCGAAATAATTGTCACATTGGAACTAAAAACAAAATGGCGGCACTTAAAACTTTACTTGAAGGAAATAAAATTACATTATTAAATTTGAAAAATTGTAAAAGAAGTACCACTTAAGTAATCGGCTTAAAATTTCTAAAATCCATTTTGAGTAAATATTTTCATAAGATAAAGTCAAAATAGTTCCTATATTTTAGCTGGAAACAAAATGGCGGCTCTCAAAACTTTACTTGAAGAAAATAAAATTAAATTCGGAAATTTTAAAAATTTTAAATAAGTACCACTTACACAATTGGCTTAAAATTTTTAAAGACAATCTCAGTTAATAGGTTCATACAATAAAGTCGAAATAGTTGCCATATTGTAGCTGGAAACAAAATGGCGGCACTCAAAACTTTACTAGAGGAAAATGAAATTACATTCGGAAATTTAAAAAATTGTAAAAGAAGTACTACATATTCAATCGGCTTGAAATTTCTAAAATACATTCTCAGTAAATATGTTCATACAATAAAGTCGGAATAGTTGCCATATTCTAGCAGGAAAAAAAATGGCGACACTCAAAACTTTACTTGAAGAAAATAAATTTACGTTCGGAAATTTGAAAAATTGTAAAAGAAGTACTACATATGCAATCGGCTTGAAATTTCTAAAATACATTCTTAGTTATTATATTTATAAGATAAAGTCAAAATAATTGTCACTCAAAACTTTACTTGAAGAAAATAAAATTACATTCGGAAATTTGAAATATTGTAAAAGAAGTACTACATATGCAATCGGATTGAAATTTCTAAAATACATTCTCAGTAAATATGTTCAAATAATAAAGCCCTATTGTAGCTGAAAACAGAAGGGCAGCACTCAAAACTTTACTTAAAGAAAATAAAATTACATTCGGAAATTTGAAAAATTGTAAAAGAAGTACTACATATGCATTCAGCTTGAAATTTCTAAAATACATTCTCAGTAGATATTTTCATACAATAGTCGAAATAGTTGCCATATTGTAGCTGGAAACAAAATGGCGGCACTCAAAACTTTACTTGAAGAAAATAAAATCACATTAGGATATTTGAAAAATTGTAAAATCAGTAACACTTATGCAATCGGCTTAATATTTCTAAAATACATTCTCAGTTAATATGTCCATAAGATAAATTCGAAATAGTTGCCATATTGTAGCTGGAAACAAAATGTCGGCACTTAAAACTATACTTGAAGGAAATAAAATTACATTCTGAAATTTCAAAAATTGTCAAAGAAGTACCACTTAAGCAATCGGCTTAAAATTTCTAAAATAAATTCTTAGGTAATATGACCATAAGATAAAGTCAAAATCATTAGCATATTGTAGCTGGAAACAAAATGGCTGCACTCAAAACTTTACTTGAAGAAAATAAAATTACATTCGGAAAATTGAAAAATTGTAAAAGAAGTACTACAAATGCAATCGGCTTGAAATTTCTAAAATACATTCTCAGTTAATGTGTTCATAAGATAAAGTCGAAATAATTACCATATTGTAGCTGGAAACAAAATGGCGGCACTCAAAACTTTACTTGAAGAAAATAAAATTACATTAGGAAATTTGAAAAATTGTAAAAGAAGTACTACATATTCAATCGGCTTGAAATTTCTAAAATACATTCTCAGTAAATATGTTCATACAATAAAGTCGAAATAGTTGCCATATTGTAGCTGGAAACAAAATGGCTGCACTCAAAACTTTACTTGAAGGATACAAAAATACATTAGGAAGTTTGAAAAATTGTAAATGAAGTACCAAGTAGTACCAATTTAGCTTAAGTGTCGAAATAGTTGCTATATTGTAGCTAGAAACAAAATGGCGGCACTCAAAACTTTACTTGAAGAAAACAAAATTACATTACGAAATTTGAAAAATTGTAAAAGAAGTACTACTTATGCAATCGGCTTAAAATTACTAAAATACATTCTCAGTTAATGTGTTCATAAGATAAAGTCGAAATAATTACCATATTAAAGCTGGAAACAAAATGGCGGCACTCAAAACTTTACTGAAATTACATTAGGAAATTTGAAAAATTGTAAAAGAAGTACCACTTATGCAATCGGCTTAAAATTTCTAAAATACATTCTCAGAAAATACGTCCATAAGATAAAGTCTTAATAGTTGCCATATTGTAGCTGGAAACAAAACTTTACTTGAAGAAAATAAAATTACATTAGGAAATTTGAAAAGTTGTAAAAGAAGTACCACTTATGCAATCGGCTTAAAATTTCTAAAACACATTCTCAGTTAATATGTCCACAAGATAAAATCGAAATAATTAACAAATTGTAGCTGGAAATAAAATGGCTCAAAACTTTACTTGACAAAAATAAAATTACATTAGAAAATTTGAAAATTTGTAAAAGTAGTACCACTTAAGCAGTTGGCTTAAAATTCCTAAAATACATTCTCAGTTAATATTTTCATAAGATAACGTCGAAATAGTTGTCATATTATAGCTGGAAACAAAATGGCGGCACTCAAAACTTTACTTATATATATTTATAAGAAAAAAACAATTGCCACATCGTAGTAACTTGAACTGACGGCTGTCCTGAAGGCTGGTCATCACAAAATATACATTTTACCTTCGCAGCTAAAAAATTGAAAACTAATTGGATCCGCAAAAAGCGAACTCCGATTACAAAGGGCTTTGCGTCGAGTCCCATCAAAAATATCACGATTTGAAAGGTTGCGAACATACCGGTACGATCTCCTCGGCGAGCGTGATTTTCATCAGAACGCGATTTGCCGTAATTGCGTATTAAACAAACAGGACGCCCGTCATGTTTAATTGGACGCTTGCTCTATAATCTCCGCAAAGCGCCTAAATCTAAATATAGCGATCAAACAAGCAACAATTTGAAGTGAATCAAATAAATTGGCGAATTACGCAGGCCCAATCGATAGTTGCTGCATTATAGTCGGCCATCCAGACATAACAAGCTCCTTCTGGACGGAGAAAAACACGCATGGAAATCGTATGTTAATTCGCGACAGGTTGTTCATCTCGAATTGATAGAATATGGAAATTACACTAATTGAATGAGTCAATATTTTCTTTCATCAAAAGTTAACCCGAGGTGTGATAAATCAAATTTTTGTCTGCATTATTATTTATATTATCTCTATATTTGTACCGGATGTTTTCAAGAAATTAATCAACAACACAAGGTGTTTTGAACGTATTTAAAAATATATATATGAATGACAACACTTATTGTACGAAAATAAAAACTCGTTTGCAACTTTAATAAGTTTTTGCTTCATATTAAAATTTTTTACATTGAATTGAATATTACAATAAATAAAAACCATGTTTTTTTGTTAATCCTTACTTCACTTACTTTTTATTTGTAACGTTAGATGTACATTTCCAGACATAAGATATTATTGAAGAAGGTAATATTTAAATAAGTAATTGTGGAGGCTTCGACTTTAATTCAAATTCAAAACAATTAACTTTGTTGGTATCACTTTTATTTACACTTTAAAGTTGTCGAAACTATAGTTGCAAGTGTAAATAAAAAGTGATACCAACAAAGTTAATTGTTTCATATATTTTGAGGTAATATTTATATAACAAAGATAATAAAATTAATAGTTCTGTAAAAAAAATATTATTATTTTCTTTATTTATTTATATATATGAAGATGAAATTAATATGTTCCTACACATAAAACAGTAGTTTAATCTTAAAACAGAATGTTTATTTAAATAATCCTTAATTTTCAATCACCGCGAATAATCAAAAAACACATCGACGATTTATCATAATCAACCGAATCCAGTTTTTGCCAATGTACGATCAATCATATTCATAATATCAATTCTGAGAAATTGCAGCATAGATTTTATGTAAATACTTTAATTGAATTTTGAAGTGGGAACCTAATTACAAGAGTGTGTCACAAAAAAAAATGGTAAACACGTTTCTAATTTTTTTAAATTTATATACAGCATGTAGTAATAGAGAGGAAAACATGTTGCCCAATGGTTTTAATGGTCATTTTCGAAACTAGTGTATCGGCAACGAATGACCGATTTCATGGCCAACTGGGTGTCCTAGTGATTTAAGTGGAGGGTCTGTAAAGTGACACCGGGCAAATAAATAAATTAATGTTATTGATTGAAAGAGATTGCATTTTGCTGAAAATGTCATGTAGTTTTTGCCTGTGTTTTGTAATACATTTTGTAAATGTCATAAATTTATCGCAGTTGATCAATTAAAATAGAGCCTGCATATTTTTGTAAATGAAAAATTAGGTAGAAAGTTTTGTTTTTTATATAGATTAAATAATTAATCATTTGTTAACATTAAATGTACTTAATTATAATTTGTTGACAGTCATTTCATGCTTTTTTTTCTTTAATTTCAACTATTTATAAGATAAGATAAGATTTAAAGTTATCATATTTGAAATGTTTATTTTTTTAATTTGAGTAATTCCAAACAAAATTATAAGTTTTCTCAATAAATTTTACTTTTTCGTAAAATTTGAAACTATGAAACTTTAATTGCATCTCTTGTAAAAATCAAAATACCAACATTTTAATAACTTTAACTTTTCTAATTATTTTCTAACTGTATTAAAAATGAAGAACAAGCAATGATACAATTACTAAGAAAATGGAGAAAAAAGTTTAAAAAACGAAACAAAGTATTAGAAGTTTTTAAAAAAGTAAGGAAAAATAAAGAGACATTAACAATGTCACTTTTTCTAATGTATTTTTAATATCTTACTCCTTGCCTATCCCAATAAATAATTGCCTTAACGTACTCTTTACTTAGGCCAATGAATTGACATTGTTATATGATGGTTCCGTTGTTAATAATACTTCACTTGTATTTTAAAGGTTGGTTATTCTATTGGAGCTAGTTTAATACTATTTTCTATATACAATATTACCTCAAATAAAAAAGGGTGAGGGCATTCCCGAGAGCGACCGATGGTCAATCGGCCCGAACAAATTATTTTATTAATTATCCTAATTAGATGTTAATTACACTCTTAGTGTTGTTTCTAATAAAAAGAGTTTAATTAAACTCTAATTAATATCAAAAATGTGTCACCACGGCTTAAGTGAGAATTTAATAAATCCTTCATTGTCCTAGCTTACTCGTTACCAACTTCAATTATTTAATGCTCTATCGTAGCCCTAACCTATCCCAATAAAACATTAATTACCATAGCGCAGTCTTAACCAATCATAATTAATTATCATTTTCCCTAGTGTACACTGAATAATATATTAGCTTAGGTAATATATTATTAAGTGGTCCATCGTATTCTTACCCTATCCTAATACATAATGGATTGCCATAGCATGCTTCAACAATTTTAAGTATTTATCTAGGCTAATAAATTATTATTATTCTCAGCGTACTCGTAACATATCCCAATGAATAATTCATTGCCTTTACGTACACTTAACCTATCCCAATAAATTATCAATTGCCCTAGCGTTATCTTAACCTATCTCAAAAAAATATTCATTACCCTAGCGTATTCTAAACCTATCCCAAAAAACTATTAATTGCCCTAACGCATTTTTAACCTAACCCAACAAATTATTATTTGTCCTAGCGTAATCTTGTCCTAGGATAATATATTAATTAATGGTCCGGCGTATTCTCGACCTACACCAATACACAAATACATTAATCAGTTTCCTAGCGTACTCTGGACCTAAATTAATTAATAGTATTGTTCTATTAAAAAAACAAGTACAAAAAACAGCAAAATTTTGCAAAATGCACTACCGGATATTGCTAAAATAGTTCTAACTATTTTAAAAAAATGTATCAAGAAGTATTAGTTTGAAGTTTACAAAAATAATTAAAACTACTAAAATTCTCACTTAACCCGTGGCGAAACATTTTTATGTTAATTAGTGGCTTAATTAAAACGCTTGATATAATTAAATTTTATGAAAAAAACAGTTTTCCAGTAGTTTAAAGTGTCAAAAATAGATGAATTTCTCTAAAGTATAGAAAAATATAAATTTTTTAAACATAACTTAGTCAAGACAGGGCAGAAAGACCGATGGTTGATAGCCCAAACGGGACAGACTAACCCTTATCGTTTCTCATTTGTATATGTTTCTCCAAATTGTATATATATACGTGTTCGAATAAAGATGTTATTCTCTCTCTATCGTTAAAAACAATAAAAATGTTCAATGGCAATACGAAAGCCAAAGTCAATTAAACAAACGTTTAAAACTGTCATACGTTCTTATTTTTGATTGCAAATATGGCAGAAATTTTCAAAAACATTTGAATCTCTAAAAATATAATGAAACAATTTAGGTTGCAGAAAGGAAAGATTCATATTTAAACATTTAAAATTTTTAAGATATACATTTGCGAAATTATATAACCGCATTATAATGTAAGGTGTCGTTATTTTTGCACGAAATTGAAGGCTTTAATTACCATAGTTAGAAAGATCAAATTTAGGTCAAATGTGCCCCTTTTTGTTCAATAAATTATTGCCATTTTGAAGGTAATTTCAATATGCCTCTCTCATAGAAGCCCTCGGCCCTATTGGCAAAAAATTGAGACCGTCGATGTTTACAAGTCTATCTTGAAGCGAATTTTTCATTAACAAAATTGTTCGCCATGGGCAGGAACAGATGGTAATCACTTGATTCAAGGTCCAGACTATAAGGTGCATGCATAAAACCTTCCAATCAAGCGGGTTTCTGGCGAGTCACTATTGATATGTGGCCTGGCGTTGTCCTGATGAAACAAAATCTCCTTTTGGCCAAAGCTGGTCGATTCTGGGCGATTGCTTCCTTTAGAAGGTCCAGTTGTTGACACTACAGTTACGAGTTAAGAGTTTTGCCATAGGGGAGCAGCACATAGTAGATAATTCCCTGCCAATCCCACCGAACACCCAGCAAAACCTTCCTAGCCGTCAAACCTGGCTTGGCCCACAGTTTCCGACGGCTCGCCGCGATTTGACTACGACCGTTTTCGCTTGACGTTGTCGTAAGTGATCCACTTTTCATCACCAGTCACCAACCGCTTCAGAAATGGCCTTATTCAAGTGGTTCCAAACGGTTTTTTGTGCAATCTTTAGATCTTGGACAATCGAAACAGTTACAGTATCAGGACCATAAGCACTCTTCATATTTTCAGACACCTAGCTTACGTTTTCGCCTTTATCGAAGAAAAACAGTAAAATATAGCGTATTTTCTCTTTGAAAATATCCATCTTTGACGCTCTCTCAAACAAAAATGAGCCAACTAATTACAAAACTGTTCAGTTTTCTTTTTAGTACGAAATCTCATCTTTCAAACGCCATCTGGTGGAACCCGATCGGTACCACGCGAGGTACAGATAGCTAAAGCCATCTATCGGAAAAATAATTGATTTCTTTTTACTACACCTTATAGGGGGTGGCGCACGATAAGTCACCTGATTTGTTTCATGAATAACTCTTTTGTTGAAGACAAGATTTTGTAATTTATTGATGTACAAGTAAAGAATGCAGCTTGGAAATACAACCTAGTAGATAACATGTTCCATATGACTGTCGTTTTGGTGTACAACTTCTTCAAGTCGCACACGTACATTTGTGACGACTCTCCGACACAAATCTTCTGGAATGGCGCCCCATAACTCCTCAAAGATGGCACTAAATTGCATTGCAGTTTCGGATTTTCTGTGGTACACTTTCATTTTAAGGAACCCCCAAAGGAAGAAGTCACATGTTAATTTCCGGGCTGTGCGGCCACATTCCTCCTCCTACATAATGTTCTGGAAATCTATTTAGCAATACCCTAAGGCCAATCAAACTGTTTTGATCAAAGTAAGAAATTTTAGTAATTCTGTTAAAAATAAAGAGTCTAAAACTTAATTTTTGGTCAGATTATAATACTTTGAAGCAAATTTAAATTTTATGAAACATCAATTGTTTCTTTTTAAATTTTTAATTATTTCCGTTTTTTTTTGAGAAACTTTACATGTTTTTAATACCTTCCTCTTAACCAATCCTAATAAATAGTAATTACCTTAGGTTACTTTTAACTTAAACTATTAAATTGTTTTATTCATTGTCGTAGCCTTCGCTTCGCCAATTTTAATTACCTATTATCCTATATCAATAAATTAAATTACCCTAACGTACTCTTGATCTATTCTTAACCCATATTAAATAATAGTATTGCCCTATCAAAAAACAGATAAAACTGTAAAAAAACATGGAGAGAAATGCTGTAGAATACTTGTAAACATAAAATTATTAAAATTGTTTCTAAACTGAAACAAAAAATTCTTAAATTAACTGAACCTCTCTCAAAAAGGACTATATAAAGCAAGGAAAATAAGGGATTTTAAAATTGCCAATAATCTTTCAATATCTTCTTATTTTTCTATTCCAATGAATTATTTTATTCATTGATCTAGCCTACTCTTCATCAATTTTAATTATATATCTAGTCTAATAAATTGCAATAATTAATCTATCGCAATAAATGATCAATTACCTTAACGTACTTTTGACCTATCCCAATAAAATATTAATCGCTCTGGGGTACTGGTAACTTATCGGGGTATTTTGACCTATCTCAAAACATTATTCATTTCCTTAGCAAAAACAGCTGAAATGCCAAAAACAACTGAAATTTGCAAGATGTGCTATCAGTTATCGCTGAAACAGTTGCGATTAAATAATTTTTTTAGTTGAAAGTTTTGAAAATATACTAAAATCCGAAAAACGTTTAACTTTGTTATACTAGTTTTTATAAAAAGTAGTATAAAAAAGTTATTCAAGATATACTAAAATCCAATTCAAGAATCTATTTACAAAAGTTAGCAATATCAAATGATACAAATATTAATAAAGTTAGAAGATTCCAAAATTATTTGAAACTACTAATTAAATCATTTAAAAGAAAACAACAGCAAGAAAAACATGGTAAAACAAAGTCATCGTGTCTCCTTCTTCATTAAAGAAAACAGTTGTCAAATAATTAAACGTGGCTTTATCAAAAGCATAGAATATATTATTTTAATTAATTCTTGAATGTTGTCGGCGTTTACTTGGTATTATTTTAAAATATTGAATGTGTTTAAAAACTAGTAAGATTTTAAATACTCAAAATCAAATAAAAAATTGAATTTACACAAAGCGTAATATAGCAAAATTGCAATTAAATGTTTGCTAAGACTGTCAAAAACATTTGAATCTCTGAAAATTAATAAAACATTTGATACTGCTAAAAATGGTGGATGGGAGTTAACATAAATGAGGGGAAGATTAATTTTAAAACCTTTAGAGTTTCTAAGATATACATTTGGAGAATTATGAAATATAAACCGAGAAGGCCAAGTTACATCTCTAAAACAAGGCCTATAAGATTAATCCAGAACTGTTGCTGAAACCATATTGAACATTATTGTATTTATAGAAGAAAATGCAGAAAAATAATAGAAAGATTTATAAAATTTATAAAAAGAAACTATTTTTAGACTGGCTCTTTTTGGAAAGAATGTAGTTTCAAAAACGAAACAAAGTAGAATCTAAATTAGTAGAAACTCTCTCAAAAATAGCTATAATGAAGCAATATAAACATTGAAAGATAATATTTTTTCAATATCTTATTCTTTACCTATCCCAATAAATAATTAATTGCTTTAGAATACCCTTATTCTCTTGTCCTAAATTAGAGGTGTTGTTTCACAATTTTGTTGTGAAACACCAAGTGTTTAATTAACCTCTAATTAACATTTAAAAAATTTCACCACGGGTTAAGTGAGAATTCATCGTTCATTGTCCTAGCCCACTCTTCACCAGTTTTAACGAACTCTTGACCTATACTAATAAATAGTATTGCCCTATCAAAACAGATGAAAATGCCAAAAAACAACGGGTATTATCATAATATGCTAACAGATATTGCTGAAATAACTATTAGAAGAAGTTAGTATTATCAAACAATATAAATATTAACAAACCCAGGTGGAAGTTTCCAAAAATATTTGAAACTGCTAAATAATATTATTCTAAATTGGCAATAAAGCTACAAAAACAGAAATATCAATGTTACATTGAAACAAATATATGTTTAATCGTAAATATACCAATTAATTAAATCACCGTTTCCTAATTGTATGTTTTCATTGCAGAGCACGTTTTATCAAATGTGCGGAAAAAACTCGCCCCAGGAGGCGCGCAATCGGACCTATTCCGTGCTGTCCCGGTGCAACCCCTCCCTGAGGAATTACCAGCGTTCCGTTTCGGACGGCGTCCAGAGCTGCCAGCAAGTGCCGCTGAATCAACAGCCGGAAACTAATAACGGCAAGGACCCCTCGTCGAGAACGGCCGCTAGAAACAATTTCCGCCCGAGGATGTTGTCCGAATCGAGCCAGACGACCGTACTGACGACAATCAGCAAGACCGTATCGGACCATCCGCCGAGGACGAAACGGGCGCCCCGTCCGGCCCGCAACAACCGCTCGGACGGCCCAGGAAAACCGCCCACCTACCTGAACCGCTTCTCCAGACTGATGAAGATCTTCAACAAACGGGACGGCTCCTACCTGAAAAACTGCAACGTCGACACGACGAACACAATCAGCAACTCCAGCCTCCAGGACTTGGAGCAGATCGAGTTCAGCAGCTCGGACCTGGTGCGCTACATGGAGGAGGTCAACGAGGACCTCTCCTAGCACGCGGGGCCCCTCTACACGATCTTCGAGTCCCAATCGCAATGATCTCAACACTCCACAAACAGGCTACTATTTTTCAATGTACACGCCCTGCTTACAATCCCTAAAATTTTTTCAAATCTTTCAACTACAATTGAATGTCGCATAAACATTTTCGGATGACACTTATGCATGTGATAACTGTTATATTAGTTAGGACGAATCTTAAATGTTTACAGTTTTGTATTATATTATATTGAACACTCTTGGTTTCTTTTATTATTGAATTACGTATTTACTGTATATGTAATATAGAGAAAAATAAAGTTGTTGTTATTTTTTAATGCTGTTTAATCATTAATGAGGATGTACTTACAGTTCAGCCTTTAAAAACTTTCAGGAAAGATAAAAGTAACTATAGTGGTAAAACAAAGTGAAAAGAGTTTTATTTATTTTTAATCAAAATGTACCACCAAGTAAACGGCGACAACATTCAAGAATTATTGACGATGGAGGCTTCTACTTCGTTATACATATTTAATGATAAAATTAAACACAATAATCACTTTGTTTTGTATAACCGTTATTATTTCAAGAATTAATTAAAAGTAAATTATAAGTAAGTTGCCGTTTGATAAATCTTCAAACAGATAAACTGACCTAAAGTCTGGTTGTATTATATAAATTATATAAAAAGGAAGAGAAATACTTACTTTATATACACAACTTTACGCTCTTAAGAGATTATTAAGTTAGTGTTCCAATCTAGCAATCAAATGTAAATATTAAAAATGAAATGATTTCGTGTTTCTTCTAATTATTAGTAAATGTAAATGTGTTCCATTTTGCACATTAATAATAAATAAAAATATTATATTCTAGTTTTTATTACCTACTCTACTTTTTCATAAAATGACCATCCTTCATTCTTACCACTAATGCCATCTTAAGCATACAATAATAACTAACAACTGAGTTCCGTGTACCAACTTCGCCATCTCTTCTTGAGAATGCTAAACTAAACGTGAACGATACGAACAAACACAGATTTCTTTATTTCAGCAACTCTTAAATTTATATAAATTTAGAAATTGATTCAACCATAAGATTATATTTTAATAGAACAATATAATTATTAAATTATAGCCATTAAAATAAGTTTCAAAATTTGAATTAAATAAGGTTGCTGCTGCAAACTACTAGCGGCATCTTAAACTTAAAACCTAAACTGTATTATTTATTATTATATAGTTTAGAGCCATCTCACAGTGGGAGTTTTAATTACTATATGAGAACACAGATTTCTTTACTTTACAGTCGTTATATTATTAAGAATAATAATGTTTAATATTGCAAATGTGTATGTAATTAAATAACTAACAATAATTAATTTAATTTTTTTAGTGTCACGCTTATTCGTAACTCGTAACTTTTAAACTTCAAATCACATTAATGAGAAAAGACTTAATTTTAAAAGATATAAAATAAAGCACTAAAAACCTCTATTCACACAGTTTATTTCAAACAAGAAATTCGGACACTAAGTGACCATTACCAATGGTTTAATACTGTATGTAATACCAGTATTAAACCATTGATAATGGTCACTCTGTGTCCGAAATATATATTTAGTGTTTCAAATAAACTGTGTGAAGAAAGTTTTTTAATCCTATGTTTTACAATCAAGTTTATCTCATCCAATTAAACTTTAAAAGATATAAAAATAATAATTAGAACTAATTGTTCTGAGCTTACTGCGACACAGTTTCTACATTATTAAAATGTAAAAATTACAAACACCAACTTACATAGTGCTGAATATAATTTTAGACATGTAACGACAACTAACAGTTATCTAATTCAATACCTGGCGGTGCTTTAGTACAAGGAGTAGTTGTTTGTTGCAGAAAGCTCAGAACAATTAGTTGTAATTATTATTTTAATAATATTGCACCTGTAAATCAATATTTAATTTATATTTAAAAGATATGTTCATTTAATCAGAAGTAATCTAAACTACGGTGCATAAAGCTCAGAACAATTAGTTCTAATTATTATTTTCATAATACTGCACCTGTAAATCAATATTTAATTTACATTTAAAAGATATGTTTATTAAATCAGAAGTAATCTAGTCGATGCGATTAATATTTATTTACTCGATATTATAAATTTATCAGAAACATAATAAATGGCTACTACTCTATATTAATAAATAAATCGCCCTCATGAAAAAGGAGGACTCAGTCACAATCAAGCCTTCCATTTCTTTCAAAGGAAACTTCTACTGTCTTCTATAACATCATGCACAATTCGTAATGACTAAATTCCAAACATTTATCCTTGTATACAGCTATATTTCCCCTAATGCAATATGCCCTATCCCTACATGGAATCGTATCCTATCAATAAGCTTCCCATACTCCTACTAAGAGATTTTAATTGCCACCTTTAATAGCTTAATGGTTCTTATATTAATCACTAGGACAAAATCCTGGAGGAATTCATTAACTGCCATGATTTAATAATCTAACCTAATAACCTCCAACAGGACTATTGGTCTATGCATTGCCTCTTCCTCCTATGTCCCGATATCACAATTTTTACCCTTCTCAATACGTATGACAACAAACCCTTCCTAGTTATTACCTCTCTTCCCCTCCGTAAAGATAACACCTTATCTTTTTTCTTGAAGAAACCTTTGTCAGGTTTTATGGTCTAAATTGACCAACAAACTATACACTCTTCTCTCTGCTGACTATTCTTACACACAATTAATTCCATAAATGAATCTTTAAATTATTGGATTCCATACCACAATCCTTACTCCCGCAACTAATCTTGCCCATAGTGGAATCCCCAATTTAATTAATTAAAGCCACTTCACAAAAGCGACATTAAAGAATTCTACCAGTCCGTCACACCAGAACTTTTTATTGCTACCAAGAAGCCAATTACTTTTGCAAATAAAATTTTTTAACAAAATAAAAAATGTCCTTCAAGTATTTCCTAATGTAACCCTTCATTCCCCTCCACCCTTGCATTTTTAAACCTTAAACCGTTAGAAGAATAACCTTTACCAGTATAATAAACATAAAAACTTTGACAAACTATTCATGCAGTGAATATCGAGACATTAACCATATTCTTTTCTCTTGCAAAAACAATTAACCTTACCAACAGCTACATACCTCTCTTTGATAACCCTCGGCCACCACTCACTTCTCTCCCACAGTCAAATCCTACCCTTTACCAAACAACTACCGTATTAAAAAACATTAAACTTTATCTTTTTCACCTACTTTCCATATGCTTGTCTGGCTACCAATATTTATTAGACCTCCAACAATTCTGCTAAAATACATCATTTGGGTTTGCTGTACTGGGCTTAATAACTAAAGCAAAAGAAGAAGAAGAAAATAAACATAAATCATTATTCAGCATTTCCAAATAATAAACTTTCTAAATAAACAAAAAAATAAAGTACTAAACTACTGAAAATATGGATTGAATCAAACATCTGAAGGATATATTATGCAAGCGCAGAAATAAACTAATGCAAAATACACACTAATTCACATCGAACTATCTGGAGGGTGAAGTATTAAATAATTTAAGACAGGAATTAGTTTTCTCTATAAACTTTTGCATGATTTAGAATAGAATAGAATAGAATAGTTTATTTATGCATTGATAAAAATATGTTACATACATCAATATTACAGTTGCCAGATAATTAGTACTTAAAATATATATAATGCACTAACGACTAAACATAAATTATGAGAACAATAATTTCAAACTATTTGGGGTATAAGACGTGCAGAAATTGTAAACGACTGCAAATTTTTAACATAGCAAAACAGTTGCTTTATCGTAGACCCAGAACATATTGCAACGACCCTTAAGAGATCGATGAAAAAGTATTTTAAAATGTCTTGATGATGTTCATATGTGTTCTATTTTTCTAGATGCTCTTTGATATACACCACGCAAACCTTAATATAGAATGATGGGAGCGTAAGTATGCCCAATTTGATAAAAATAGATCGACAGTTGTTATATTTTGCATTTGCCATTATTCTTACAGCTTTGAGTGCCCCCAAATAAATAAGCCATATTGACTCATCCAAATATTAGGCAAAGTTCGACTGCATGTACAATCTTTCAGCAGCAGACAGAAGCCAACTTTTGATATTGTGTGCCATCGAACAAATTATGGACTGAAATCTCCGTTAAATATTATTTGTAATAATTTTAGTCATATAGCTTCACATTGTGACATTTTTTGTGATACTTTAGGTCATTTCATGTCTTGACGATACACAGTAATTTATATTGTATTAATAATTACATTTTTGTATTATGGATATTTGTTTATATTGTATATTCATATGATTTGTCTTGTAATTGGGTTTCGTTTCCTGTATAGGCAATAAATATATATTATTATTATTATTAAAACACTTACATGCAGTTATCTTGTTTAATTAAAACACTAAATAAACTAAAAAATGTTTCGTCTTCAGATTAGGTGAGAAAAAAATTAATAATATTGCATACAATAAACCCCTCTTACATTTATATATTTACCATATTCAAGTGTTTATAGCAAAATAAATGATTTGGATATTCCAAATTGGAATTTCGTTCACATTTGTAATTACTGTGATTCCCAAAATTTTATCCAGTAATATTAAAATTACAGGAATCTCAAATTGGACATCAGCGCCATCTAACAATAACACGTGAAAAACTGAATCTGATAACCAAAAATTAATTAATTCAACCATAAAATTTTATCAGTTTTAAACACCGCAGGTATACAATAGGTCTGTAGTAATAAACGAAGGTCAATATAATTATAAACAACTTTATTTATGTGTAACAAATAACTCGAGTATTTTTTTGTATACTTTAATTCAATAAATTCCTCCACGCATTTTATAACACCTATGTAAATATTCAGACGTTAACTTAATTGTGCAATTTTTAATAAAACTATATTTTAGTAGGTTTTAAACAGTAGCATTAAATAATAAATCTTAATTTAAACATTACGGGTGATTTGCTTAAACATAAGTAATAATTTATGGTATAATTTAATTCAGAAAATAAACTAAAAGAAGGTTATTTTCTATTTCCAGTGTAGGGCCAATATTTTTGCACAGCGGGGATATAAATTACTTGCATGTTGGCATTATTGAAACGCAAAAACTTTTCAAACACGTTCAGTCGTTCCGGCGTGTACGAAACATTTTCACGAAATGTCGTACTTTATGCAGAATAATTGCAAGTACAAGAACTGCGGCAGGCATTTCGACAACCTGGACGACCTCATCATACACATCGAGGACACGCACATCGGTGAATTTAGAGTTGTCACCTGGTGCTTGGAAAACTGAACTTAAGACATTTTACAGATTTCGACCCGCAAGTTATGGAAGAGGCGGAAAAGCAGAAGCTCCAGTTCATCCCAATGAGCTACGTACTGAGGTACAACAGGGGCGAACGTAAGGAGAGTGTTAAGGTCAAAGAGGAAATGGTCAGCATAGGTGAGAAAACTTATTGATCGTACAATGATTATGTTTTGTTATTTATTAAAAAATGGTAAAATTTTATGAAATCATAGCGACTAAAATAATATTTAATACATATTTTCAATACAATTGAATTGGCCTTAAATTTAACTGTACTAAATAGATTCATAGTTTTATATTATAAAAGAAAATTGACATTAGGTGAGTTTGGTTTGAATTTTACTTACATTTTTAATTCTCAATCGTATAATAACATTAATTTTTATTTTTTTAGAATCTTTTCTTATGATTTTAATTCATTAGAGTTATGATTAATATTTGTTATATTATTTATCATGAATACTTTGTGGGGATAATATAATAAAGTACTCATTAATCTTAACACTAATTTATTAATTAACTCTAATAGAGTTTTATAAACACCAGCAATAATTCTGCTTAATGAATGTAATACAATGATTTTTCCTCCTTTGTATTAAATATTTTTTTTAATTGAGTAGAATATGTTGGATGCTTAAAGCAATAACCTTGCGATACAACTTGAATGAGGAACTTTGTCAGATGATAAATAAAACAGTTTTATTTATCGTCTGATGTGTAGAATTTTGTTTATACAAATATTAACTTAAATAACAGGGAAATTTTATTAACTACTTCCTTTCTTCTAGAAAATATTAAAACTGAACCTTCAGATGTAGACCCAGTACTGACAGAGAATGAAGATTGTTACAAGTGAGTTATATTTTTGTTTGCCATTTAATCCTAATCCTAATTTATGACTGCTATTTATTTTTGTCTTGGTGTTTGTTTCTCTTTTTCAAGTCATAATAATTTTCTTTGGCATAATAATAATAATATATTATTTCTATAGATACAAAAAATACACAAAAATTAATATTCAGTTACAGAAACAAGTCAAGGCAACCTTCTACGAAAAGATGTGTTTGAAAGTTCCCTCTATTTCCTAAAAGCACATTGATTTCTTTTTTCATTTTAAGAAATCCAAACTGGCAACCAGAAATGCCCAGCAAAGATGATGGGACTGATATTCAGAAAGGCAAAACGAAACGATTCAGCTGCCCGGTGGAAGGTTGCACGAAACGCTATAAAAATCAAAATGGAATGAAGTATCACATTACGAATTATCACGATATGAACGGAAAGTAAGTTTCCTTCTTTCACTAAATCTGAAGAAATAATATATTTAAATCTTATATTATAAAAATTAACTCTTAATTACATTTATTATTCTTTATTTCAGCCTGATTAAACCGAAGAAAGAGCACAAATGCCATTGCGGACGTGAGTACAAAACCATTCGGGGTCTGCAGGCGCACATGGTTTCTCACAAAGATCCGGTAATGAGTCCCAAGCCGCTGATGAGTTTCAAAATGCATCCGACCTTTCCATCACTGATGCCAAAAATGAACTCGAACTGTATGCTGCCCAGCTTGTATCCACCTCCCGATAATTACAGTCATTTAATCATTCAAAATGAAGACCACCAGCTCAGCTATTCCATGGGGAGGAATATTTTGAGCAACGAGAGTCCGTCCACAATAATCCGGAGTCAGATATTTCCAAACCCCTACTACCCTGATTACGGGTACGAAAATCCGAATGATATTTTTATTAAGACTGAGTGAGAGAAAAAAAACAAAGGTATAAACGTTGATTGAAATATTTCAGTCAACGGTATAAATGTTTCTTTTGTTTAAAGTTTATTTTTTATTGTTATTATATATACAGGGTAAAATCTCGTACTGATTTTATATGTAAAATCACATTTATTTAAGCTTTATACTTTTTCTATAAAATTATCATTGCTTAAATATTATTTTGCATGTAAAATCCCTTTAAAAACACACAAATTTTGTTTACCAACCGGTTCTAGATGTACCTGCAATATTTATTTATAAAAAGAATATTATAATTTTGTTCCTTAAATAGTCAGTATTTTTTTTCTTAAATGTAGGCAAGCTATTAATATTCAATGACTACTAGAATTATATGTATATATTATATGCAAATGTAGTCTAAAATATGAAAAAGGCCAACACCAAATATTGTTGTTGTCACGGCAATAGCTAGTTATCTCAGCCTCAACATTTATTATTAAACAACTCTTGACAGTTAAGCTTAACCAAAGAAAATGAACTTACAATGTAACTGAGTTAACTTTTATTATATTTAAGTTAATATATACCTGTCATACTTAATTTAAAAGACCTTTAAAAGGTTTTTATTTGTCGCACTTTTGTTTTCTGAGAAGAATTTTAATTATTTTCTTTCAGGAATGATAAAGTGCATTTTTGTATTATAAGCGTACTATTTTATTTTTGTTATTCTTGAGAATAAAGACTATTTTATGTTATAATTTGCATTTCTCACTTTTTAGCTCAATTTAAACCACAGCTTTTATTTAAAGGTTAGGTTGGAAATAGAATAGCATTTTTAAGAAATTGAATGTGATGAAATTAATTTATGGGATTTTATTGTGAAAAATAAATAGGAGACTGTTTTCCGACATTATTATTAAAATCGCAATGCTTAAAACAGTCAAAATTTAGTCTATTGTTATTTTAATAATCAGTAACAGTGATATAAAACAGAAAATTATGTTCTATTAATCACTACGAGTTTACTTACTAAGAACATGAATATTTTAAGCTCCATATACATATATCATACAATTAATTGTATTACTAAAGACGATAGTTTCTAAATTTGGGAAATGACTCGCCAATCAACGTAGTTCCATCACAGACTGAAGTTTTTCAGACATTTATATGGTTTAAGTATTTTATTGCGGATAGAAATGAAAATCCTATCACACACACTGCATTTCAACTTTTGATAATTAAAAATCTTGAATAGTAATTAAGAAAATGAGGTGAAAATAAAAATGAAAGAATTATCGTAAATAAATACGTTTAATTCTACAAACAGGTATTAAGTTTAGGAAACTAGCATATTGTTATAACCAACAGCATCTTCAGCATATTTATTCAAAATTAAAAACAGTATGACAATAATAATATTCTCACAGAATTCCGCGGGGTTCGTGTACATCCAAACGAAAAAGAAAAATTAAATAAAAACAGAACAAAATAAAAATCACAACTATGGTATTTTATTTTATTTCTAACGCTGTACAATATGCAATAGTGTCACTTCCCAGATTACACATAATTACAGTCAACGTACTCCCCTGTAAACATATGCCAAAAAAATATATCGCACCTGGAAACCTAAACCCAAAGTCACTTGATGATCGATACCGAATTACGACCACGTTTTGCCATATATTTCAGTGGAGCCAATCTACATGAAAAAAATTAATGTTCCTATTGCTGATTAAATTGAATGAATTTTGTAAACGCATGACGGTTGCGCGATGTTCTGCGCCGATTGGAATCACCGAAGAATGATGTTGATGGTGTTTTTTTTTAACGTATTAATGGCCCTCTGGTGGCAGTGTTTAGAAGGCGAAGAGAAGTAAGAACGCCATCATAAGACAGAACAGACCCATGGCTTCAGACAGGGCGAATCCCAGGATGGCGTAAGAGAAGAGTTGCTGTTTCAGAGAGGGGTTCCTGGCGTAGCCAATGATGAGGGAACCGAACACTGTTCCGATACCAGCACCTGAAATTTGCAAAGAAAAATTAGAACACACTCTATAACTTTAGGTTTAAACCTTTGATCATCTAAAAATTGTGTTAAAACAAAACATGTATTAATTATGACTGTGTGGTGATAATGAAAAGTAATGAGAATTATTTAAGTGTGAATGTAAATTTTAAGCAAAATATATAGACTGAAGAATATTAAAATACATATTTTATTATTATTTAAACTCATATTTTGTTTATTTTAATATTCCAATTAGTATAAAAAATGATGATTGTTAATGGTGTGAATAAATAATAAATTAAAACATACCAACAGTTTTCCCCACATTAATTACCAAAATGTGCACAATGATACTTGCATTCAAGAACGTCAAAATGGCAACGTAGTATTATATTATCTTAGTTTCACTTAGTTACATTAAAAAAAAAAAACAAAAACGTGTTATTTATAGAGCAAAGAGCATGAGGAAAGCAATCATCAGACAGAACAAGCCCATGGCTTCTGACAGTGCAAAGCCAAGTATAGCATATGAAAACAGCTGCTGCTTTAGGGATGGGTTCCTCGCGTATCCAATGATGAGACATCCAAAAACTGTCCCAATTCCAATACCTACAAAGGTTAGTAGTTAAGACACTCACGATATGGATTATATATAATAACTCTCGAGTTCTACTGTTGAGCATTATTCAGACATCCAAGGAAGTAAACGGTTCATCAGTGTTGTTATGTCCGTTGGATTATCATCATTATAAACATAAGTACTACAGAGAACCATATTTTAATACTTGTTTTTACATATTAAAAAAAATTGCTAACATTAAAGCATTTGATGATTTTGAGCGGGTCGATTATAATTAATGCAATTTAATTTCCGTGTATATTGATGCAATTTAACATATTGAACAATTTTATACTTTTAACAAAGTAATTCCAATATTTTTGTGATATAAAAAAAAGTATATCATATGGTTACTGCTCATAATTGAAAGAAACCAATTATTTTTAATACTGACCAGATCCAGCTACTCCTACTGTGGCGGCGCCAGCACCAATGAACTTGGCCGCAGAGTCAATGTCCCTGGATACTGGAGATGTTTGGAAACTGCGGATGGCAGGGAGGAGGGTTGGCTTCTGTTGTTGGACAAGGGGGCTTTGCACTAAGGACTGGCTCTGGCAAACGACGCTGCTGAGTGGCCTCAAGTACTGTTTGGAGTTGTTGATGAGCTACAAATAAAACATGCAATTACTAGATTGTCAATATAGGCTGTACATGAGGATGCCCGATAAAGATGTAATCTCAGACATCCAAGGAAGTTAAAATCATCAAAACATTTTTATGTCCATAAATTGATATCATCATGAAAGTAATATAATGAAATAGAATTAAACATTTGAACTGCCTCATCAAGTTTAGATGACAAACTTATACAGGGTTATTCACGCTATACGGCACGGAATATTGTGGCCAAAATACGTGACTTTCAAAAAGTTTCACTTATGTTATGTTCAAACAATAACGATTACTAACGATCTAACACAAAAACGCAAAATTACACAACTATAACAAAAGACAGGCTTTTTAAACTAAAGTAACAGACTAAATTAATTATCTTACGTTTTTAAATACGATGGAAAACTAGATAAATTAAAATTTTTACTTAAAAAGTACTAAAACGGTGCAATAAACAATATTTTGGCGTTTTCTGTAGAAACGAGAAGACTTAACATTTAAGATATAAATACCATTCGATAGGTAATTAAAACGTGCATTTGCTGATAAATTAATAAATATAGCGTTCCATTTAAATAAATGAAGTTATAGCCATTTAAAGTTCTCATTTGTTTAATTCCAATTTGTTTACACCCAGTATAAGATGTCAAATTTATTATACTTGGAAAATAAAATATGATCTATTGTTACATTTCAGTGTAAATTTGGTATGCATAACTTAATTACTTTTTAAGTATTTGAAACATGAAAATTAGGTTAAATTTTTACAAAATTCAAATTATTTCAAAAACCTTAAGGTTTAAGTAATAAAAACCTTATTAAAACACACACTTATTTTGATCGAAGGATCCAAAAATGCAATAAAATACAGGGTGTTTCATTAAAAAAACACAACTTTGATACTTTTAGGGTTTTTGGGACACCCTGTATATTATGAAAGTAATTTTAAAAAGTAGCCCTAATAGACCCCCATATATCCCCAAAGTGAAACTTTTTGAAAGTCAAGTATTTTGGCCACAATATTCCGTGCCATATAGCGTGGCTGGCTTCCACTATTGACCACTATTCTCTAATTGCAATAATACATCGCAGCAGGTCATAAACCTATGAATGAGAATGTAAAGTTATTGCATTCTTAATCAATCTTTAACAGTTGTATTAAAACAATACTTAAAAATGATAATTCATTTATTATATACATTAATTAAAAACCAGCTTATCATAAAATATATTAGATCCGTCAAATTTTTAAGTTAAAAAATATGTGTATGAAACGATATTTTTGAAAAATTGTGGATACGTAAGAAATATAAAAATATAATGCTACATGAATAATGTTACTTAAAACATTTGAAGCAAAATGAATTGGTTATGCAACGCAGTGGTGTAAAGGTACTTTAAATTCTAAGTAGCCACTTTGGGCGGGGCCACTCACTAGAAAAAAATTAATATCAAATGCTCAACCTCAGAAATTTTATCAATGCATGATAAGCCTAAATAAAAAAATAGATAACTTTTATGTATATGCAAAAATCATACAAAAATATTTGTATAGGAATCAAAAAATGTATTAATGAATTTGTTTAATCAATATCCAAAAAAGAATCTTTTTTTATTTATTTTATGATACTTTTATATCATATAAAACAGAATGCTTATTAAAACAATTGAAGAAATTGTTCTCTAGAACTATAATTGACTCTCGAACACCTTTATTTAATAAAAATGTTTACTGCTCTTTGGAGTCAAATAATTTGCACATATATTTTGTGGTTATGTAATCATTTATATCACAAAATTCAATAATCAATATACATTTAAAGAAATCTACAGAAATTGCAGCTATTTTCATTCATATAATGTTATATTAATTTTTAGTTTGCCAGAAAAAATAATGCTTTATAGAATAAAAATGTAATCTCCAGCATTACTTTAACATACAAAGCAAACCAACAATGAAACAACTCACAACTACTGATTTTTCAATTCCAATTGTATAAATAATATAGTTTTAACAAATAATAACTACATACAATACAGTATCCACTGTATTGTATTAAATTATAGATATGAATTATCAATTCATCAATATTTTAATATCAATTACCTTCTGATATTTTTAATAAGAAATTTAATGTCAAAAATAAAGTAATAATGCAATTATTGAATGAATAAAACTTTGACTATAATGATTTAAAATTTCATTTCATACTCAAAGTTAACATAAGATATGAGAGATTATCAGTATTGATAACAATTATATAACTACTCAAAATTATTTAATAAGGCAGTAGTCAACGTCTCACAATATTTTATATTAATAGGAATGTTACATAACACGAAAAAGGTATAACTTCGGATAAAACCACGCACGCATACATAACCTTTCTATTTCTACCAATCATTATGAAACAGTATTCTAATAAATCAATAAAGACAATCTTTATGGTTAAATAAAATTTAATAAAACAAAAAAAAATGAATAATGTTTTTTAAACAAAATAATTGAGAGAAAATGCAAGTTGTAATAATAATAATGCATTATCAACAGGAAAAAACCTGAAACAATTGCAAAGCTCAATAATATAAAGGGCGTGGACTACAACAGATTAATAGGAATCAAACTTTGATCCCATTTTCACTTATGTAATGAATAATCCCAAAAAGCATTCGATTCAAAATCACATGAGTTAATGTGTTATATAATAGTCTTAAGATATTCGAATAAACTCAACACAATCAAAAGGCAAGAAGGGTGCATGAGAATTATGAATCTGCTTGTTTATGAATTGAACTTGGCGTTGAACCCAAAGCAGATTAGAATTTTTGAAAAAAAAGTGTTAACCTTTAAACATGGCTGATGATGGTTAGGTAACACAAGATAATCAATAAGGCTAGAATTTTGTGAGAAAAAAATAAACAAATGAAAAGCAGTTCTTGTTTTTTTTTTTAAGTATTATATTATGTAATGAGGGGGAGGATGGTAAATGGGGGCCTACTTACGGCGCTTCTGGCAGCTGGGGCGATCAATCGTGCGCAGGCAAACATTTTGGTAGTTTTGTGTTGTTACGGTCTTTTCTTCACAAACCTGCAATTCGAAATGAGGATTAGTGTTCGGGTTGTAGACGTAATGATAATTTTCGTTTGACAGTCGGAGGGGACGTCAGTTACGTAACGCCACTATTTCGACTGAGTCTCGATTTACGGTCGGGAAATGAATGAAAACTTCTTTAAAATTGTAGCGTACAAATTTTTCAGATAAATACCGACGGAACAAAGCGTTGTGTTTGCAGTTGAGATTATCGAATAGTAGCCGGGTAAAATGGCGGATGATATCTGGTTGAAAAACCGAACGTTGCCCCCCGTTTAAGTACCCGTCGTCGTTAAAAAATACACCGGTTTTTCGTTAGCCCCGCGATCGCCCGTTCCAGGGAAACACTTTATCTCACCAGATGACGATGACAGGATGGAAATTTTCGGGATTCGGGTGCTGAGCGTACGCCGGACTTACCAGAGAACAGTCGACGGGACAGTTGACCCAGCGTACGGAATGTGTAATTCGTGAGTGACTGACACGAAACGCAGGAGTGTGCGCAAATCGGTGTATTCGCGTCGAAAAAGCTGTGCGCAGACACGTCCTCTCCTATTACAGCAGCCGAGCCATCGGTTTTTGTTAAAGTTTCCTGTAATATCTGCTCTACAGCGGGATTATTAAACCCGGTGTTATGCAATAATCGATTGAAATTTTGCACAGGGGCGCCATTTTTATCTAATAAAATAAAGGCAATGATGGTGGGTTAATTGCAAATGTAATATTTGCGAAGTTGTTAAGTTAAGTTTGGTATTACTTATGAATAAATATTTTTAAAGAATAAAGAAAGGAAGGGCAATGCATATAAAATATTACTTATTTTTTTCTTTCCCTCAATTGATATGATTAAAAGTACTAAAATTAGTTAAAAACCTCATGCGTAGCGCGATCGATAATGTTGAATAAATTATTTAGGAAACGTCACACCCTATTTTATCCCAATGGCGAATAGTATTGTAGTATATATCCAATTTGCAACCCTGTGCAATATATGATCTTATTAATACGTCTTGAACATTTGATTTAATTGTGCTATGGAGTGAGCTCATTTATACATATATTTATGGAAAATTAATGGCCAAAGAACTACGTGATTCATACCCATTACTACTCCAAAAGGTTAGGTACACATTTGTAAACAAATATAAAATTTTATTAATAATACAGGAAACACGTGACTAGAAAGTATATGGGAAACCTTTTTTTGAAATATTGAACAAATTAAACTTGACTAAATAAAAATATTGGGCTCATTCACATGCCCAAGAAGCCAATTATCTATCAAACTATACTTTCAAATACACGAATTTAGTTTTTGTTATATATTCGCAAAAAAATATAATATTTAGGAACAAATGAAAATCATTGTTTTTCGGACTAGGATCCAGTTTTTAACAGGTTTTGACCTCCTCTGGCCTCATCAGAGGATGTGTTCCCATCCTAAAGAAATGAAAAATATATAACAAAAATATAATCGAGTGACATTAGGAATTATATAAATGAAGAAATTACAACAATTATATTTAAAATTTGTGAAAACAATAAAACAATTTTGTTTATTAAATAATAATGAATGTTTATTATTATGTCCGGTACCAGGTGAACTGTACAAGAAATAAAAAATTGTTTATCGCTTTCTGCGCAGTTGGAGGGAGTTCTTCCTGAGCCAGGCCGCCCTGCGGGAACCGCCCTTGGTCTGCGAGTATCTGTGTCCCTTGCCCAATCCCCTCGATGATCTGGCCGCCGAGGTCTTTCCTCTCAGCTCACGGTGCTTGTGTACTGCGTTCACGATCCAGTTAATCTTAGGGTCACGGCGAATAGCCTAAAAATATTTTCAAATATAATAGTAAATCGTGGGCGAATTTCATTTCGTAATACATTTTAAGTTATTACATAATTATAATAATAATAATCATTCATGGTAGTAGGGTTGAATAAATTGAACTTTGTGTGTATCTCATAGAAACTTCCAAATATGATTATTCTCAGCAGTAAGCGAATACAAAAAATTAAATAATATGTGTACAGAAAACAGAGCACATTATGCGGCAATAAAATTATTTGATGGTTTACCAGAGTATTTAAAATTATAAAAAGCAACAAAAATGTTAAAAAGTAATTCCTTAAAATATTATTAACATGTAAATTCAAGAATTTATTCATCAGTAATAAATTTTATAACTACATACAGAAAATACTATTGTGACCACATCAATGTAAAATATAGATTATCATTTACTTCAAACAAATACCTGATGCAATTTTCACTTTCGATTTATTGTACACATTAAGAATAAGAATAAACCATTTTTATTGACAATTTCCTCAATAATATTCAATTACCACCATTATTTGAATATAGAATAAAATGCCATAGCAAATATTAATTTCCATACAGTCAAATCCTCTTGGATGGTACAACCACATTACTGTATCCATGAACATTATTACTTCTGCCATTCACATATTTACTTTTATTGTATTAATACTTAACAATAAAAATTAGTCATTTCTTTAAACATTTTATATAATAGGACTCTGTAGTGTCTTTCAATTTTATACACAACTGAACAAAAAGAACTCATGTTTTTTAACTGGAATCCAAATGTTATGACTGTGGACTCTTTATTGACCGATGCATTATATGAAACAGGTCTATTTCGGTTATTCTAAGCAAGTGATTTTTTAAATTCACATTGTATATGAATCTATTATCTCAACTTACTATAAATCTTCAATTTTCATTTTATTTCATCAACTACACAAAATTTATAATCCATTCATAAAAGGAACAAAACATAAGTAAAATTTCTAGAAAACTTGCTTGTATCAAAGTCCACTGAAGTACAGTGACTTACATCCATAAAAATTTGTGCCGTGTTTTACTTATTTGTAAGCAAAAAAATAATTGCAAAAATAAAGTCATTAGGAAAAGCTACCAAATTATGCTATTTCAATTAATTTGAAATATACATCATCATACTTACATTATGTGAGGGATCAACTAAAATAACTTCAAAATATTTGTATGAAGAATCTTGGGCTACCCAGTAGGAGTTGAGGACACGAAGTCCACCGCAACGCCTTCCAACACGCTCCTATATATAAAAAAAAATGCTTTTAGAGCTAAAACTAAAAATACTAACTGTAAGTTAATAATTCAATTTTACTTCAGACATCCAAGGAAGTTGCTAAATCATAGTAATTTCAATAGCTATTAATGTTTATCATCATATAAATATAAATGAATATATCTATCAAATATGTATAAATTGTGAATTAATTATTAATAAAAACATGAAAACATGACTTAGAAGTTGAAAATAAATACTTTTTAAAAGTTAAATTTTTTCTAAGTGCATTGTTTCAGAGGCTAATGAAAGTCTTGTTCTTACTTACCTCGGCAATAGCTTGCAGGTTACGAACAGGCTTAAGTTCGTTAACACCATGGCTCTTGGGTTTGCCGTATGTGGCACCCTTTGGTACTGGACGCTTGCGGCCTCCACGGCGGACGCGAATACGGAAGATTACGTAACCTACAAACATAATAAAATTAAAAACAAATTTAATATGCACCTACACCAATTCTGCTATTCCTTGCTATGCCTGGTCAACAAGGCCATTAACCATACAAAAGAAATAGAAATTTACTATGCATTTTTAAAATATTTAAAATAATCCTTAAATAAAATAAAACAAGCTTTGTAATAACAATTTTAACCACTTGCGCTATAAAGACGTGCCACACACGTCAATGTTACCGCATGTTATGTTGTATATACTATCGAAAGTTAAATTGAAAAGTTTATGAAGTAAATCCAGAAAAATTAATCATAACTTAACTGTAAATCTATTCTTATTATATACGATTTGATTTTATCGATTTAGGGCTGTGAAATTTAGTAAATAATAATTTTTTTCCAGATGTTCCCTTAATAAAATAAACATTAAGATATTGACGAGATGGATTCATAATAAAACTCCATAACACATTGAAATAAAACTACACAGTTGAGAGGGTGCTTTCACATTTATTGTTTAACACTGCAACACCACACTGGCTTCATCAGGCATTAGTACATGTTGCACTGTTCAACAATAAATGTGAAACCCTCTCAACTGTGTAGTTTTATTTCAATAAACACCAAGCATAATATTTCCTCCAAATGCTCCAATAATAAATATTCCATGTATTAAACTCACCATTCAATTTTGAATAATTTAATATCACATTTTTTCTCCAAAATAATTTCTGGATATACAAACATTTAAATATAACATTCAACATTCTTAAAAAAGTAAAATTCAAACATTTTTGTAATTTAATACTCGACAGTTTTAAGTTTTTTTAGTTTTAAAGTTTCTAGGACAAAAAATTGCCAAAGTAGCATTAAATGCAAAAATATATAATATAAAAAACATATTTATGGTTTATTAATTAGTACATTATTTTTAACTGTTAAAATTAACTATAATATGTACATGTTATTTTTTTAATGAACATATTTAAAATTTGTTTTCCTAATCTTCAATTAATATTTCTTCGATATAAGATTCTATTATGAATAAAACACAAAAATAAATATAACAAATACAAAATCATTTGTATAGGCATATACTATATGTAAAAGCAATATCTGGTTAAAATATCAATAAAATAATCACTAAATAAAGTGAAACACTTGTTTACTTTGTACATAAATTTTAAGATTTTATAATAACATTTTAAGTTGCCAAAATTGTAGTCAAAAGTCATTTATTTGAAATGTTTTTATTTTAATAAAATTATACTGGAGAAAGAAAACAGGATCACTTTGTTTTACCACTTTTATTTAACAAATTACATGAGAATATAGTTTCGACTATCAACTAGCCATTATCAAACATAAAGTTTTTATGTTTATGTAAATAAAGTCTTTATGTTTGATAATGACTAGTTGATAGTCGAAACTATAGTCACGTGCAATTTGTTAAATAAAAGTGGTAAAACAAAGTGATCCTGTTTCTTTCTCCAGTATATTCAAGATGTACCACAAGGTAAACACCTCCACAATTAAATATTTAATAAAAATGTTTTGCAATACTTTATGGGCTTGATTAAATTCAACTAAGGTAAATAATAGTGAAATAACAATTCAACTCACCTTGCTTAGCACGGTATCCCAACCTGCGGGCTTTGTCGGGCCTGGTCGGCCTTGGGGCCCTATGCATCTTTGTGAGTTGGCGGTACTGCCATACCCTCACCCTCAACAAAAATCTGAGGACATCACTTTGTTTCTTGCGGTACAACTCTTGAATGTACTTGTAGGCCCCCATGTTTATTAGGACCTAAAAATTGAAAACATATTATCAACTACAATAAAAACTTTAAATATGATATATCAATGTATACAATGAATTAAACTTATTTATCAGTACAATTAGACAAATTTGCTAACCCACACTTCAAAAATTACTGTAGGAAATTAAAAGACAAGAAGTTGTTTCAACAAACGATTTGTTTTGACGACGCTAACATACACATTTATTTGTGGATTTACAAATAGTATACTATTTTTAAATTATAAATAAAAGGTGTATGTTCTGGCAGTATAGCTGGTCTGGAGAAACAACACTTTAGAATCATAGCAAAAATTTCAACACAGATTCTACAGGTTACAATTAAAATAAATAGTACACAACATTACTTCACATAAAATTGGACTCTTAAAAAGCAACAAACTTAAAAATGATAGAATTATTGGAATTACAGTCCACTAAACACTAAATAAATAAAATGTACAACACATCCTTAGTTTACCTTAAATGACACAAAAACAAATTAAATAATAACTTATGTTTTAACAAAATTACACCTATTCACAAGAAACAATTGTAACTGTTGTGTGTGAGACTTATGTTACTGCACTTGCAATAATAACATGTCAAGCATGAAAACACAACCTCAAAGTTCGCCGAAAATTGCGATTTTTCGTAAATTCGGGAAAATATCAACGGAAACGCGGGCACGGGCACTAAATGCGTGAAAATTCGGGTGGATTTCTTACTCACAGACTACGATGGCTTGGAAAAATCACGATGAAAATAGAGAAATACACTTGCAGTACGTACCTACTTCAGCGGAGAGAAACGGAAGAGGAAGCGTAAACAAGCTCGCAGACAACTCAACAGCTCGGCGCATGCGGGCGGGAATTTCGAAATTAACTTTTTTACATCAATATTTTTCGTAATAAGTTTATTACTGCAGTAAAATAAGAATTAGTTTTGTATTTAATTTGATGGACTTTATAATTGATGTTAGTGTTTAATAAATTTAAATTAAATAAGGTATTTGTTTAAAAATTAAAATTTGCTGCCATCTGTAAGGAAAATTTGTAAGTATATATTTACATACAACTTTAAATAAGAAGACTAATAAAATATTTTAAATAATAAATTCGTAATAAATGGTACATTAAAGAATGTTTTCTTTTAAAATATATAAATTATTATTAAAATTAGTTATCGATAAGAGAAGCTTATTAGGTTGCCTGCTTTGTCACTAATATTTAAAAAAATCTTCTATTTCTTATTTGTATATTCTCTGTCCTCTAATATTAGCCAAGTTATAAGAATTATTGTGACTGTTACTATGTGGTAATTTTTAGTTTAGTATTATTATTGTTGATACTTTCATATGTTGATTGATGAGAGATATAATAATATTAAATAAAATAACTTGTAATAACTTTCTCCACAGTGTGGACAAACTGTGGAGAAAGTTATTACAAATTATTTTATTTAATACTGATACTTTCAGACAATAGTTTTACTAAAGCACTTCTATTTTTAGTTGTAAAAACATAGAAAGTGTTTTCTTGGATATATTTAAGTCCTATATGTGGTATTAGTCAAGGAATTGGTTATTTCAACAAGTGATTTGTTTTGTATTCTTTATAAGATTAATTGTTGTAGATTTACGAAACGTTTTCGAAATTCTTAATTGTTTTGACTCAAAAGAGTATATTTTCTCTTTTTATTGATCTCTTTCTAGAATAATGCCCCGAGACTGTTAAGTGAAGCTTCTGATTTAATAAATTTAATAATTATTAAACTAGGTAAATGGGATTTTATTATATTGGATATTTGTGCTTTAGAAACAAGAAATTCTTGTATAGTTTTTAACGCAATTTCTGACTTAATTGTATATTTTAAAATTGAACTCAATAAATTTTAATTTAAAAATATAACATTTCGTGAATTTACCTTTAAATTATTAGTTAATTTTCCACAACAAACTGAAGGATTTTAATATATTTTATTATTAAATAACTTTTGTTTTACTAATATATTTTTAGAATTAGAAGTGACTAAAGGTTTGACTAATAGTCATTGACACAAATAAAGTAACCTCAAAATTTACTGAGGTTATTTCAGGTAAGTTCACTCCTTAGACCATATAAGCTTATATGGTCTAAGGTTCACTCTTACAGACTATTATTATTAGAGGATTAATTGCGGAAAGTCTCACCGAGGACGCCTGTTACATTACAGATTTCTACTTTGACGACGTTTCATGCGTTCTTGCACATAATACATTGTTGTTGTAGAAGTATGCTTACATTTTGTAAGTTATAATCATTATAATGGTATTATTTTACGTTTCTTATACCGAGATTAGCTCAAAAATAGTCTGCTAAGCTCGACGGAATTTTATTTAGTTGGAGAATGTCTCGCAAGGTGTGCTGAAAGCAATCATCCGCCAATACATCGCTGTGACGTTTCTATATTTACCTCTATTTTCTGTTACTTGTTGACAATGACTACTTATTAGTCAAAACTATTGCCAGTTTTAATACTACAAATTAAGTGGTAAAACAAAGATATCGAGTTAAATTTTATCATATTTAAGCTGTACCAGAAAGTAAGCACTTCCACAATCATATATCTACCATTGTATTAGGTTTTGCATTTTTGTTGACAAAGTAGGGACTGTAGGATTGTTCAATCACACTAAAATTAGCTTGTACACTAGCGTACAAAAGCTAGAAAACTTAATATACTCTAAGCTGCAGAAATTTTCAACAAAGAGAAAAACGTTTTAGGATGACGGGACAATCCTTTAAAGTAACGAGCTTATTTACACAAAACACTGCTGAAGGACCATGTGATCAATAGCCAAAATACAACTACTACTATTACATTAAATTTTAGTTTTAAGTGTAAGGAAAATAACTTCATTTAATTATGAATGTTTAACTCACAAATATATATTACTGGAAATTAATACACAGCTTTATATTCATACAACAAATAAATAGAGAATATGTATGTATGTATGTGAATACTCATTTAATGAAACAATAATGTAGCCACAGTACAAATTTTATTTACAAATATATAATATGAGGTTAGAAACAATGGCTACAGTTATAGATAAGAAATTATCTTCATTTAAAATCAGTGCCCAATTGTGATTAATAAAAACGTTTTATGTTGGACAGCTATAAACGTTCAACCCTTTGTCTTCAGATACGGACATTATTTTCGTACTGTCAGGACTGAATCTTACACCCCATACCTGTAAATTAATTAAACATATAATAAACACATTAACATAAATGGATTAAAAAAGAACGCATGTAACTTTAATACAAAAATATTTAAACTATAAGGTATGTAAACATTAATTAAGTTTTTAATTCATGTGTGTAGCAGAGGCTGTTACAAATTGTATTACAATTTTTAGGAGAGATTAAGTATGAATAGAGAAATGGTTGGTGACGTGATAGATGTCGCTACGTAAACTGAAGAAGCAGATGGCGTTGGCACACGGGGTAGTTGATGCTGTGCTCTCTATGTAGCTTCTACTGCCGACTGAATGACAGTAGAAGTAAACGTTACACGAACGATGAGTTAGAACTTATTAAAGCTTATTTTAGCACAGAATAAAAATGTTTACTGATATGCATCTGGCATACGGAGTCGTGAATTGAAATGAATAAGCAGCACAGAAAAAAAAGTATACTACTATGCATTACTATTTCCCTGCGTGATGTACTCTATCTCTCCTAAACATTTTTAATCACTTTACTAACACGCTCAATGTCATTTCCATTTTTTAACTTATTTTTCAAGTATATATTTGTTACTGAAATGGACATATAAAAATATAGAACACATTAATTAAAAATGTGTTGCATATTAATATGAATATTAATTTAACTCACCTGGTCAGTGTGTTCGTTAAACGTATGAATACATTGTTTTGTACCTACTTCCCAAACTTTAACAGTCTTATCAGAGCTTCCAGAAACAAAATGCGTGCCGTCTGGTGAGAAAGCTACACTTAAGACCCATGAGGCATGGCCTGATAAAGTGCCCACAACATTAGCATGTTGCCTAAAAGTAAAAAACAACAATTCATAAGCTATTAATTTGTTAAATATTCGCTATTTCATTTTCAAAGATAAATGAGACACTATTTACTGTTTTATATATAAATAAATATGTGTTTGAATAATTCTTGTTTCTTTTTTTTATGCAAATAACATGTGAAAATATATTGTATACAATTCAATCGAATAGTAATAAACTCAAACTACGATTTATTAATATTTGATCCAATGAAAACGAATAAAGTTTTGTGAATGTGAAAGTGATTCTTTTTAAATAATAAAATTAATGAAGAGATCTAAATAATTAGAATTATAACATCAATATTATATTAATACTTACACATCGTACAGTTTTAAATGCCCGTCATCAGAGGCTGTAAGTAATAATTGAGAATCTGGCGAGAAGCAGAGAGATCGAATTGGCATAGCGTGACCCTCAAGGGTATGGCACAGTTTATTTGATGCTACATCAAATATGTTGATGATACCATCTATAGCACCACTCGCAATGTATTTTCCATCAGGACTCTAAATAAATAAATTGTTGTGCTCAATAAAGAATTATTATTTTTATAACGATTTTCATTAGTTTTCAATATCAGCAATATCATCACTAATATTTTATTAATATGATTTAATTCATCTTTTTATATAAAACGCTATAGTGTTCCTGATACAAGATACTTACATATGCTATGCTCAGACAGAATTTTCCCCTAGTGTCGTACGTTTGTTCAGATTTGGCATTTTCCACACTGTACAATGTGATTTTTCCTGCATGGGAGCCAGATATGATATACTTATCATCAGGACTAAATGCCACTGTCCAAAGATCTACAGGTCCCACCTCAATATTAGCCACCTTTTCACCTTTCTCCAAGTCCCATATCCTCATGCTCGAATCCAGTGAACTCGAAGCACACCCTTTTAAAATGTTAACAATTTATAAAACTTTTAAACGAAACAAGAATGTATTATTAATTACTCAAAAATAAATTATATTTATAGGCTTTATGTTTGGCTTATCAATTATTACGAATTTCAAGTCCATTAGTTTATGGTTTTATAATAATGATTATTGCATTAATATTTTATTTAAAGTTTTAAATATCAGTAAAAAATATTAAAAATAATTACATATCTTATTTGAATTCTAGTTCTGGTTTTTAATAAGATTACCTATAGCTTATAAAAAAGTATCTTATGTTATTACAAAATACTTGAAATTATATGTGTGAAAAATTAAAACAATGTCAAATTTTAATTAATTCTAAAAACTCACATTTGCCATTATTGCTTATAGCCACAGAGACGACACCCAGCGAATGCCCTTCTAAATTATGCTTGAGTTGAATACGATCATTTTCTATGTACCACACCTTTACCAAATCATCCAATCCTCCAGTTACAAGCAAATCTTGGACTTCTTCTGAACTAACTGATTGTCTAAAAAACAAAATACAAAGTATAGTATATGTATAATAATTTCAGAACGTTTCTTCATTGTATACACAAAAATATTTCGAAATGTTATACAACTATGTATCATGTTGTAGATGTTCGAGCTTGAATTGCAGCAAAGATTAGAAGAGATCCTAAACTACACTAAACTCCACTCAGGAAAGTTAAGCCGAAAACAGTGGAGTGTAGGACAATAGGAATATTTTCTTATCTTTGATTGAAAAAGATGTTGATTTTGAAATATCAAGGTTAAAAAAATATTGCGACATTGCAAATAGTTTTAAAACGAGCCTGAAAAACATTTTCCATCATTATGGGAATTGCAATACTGAAAAATATTAAGGTATTAATTATAAAAAGAAAACTACATGTAAAATAATGCTTAAATTTTTCTATAAATGTAACAATATCACATTTAGAAACAGGTGCAAAAATACACAAGTGGGAAAAAATTGGCACCATCCTTGCAAATCTTTCCCTTTCAATATGATAACTATAAAATAACACAATATCATAATTAAATGACCTACTTTATAATTCCTTTTATAAATACTTACTTTTCATTATCATTTTCATCATCCGCATCATTATCCTTAGTTTTGGTACACCTTCCCCAAGCACATGCCCAAATACTGTCATCGTGGGCTAATTCTCTTTTGTGAAGCACTGAATACTATGAAAAAACATTCATTAATAATTATTAGTTGTGTTTAGACATTGTTAAAAATGGTGATGTTGCCATCAAAGTACTATCCCTATATTTTTCTCGAAAACTATGAAGTTTACGCAAAAATGCTAATCTTAATAATTTGTTCGCTTTTGAATTCTCTACAATTATTTGTTATATACATTTTATGTAAATCCAATAGCTTATTAGAAATTGGCAAAAAATGTCAAAATTTTAAATTTGTATGCTGTATCTCAAAAACGAATGATCTGTTTGAGATGAAACTTCAAACTTAAGGTTTTATCGTTAAAAACTGGAACTGAAAAGCTTTTGGTAAATATTCAAAAACCGGAAGTGGATGTTTACTGGAGGCCATTTTTTGTTTTTTTCTGATATTATTTTTAATATGCAAAATATTCAAATAAAAGTTAGAACAAGAAACTTGTTCAGTTTCATCAACATATTTTTCATAAAATTCTTAACTTTCGAGAATTAAAAAATTAACAAATTATTAAGAATAGAATTTTTGCATTAACCTCATAGTGTTCGAGTAAAATATAGGGAAAGTATTATGATGGCCACATCACCATTTATATGATCACCATGGATTTGATTATATGTATTTATAAATAGATAATAAAGTTCAAAACAATAAATTGAAATCTGTAAAATGAACTCTAAATTTGAGGTGTGCCTTATCGTCCAACTTAATATGATTTAAACATTAGATTGTTGATTAAAACACTTGGTATTCAACAATCTAATTAATACAAAAATGTTTCACCATCGGCTAAGTGAGAAATTAATTCATCATAACGTAATCATGCTTAAAGAGCTAAAGGATTGATTTATTATAGTAGTAGAATAATAACAAACCTTCACTCAATTACGCTAATTATATTAGCTTCGATGAAAGTTAAAATAATGTTTATGAGACCTATAAAACCACTAGTAACCAATTATCTTTAAAAACAATTAATTGTTTTAAACAAGATATGTATTACTAATAATATACGTATTTTATAATGCATTGCTCTTTAACAACTATTGAATTGACTTAAGTAACTACACAACTCACCATTACTTAATTTATTGATCAATAAATAAAAATTTAAAGCTGTGAGACCTTCTTGGCCACAAATGGGAGTTTTATTTTGAGGTTGTTTGAGGTTATTAAACACCGGAATAATATTTCGCTAAATTTTCCATAGATGGCGGTAATGATAAACATTTGAAGTATGTGCGGCAAAATTTGAAAATCACCTATATTATATTTAAATTTAAAACATTTATATTATCACCCTTTTAGTTTGATTGTTTGCAAATTTAAAATAATTATTAAAGGATTTACTCAAACGATTTATCCTTTCACCAATCAATTGAGATTCCGCTCAAAAATCAATATTATTTTTTTTCTGTTTTTTAAATCCATATCTGTAAGTATTAAATAAAATTAATTATCGAATAATTTAATAATCGTTTACTACCTAAATCATAATAAGATTAATTTTGATTATACGTACTTTCAAATGTAGACAAACAATTATGTCTTTAATATATACATTATTATTAATTAAAGTCAATGTTACTGCAAGAATACTAATTAATTTTTATTTAACTGATAAGATTACAAAATAGCTCATTACAAATAAACTAAAATTTACACGTATTTGTAAGCAAGTATAATTAATCTATTTAAACTATTGGCTGCACTGAATTTATTTACAACTCATAATTAACACGAATTAAAGTGTAAGTATTATAGTAAAGTAGGTATAATTAACTATTCTACATGTAAAACAAACTTTAAATTGTTAATTTACACAAAATTTTATAATTACATTGAATCCCATTCATAACCTAAAAAATGAACAGATAACTTCATACAGTAACAAGCTAAATTTGTTGTGACGTTTACAATTAATAAAATACTCAAATATTTACAGTAATACCCAAACTAGAAACATTTCCATTAATTCAGGAGGCACAATGTCTTACGGCAATGAAAATGATGTGTTTTGGGGACAGGAAGGTGATCAGCCAAACCACTCATTTTACAATAATGTTGATTACACAAACATGCAAGGCCAACAATTAGGTTTGTACACTGATTCATATTTGTATTAATGCTCATGCAAGATATTTTATCATTACAGATTTTCAATCATTCACCAATGACGATAAATCCAGTATGTATTACAACCAACTTCAAAGCGATAATAAACAATACATGGAGCCCTACCCTACTGGACAGTACCCAGAAATGTTCACCCCTAATTTCACAGACATGAATAACCCTGCAGATGAATATGATGAGCCTCCATTATTGGAAGAGCTTGAGATTTACCCCGACAGGATTTTGGAGAAAACACTGGCAGCATTAAACCCATTCAGGAGTCATAGTTTAGCAGATGATGCAGAATTTTTAGTTAAAGAAACTGATCTGGCTGGCCCAATAACTTTCTGTCTAATGCTAGCATGTTGCCTTTTCGTTTCTGGCAATAAAGCCCCTTTCGGTTACATTTATGGATTATCGGTTGTCTCTTGTTTGATGATGTATATGTTATTAACCCTAATGACATTATCTGAAGGCGTTTTTACTATGACGAGTGTTGCTAGTATTGTGGGGTATTGCTTGCTACCAATCGTGGGATTATCAGTATTCGGTGTTTTTGTTTCACTACACAATGGAATTGGTACGGCTTTTGCTTTAATGGCAGTGATTTGGTCCAGTCTGTCTGCTTCGAGATTATTCGTGGCTATGTCCGGGGATCAGGAACAAAGACCACTGATTGGATACCCTTGTGCTCTAGTTTATGGAGTGTTCGCTCTTCTGGTAGTTTTTTAGAACTTTTCTTGTCTCTGTTTTTACATAATAAACTAATTTTTATTTATACCATTAATGATTCGTTGTAAATAGGTTTATTTATAAGCTTAAAGATTCATTAAAACATTTTGTAATTATTTCTTTGTATTAATATATTTTGTATCACCTAAATATGTTTTTTTTTATTAATCCTAAATAATATTTCAAAACAGAAATAACACATACTCTTGAGTATCCAGAGTTAAATGTTTGTACAAAAATGTTATATTTCTGCCTTAATTCTAATGGCAAATTTTTTTATAGGAACGTATACATTTATACATAAAGCTATTATGATTATTATAATCTGAGGAGTAGATTTTTTTTATTATATCTATAAATTTTGGTATTCGTTTAGTTCATGTTTTTAAATACAATTTTTTTAAGTCTTATTAAATTTAATACTTACATTTTAATATTACTCTATATAAATATCTGACTGAAAATAAGTTCCTCAATTTTTTAAAATCAAAATTTTAAATAAAACCTTAAATTTAAATAATTTCATGTTTGAAATAAAAAATAATATTAAACAAGGGATAAAATAGTGATTTTATGCATATAAAGTGAACTTTGATTTTGGCGCTAATTTCAAAATTCACATTGATTTAATTATTAATACAACATACGAATTAATTATAGTAAATTATTACAGATTATTAAAATTTGACTATAATTAAGGTGATTAAATACTATTCAAATTAATTTTAAGCCTTCAAGCGTAACAAATGTTTCACGGTCTGGTGACTTTCGGCAAGTGGGTTGGCAGTGAGTTGGTGACTTTCTGTTGGCACGAGTGCGCCGTGGCGGAATGCCGGATCCCCTCAACATGGCTTCTTCAGGTTAGTACAGTCGATTATTTGTCACGTGTAACTTACTTTCCAGAAAGGCGATTTAGCCCCATTTGGCCCTACCGTAAGTCCACAATAAAATGGGACAACTCGTTCTGCGTAGGGTTGCTGCCGTTCGAGTAGTTTAGCAGAGCTAACGCCGAAACTTCGAGACGTTTCATATGGACATGATGTTACCGCGTGGCCAAATGAAATGTCCTTGCGTATTATCGAGAATACTGGGTTTGTAATCTGTTTTCTATGTCTACAGGTAAAAAGGGCAAGAAGTCTAAAGGGAAGACCGTTCCGTTAAATGATTTTCTACAGGACGGAACGGGTGGCGGCCCCGCTGCCCCCGTTCGCAAGACCACGCTCAATTGGGCGGACGAAGTCGAGGATAGCTATGGTAAATATAAATTTTCTCCATTATAAACTTCTTATTTGTTGAATTAAATAAATTATGAGCCTGATGGAGAATTTAATCTATCATTTAAAGCATAACCATAATTTTGTATTAATAGTTTACATTTACATAGCGTTTAGTCATATGTTTAATGTTTATAGATGATAAGCTTTGGTTTTAACACTAAATGATTACATTACCACTAATTTATTAAGGTCTGCCTAATATTATGCAACTTTGCTTATACATTGCAATTTATGGGTTGATTTATATGATTTAAATATACATTATCAAAGGTAATATAAATAGAGTCATGTATTTAATATTGACTTACAGTTATTATAAATCTTACCCAGGGATTTCAGTAGACATGGTTCCTTCTGGAAATGAGCATAATTTTTTTAAAATTAATTTGTGCTAAAGTACTGTTTCAATTATTTAATGCAGTTATTTATTACTACTATAATTTATTTTATTTGTCTGATTTACAGTAAAATATGACAACTTATATGTTAAATATAAGTAGGTCGTATTAAAAAAAAGGAAGTTTTGATAGACTTTTAATGTATAAGGGCTATGCTACCCAAAAATTGATTTTTCCTTTGTACTTGTAGTTTTAATCTATCATCAATATGTAAAATAGTTAATAATGCCAAGTTAAGTTAATTATTTTTTGTATAACAAATTATTGAATGGAAAGTGTTTATTTCATGATCAATTTAAAAATATAAATATAAAAAACAAATTATTGATATTTTCATTTACAAACAACTTTTTTAAAGTTAATTTCTAGACCTAATTCTGAACTGGAATATTGTGTAATAGTATAAATAACATTTACAGAATTTGATTGCATCAAAAATAAAAATCACTATGCATTTCTAGAAAATATCTCAATGTTATTTATAATTTGAACATTGACCTATGACTAAGTCAATAATATATTAATTAATAAGAATATTTTAATTAAGGAATTGAAATAATCATTTGATACCATGATGAATCATCAATGGATTAGGTGTGAAATTAGGTCAATTGCGATCCTGCACCTGGGGCCCACAAGCCGAGTATCCAGTTACTCTTAATGTGCCACGGGAAGGTCTGAGGGTAGCCAATTCACGTCCTAGCAGGGCGCCCGCATATTGCGGGGTGGAGGAACCAGAAATTGTGGGCGACACCTTAACCCGGGACGATTGACACAATCTAGGTGCAAGTTGTCGCCCGTTGAAAGCCTCTGTGGCCGGCTGTTTTAGTTCAATGTGCGGGCTGGTCATACGGCCAGAACTCGATTCAGACTATTCTGCGGTTGACCTATTCGTTTCACCTCTATGATTTTATTGATTAATCTGATCCAAGCACTGTTCTATCATTATGCTACTTTTTTACTTTCAAGTATTAATGAACCGTTTTTTGTTGTTTCATTTTTAAGATCCTTATGAATCGAGGAATCCAAAACCATCTGCCGTGATCCTTCCTACGGCTCCTAAAGCTGCTAGGGGCATCGATGATTACAGTGATAAGATTCCACAGAGTCCTCCATATATTGCTTACCTTTCAAATTTGCCATATGACGTCGAGGAGAATGAAATTGCAGATTTTTTCAGGAACCTAAAGGTAACTATTTTAATTCAATTAATTTTAAATTTTATATATACATTGGAATGGTTCCATCAAAAAATATTATAATTAGGGTCATTACATCAATAGTTTCCAAGTTTATTAAATATTGCCATAAGTAAACATTTTAATACTAAAATTTATTAACTGAAGGAATTAAGTTGATTGATTGATTGAACAATAATTATATAGGTTGTATATTTAATTCTTAATTTTATTGGTTAATTTCTAATTTATTTTACTATTAGATTTCTAACATGAAGATACCGAGAGAAGAGGGTGGTGAAGGTTCCAGAGTTAGAGGCTTTGGATATGTTGAGTTTGAAGATCAGGATAGTTTAATTGAAGCCTTAGCTAAGCCATCATGTGTAAGTATTAATTATCAGATTTTTACTGAATGTACTTTGATTATTCCAAATTTAATGATTATTTTATTTTTATTAGTAGTACTTATTAAGACAATTGTCAATAACTTTTAATTATTGGTATATTAATTTTCCTGTAGATGCTAAAAGGTCGTCGTATCAGGATTGAAGTGGCCACAAACTCAGAGAATGACAGGCGCAAAGGGAGTCGTATGGATATGAACCGAGGTGACAGGCCTGAAGTTCCGACCGGCGATTGGAGAGCTAGCGGAAGGAAAGAACCAGATTCGTCTGACCGTAGACCCAACTACAGAGAAAGAGATGGCGGCGGCGGAGAAAGAGGTGGATTTAGCATGAATCGCGAAAGAAGCGAAAGAGATTCGAACGATCGTCCCGGCGGTTGGAGGGACGGCGGCGAGAGGCCCTCTTATAAAGATAATGACAGATACGAACGTAAAGGAGATATGGGAATGGGTAGGGATGGTGGAATGTCGAGGGACAATAGGTACGATGATCGTAGGGGCTTTGGTGGTGGTAGAAGGAACGATAGGGAGGAGAGTAATGGTGGGTTTGGGCGGAGAGATGATGGATATGGCAGGAGAGATGAGGGTAAGTTTTTCTTTGGTTGGTTTATCCCAAAAAACTTCAAACATGTCTTTCATTAACAAAAAAATATATAATCTTATCAATTTTTATTTAGAACCGCGCACAAGACCTAAACTAAAATTGGCGCCTAGATCGGTACCCACTGAAAACCCCCCACCACAGGAGAATAAGGATGTTGAAGAACAGCAGCCACCGCAGCCACCCAGGCCGGCGCCAGTGCCGGCGGCTTCAATTTTCGGAGCTGCGAAGCCCGTAGACACTTCTGCCAGGGAGAGGCAAATTGAAGAAAGATTAGCTAAACAGACCACTGAAATAGATAGAGATAGCAGGAAGGATGATGATAGGAGAAGGGTATGTTTTATTTTCAATATCAATATTGAAGACAATAATAAATTGCTCTAATTAAATGAAGAGAGTTGATAAAATTCAGATATACAATAAATTAGTAAGTGAAAAAGATAAGTCAATACACAAGTGTTATTTTATCATTGTTTTATGGAGTTATGTATAAAACAAAAGGAATTCTAATTTGTATAATTTAATTAAGAATCTTTACATTTTTACTTTCCCTATATACGAAGTATATATAGCGGTTTTTTCCATATACCTCATAGTTTTGGTGTAAAATTTAGGGAAAGTACTATGATGGCCACATCACCATTTTTTTGTTTTATATTTATTTTTTTATTAATATGTAATATAAAATCTAACTAATAGAAGGTAATATTATTTTTAGGATGTAGGTAGAAGGTCACCAGAGAGGCGTAGATATTCTCCTCGAAGATCCCCCAATTTCAGGCGTGAATCCCCAGATCGTAGAAGAGGATCACCGGACCGCAGGAGAGGTTCACCTGATCGCAGAAGAGGCTCGCCAGATCGTCGACGCTCGCCCGAAATCCGGCGGGACCATTCCCCGGAGCGCAGGAGGGATTACTCCGACTTGAAGAGAGGAGATTCATCAGACCGCGGTAGGAGCTCGCCAGAAAACAGGAGGGACTCTCCGGATCAAAGGAGGCAGTCCCCAGGTCGTAGGCGGGGTTCACCCGACCGTAGGAGATACTCTCCCGACCACAGGCGGTACTCCCCCGATCGTAGGAAGCAGTCGCCGGACAGGAGGCGAACCTCCCCACCAAGGAAACGCAACGGTGAGTTTCAAAACTCGCTCACCCGCCGTCGGGACGTACCGAGCAGTATCAATCTTGCACCTGGGGCTCACACACAGGGTGAATTTCACTCAAACAGTCACGGGAAGGTCTGAGGAAAGCGCTTACGTTCTAGCAGGACGTCCGCGTAATGCGGGGTGAGGGTACCAGAAATTTGCGCGTCCGATTAAAAGCCCGGGAAGACTTTGGTCTGAGGCGTGTAGTTGGGTCGTGTTGAAAACTCTTGTAGCTAGCGTTTTTAGTTCGATGTGCGAGCTAGAGTCGAATCTAGAACTCGATTCAGACTATTCTGACACTGCTTATTTTAAATGGTGTTTTGACTGGGGGTGATTTTTTGAATATTTTGTTTCAGATGATAGACGGGCTCCTCCACCTAAACATGACAGAGATAGGAAACCTAGGTATGTATAGTATTATGTATTTTAAACATTGAACATCTATAAATTGCATAATCATTAAAAGTACATAACATATAATTTGTTACATGTAGATAATAAAGACCAGAATTTTTTCATCATCATTAAGATATACTGTTTATATATTTTATTTGTTCTTAAAGTAGGTCTTAAATTAATTATTAATTAATTTTCAGGGAATACACAGAGAGAGATATGCCTAAACTGAAAACACCGGAGCCGGTGAAAATCATTGCGACAAATCAGTACTCTTTCCTAGACCAGCAAGGCTCCGATTCTGATGAAAAATAAATTATTGTTGCACCCCCCCCCCCCAACCTCCTATTATACATATATTATAAAGGAATCTAGTCTAGCTTTGCTAACTAGATTTAAATTTATATCTTATTGAACCGGGATACGTGTGGGACAAACCACCGACGCGACACGCTGTACACAGTGCCAATGTAAGGCAACTTACATTATAAAAAAGAAACAAAAAAATCATGTCAGATGATTACTTACTATTTTTGAACAGTTGTGTAAAACAGTTTTTTTTGTAGTATAGCGCATCTAGTCCAGTATAATTATAGGTTTTCTTTTGTACTTTTTATTATTATATTGTCGATAAGTGTCTGATGTAAATGTTTTAAATTTGACCCTGCTCGCGATTATATTGGACTAGGACCTGTCCTGAAAGTATTTTCAATTGTAGCTATATTTAGGTATACACATATAACGTTATTTTTTTTTGTTGCGTGCCATTCGTTGGTTTTATTGAAGAGTGTTGGCACCTGCATACAATGGGAATAAAATGGTTTAATAAATTGTTTTAATGTTTTATTTTATTTTTTTTTGATATACTGGCTTTGTATTTTACTACTTGATTTTTTTGTACATTTTCTATAATACTGAATAAAATGGAGTTTTTAATTTAATGTTCTCTATTATTCATCATATTTGTTTCACTTGTGTCTATAATTTATACCTAACAACATTGTAATGTTTACACCTGCAGTGAAGTTCAGTGAGTATTCTATTGAAAATAATTTTTTTTTTTGGCCTTTGAAACAAATCCATATGGCCAACCACCCTGTTGTAATATTTTTCAAATTATACCAATGGGGCAGCCTAGAAATAATCTAAACATTGATGAATCAATTTTGAAATACAACGTAAAATGTTTTGTATTTTAATTATTAGTTGTGTAGCTACTTGTATATTGAATTTGTACATAATCGACATATTTGGTGTGGTATTTGGGATGTTATTAGTTTTAAATCCTTTCAGGTTGTACTAAAACAAGAGGCATATAGTTCTGTTATAATATTTTGAGTCATTAAATGCTTTTAAAATTTCCTTATATTTTACTGTATTTATTTTGAAGGCAGCAAAATAAACTTAATACAAAACTACTATTTCTAGAAAAAGGTCGCTCACTCTTTAAATTAATGATTTGACCCTAAAATATTATAATTTATAATCTAATAAAAGGATTAATTAAGCACTTGGTTATGTTTCACTATAACCAAGTGCTTAATTAATCCTTTTATTAACATAAAAATGTTTCACCACGGGTTAAGTGAGAAGTTAATTAATCGTATTTTTAGTTTAGTTTTACGTGCTAAATTTGTCTGATTATCAATTACCTTCTGTTTTTTTGTTCTTCTTTTCTTGAGACTGCTTCTTCTTTCTGATTAATTTTTAAATGTTCAGGTTAAAAACCCTTACCATATTTGTAGAAAAATTTTAATAGAGAAGTTGAAAATAACATTTAATTTAATAAACAATTGATTGTTATATTTTATGGCATTCCTGGAAAAAACAAATTTTCAGGAGAGAATTGCCAACTAAACAATTTCATATTCCGTAACAAATTTATTTTTTTACCAAAGTAATAATATAACAATTATGTCGTGTAATATTTAAAATAAAGGAATAATTTTAACTTTATTCAAAATTAACTTTTTTTTTGAATTATTTGTTTAAAATATCCGCCAAATTACGTCAAAAAATTTTGTCATTACACCAGAGATGGCGCTGGTCGACAGGGCCACGTTAGACGCGTTTACATTGTCAAAACTGGTGCGAAGGTTGTGCAAATTTACGTGGCCTTTTTCTTCACTGGGCTGCGGTCTCGTCTGATTAAATGTTGGAATCATAACGATGGCCTCTCTGCGTTTCACGAAATTTGTACTCGTGCTGGGCTTTGCATGTTTCGCAGGGGGCACCGAGCTAACCTTTGAGTTGCCGGACAGCGCGAAGGAGTGTTTTTATGAGGAAATCAACAAAAATACATCAGCTACTTTGGAGTTTCAGGTAAATATATTTTTATGCTATCGACTAGACTGTTTTTAAAAAAAAGTTGGGATTTTTGGTTAAGCTGTACGATGTGTCAAATTCTAATAAGATTTTGTTTAATTTTGTTAGTGGGAAGATTATTATATATATTAAGCGTAAGTGCTGATGGTTTTTGGTCGATGTAAACTACATAAACTGTTGTAATCTTGTGTATTAAAAATAAATTATTGCAAAATATATTGGTTGATTACGGAAGACAAAAATAAGTTAATTAAGGTTACTATTATGTGTCCATTTACTACTATTTGCTTCATATCCTGAAATTTGGAGGCGTTCACTTCGTAGTACATTTTGAATGAAAAACTTTTTTCTGTTACTATTTGCATTAGTTGATGTTATACTATAAACCTTCTTAATTTAACTATTGTTTTGATGTAATCATATGATCTGGTGTAAATATCTTTAAAACTGTAAAACTTAAACGAAGTGAATTATTTATTTCTTTAATAACTGGGGTTAATTATTAACATTTAATGTTGGTGTACACGGGCTAACAAAAGAGAAAAAAAAGTCCGTATAGGATTCCTAGAATTATATGTATGTATTACTTTATCTTTACATTTGATGTCATTAAATACATATTTGTAATCAGGTAAGGTTTTGTAATAAAAATGATAATTTTGCAATTAGTCATTAATGGAACAATAATTTTTATTTTATCTCCACTTACATGAAGTCGTAACTCTTTTTTAATATTTTGTAAGGTTGTAACTGGAGGCCAATATGATGTGGACGTCACACTGGAAGACCCCAGAAAGACAATTATTTATCAACAAGTGAAAATGCAGTTCGACTCTCACACTTTCACAGCAAACCACACGGGGATCTACACGGTCTGCTTCAGCAATGAGTTTTCCACATTCTCCCACAAGCTCGTCTACATGGATTTCCAAGTGGGCGAGGAAAGGCCTCTACCTGGGATCGGAGAGCACGTCACCGCTCTCACACAGGTCAGTTAATATGATGTATTATTAAGTTGCAATATTAATTAATTTTTAAATAATTAAGGCTCTAAAGCGTTATTTTAATCAAAAAAGTTGTTTACTTGCAACTTGAAATTTTAATTGCAATTTAGTATTATTAACATACAATAGTAATTAAGGAACATTACTGAAATTTTTGTCATAGCATGTGGGTAATTGCCTATTAATGTAGAAGTGACCCTGGTAAAAATAAAATTCACAAATAATTGCAGATGTTTTTAGAAAGTACTTCAGTGTAAATTTATATTGAGAAATTACTTATTGTGTTTTTAGGCAACTTTTAAAATAAAGAGAATGTTTGTGACCCTTACTACGTGGTAATCCATACTTACACCGAATTGAAAAATTCAAAAAATAATTATTTGTGGTTAAAACAGGGAATTTTTCAATTCAGTGCAACTTTTAAATTGTTTTTCAGAAAATTCTGAGACAAAAGCTATTGTTTCAAGTGTTTTCTTAGTAAAATCTGGTTTAAGAAAATTAAAATATTTTAAATTATTTTAATGCATTGGTGAACATTTTCTCAATAGATATAACTGTCACTTAAGCTTGTATTCTCTGCCGAAAGAGATTTTAGTAAAACTTTATACAATGGAAGTAAGCTGTGTTTTTATTCTTTAACATCATAAATATAATAAACTTGTGTTTAAACACTTCAGGATTATTTTTACTAATGAACTTTTTGTTCAATATATACTTATTATACAGGGTGACTGACGAAAAACCTTTGGTGCTGTATCTCGCTTTTTTTTATCCGATTTTAATAAATAAAACATCAAATTAAACCATTTTTAAAAGACTTTAATAGGATCTGAACTGTTATTTTTTCTCGCACCCAGTTTTTGACAAAATACGATCAACATTTTTTTTTTTAATTGCTCTGTATATATATTTTTATTGATTCGCAAGGAGATTTTTTTCTGAATATAAAATTGTAGACAAATTTATCCATACATCAAACTTAAGTCGAGAAATTGAGGATTAAAAAAATAAATTAAAAGTCAAGTATCCATTGTAAACAATATACAGACCCTATTTTAAATGTCAAAAGTGACAGTGACAGCCATTGATACAATACTGCAACGATTTTTAATTATTTCATAATTAAAATGTTGCAATATTTCAAACACTGTACTAGAATTTTGTGCTTTTATTTTTTTTTTAATTTTCGTCAGTCACCCTGTATTAATGTATTATAACACAAAAGTGTTCTGCACATAAATAAACAAATAAGCGATAAAATATTTCATTTCTAATAAGCAATCGAAATATTTAAGAATTATGCAATTTTCAGATGGAGTCATCAGCCCAGGACATCCACAAAGCCCTCAACACGATACTAGATTTTCAGACGCACCACAGGCTGCGGGAGGCGCAAAGCAGAAAGCGGGCCGAAGATCTAAACGAGCGCGTGCTGCTTTGGTCGATCACCGAAACGGTCGCCATCCTGTTGACGGCGATATCGCAGATCATCGTCCTTAAACGGTTCTTCATCGAAAAGAAGTCTCCTTATTAACAAAGGTTTATTTATCTCAAATGTAAATTCCAATTGACTGATATGTAAATGAATGTACGTGAGTTTCAGTGTTAAGCCGAAGTCATATTTAAGAAAAACGATTCAGTAAAATACGGTAAATATTATTTGGATGTCATTCTGTTCATCACTATGAAACAGTTTGTGTTACCTGGTATGTTAACTACTACAAATGCAGTATTTACTACTTATTACTTTACGAGAGAGTAAAGGAAGAAGAAGAAGAAACTGTTTCATAGGGTTGGTTGAAATTTCTGTATAAGGCAGTATTTCTGTTGTAAATATTTTTCATTTATTTATGATAATACAATGGACATTTAGGTGAACAATCTTGGAATTACGCAACTTTGTTTGTTCTTTGTTTTTAATTTTTAAGTAGGTGTGTAATTGATCGGGTGTAAGACACTTTCTCGATGAATCCTCAAATTGTAAGGAATAAATGCGATTTGTTAATTTTTATGTTATACATGTTCCTTGAATTTCCTCCTGTTGTTTCAATTACAGGTTATTGTTGTCAGGAACCATAATTGCAAGTTAATACTTGTTTGTTTAAATTCCAAAATATAAAAAATAGTTTATCACTCTTTATATTTTGTTATTTAAACAAGCAATTTTTAACCATAAAATGATTTTTTCCATCAATATTGTGTGCATCAAGAGTTTAGATACACTTGTTATAGATATATTATCTCTATGTTGATATTTTGGTACATAAACAGGAAAATACCAAGCCATTTAACTCAAAAGTTATTTAACCTATTTTTAAAATGGTTGATTTTAATTAGTGAATACATTAAAAATGTAGATTGTTTTTGATGTCACGAACAAGTATTTCCACATTGTATTTTGGTGTCAATAGATAATGTAGCCTTGAGGCTGTTACCATTATTCGATCTTGACCTTAACTATGTTGAAAGGTTTCTGAATTCATAATAGTGGTCACATTTAGTTTCTGTCTTCTAATATAAAATCAGATTATCACATTTTTAATTATTTTTTTTGTATTTTGCTTTTGAGTTAGCAAAGAGAATTATAACTTATTTAAACATGTTAGAATTTATTTGTTCGTAATTTATATTGCCAAAAAGGAAATTCTAATGTGTTTAATTAATTCAAAATCTTTGCATAAACCTAATAATGAAAATTTTAATTAGTTTAAACATACATTTTATATTTAATTATTGGATATCGTTTTAAGTTCTGATGAATTATTCTATTTGTAAAATGTCATGGGCAAATTGCAAACAATTTAGATTTGTCTACTTTATATAGAACATGCAGATTAATATTTAATTTATTTTTTTAACTACAAAACAAAACCTGTCTTTCATTGTTTAATATTCATGAATTAGACCTATACACTTTTTTAACTTGTTAATTCACGTTTATTTCTCCATTTCTGCCCATTAAAATATCGGTCTATCCATTTCTACATGACCAATGCTACTAAATTATACCATCTAGTTTGCTATACATATTAACAGGGCCAAGGCCATAAACCACGCAAGAGAAGAATTGAATTATTTAAATCGATTTTTGTTGAATAATTTGGAATTTATTTAGTAATCATTTGTAACAGAAGCGTTTTGAAAATCATTACTGTTTCATCCCAGATTCAAGAACGTCAGAAAAAGGACTATTAAGGTGTAATAATACTCTCCTGATCGAAATACTAAGATTTAGTACTGGGAAGCAAATTATACAACATTTTTATATAATTATCTGTGCATATGAGAATGTTGTATGATTTGCTTGATGAAATCGGGCGAAGAAGAAATAGGTGTTTAGTGCAATAATTTATACCCAGACAGAAGTATAGTAGAGTCAATCAATATACCAATGAAGATGAAAAGCGCATCAACTACTTCTGAAATCTGGACCCTTGATTATTGAAAATACTGACACTTGATTCACTTATGTGACAAGAACAAGGTATATGAAACATGAGATGAAATGGGATGAAGGAATTATAAAACTCCATAGTGAAATTCCGTTTCCCTGTTTCAACTTCGCTAGGCTGATGAGATTAATAGGTCAAAACCGGCCAGAGGCTGTTGCTGGCAGTAAAACAAGGATTTAACAAGATTGGAAGAGCATAATGATCTGACCGAATCAGAGTCTTAGGCAGATATTCATCAATTAGTGGCTGATTGAATATAGTAAACACTTGGAGATTTTGCTATTAAAAAATTTGGAAGACAGTTAGACAGCCCTTATAAATTCATTGAAAGTTAGTTCAATGAACCTAAAATCAAGTGTGATTTTTAAACTTTGGAATCGCGTTTTGAAAACGGGGAATATTTAGTCAAAGCATCGGCAAGGATATCCAGCATCTACAAATTTAAGAGATTACCGCTTTTCTTGCAATTGGATCGTAGAAATCAAACTTTCAATGATCCCAAATATTAGGTGTGATTTTCGATGTGGGAATCGCTTGTACGAAATAGAAACTATTTGGCGAAGATAATTACAATGCCAGACAGCATCTACAAACCGATGAGATGGTCGCTTCTTTACAACCGGCCTGCAGAAACCCAAAATAAAATTTGATGTTTAGACTTTGGAATCATCTTCAAACCTTCGCTTTTATTCAATGGCCCGGAGAATATAAATCAGGTGTGAGTTTTAGTTCTTTGAGTCGCTTGCTGAAAACAGACAATATTTCTTGAAGATGAGGACAAGCACACCAGCATCTACAATCCGAGAAATTAGTGGTTTTTTTTGCAACTGATTTCCAGAAATCAAACTTTTAATGAACCTAAAATCATGTGTGATTTTTAGTCTTTTGAACCGCTTTTTTGAAAATAGGAAGGTGAAGATACTGATTTTCATTCAGTTGCCCGGCAGAAATCAAAATTTTAATGAACTTAATCAAGTGTGATCTTTTCAGTTTGGAATAGTTTTTTAAAAACCTAAAATATTAGGAGGAGAGGAGGATTATGTCGTTAACTTTGCTATTGGCTTGGAAAAATCAGACTTGACTATAAACCCAAGAGTTGGTTGTTTTTCTTACAATTAGCACGCGGAAATCTTTCAATGACAAGGCTGAGGCCAAAAATTCAGGAGGCAAAAGTCGTTTGAATCACTTATTGGAAACAAGAAATATTCCTTGAAGATGAGAACAATGCTGGCCAGCATTTATAAACTAAGAAGACAGTCTTTCTTTGCAACTGATTTGCAGAAATCGAACTTTAAATGAACCTTAAATCATGTGTGATTTTTAGTCTTTTGAATCGCTTTTTAAAAACAGGAAGATACTGAAAAGGCTAACCAGCATCTACACGTCTGGTGTGGTTAGCGTGAGGTCGATTATCGATTCTCTGTTTAGCTTCTGTAGGGTGGGTGAGTTACCATCCAGAGTCACCATCCAACAATAGCGCACCCCTAACATCAGTCCTGGAATCGCCCTCCTTTTATGTTTTGGCGTTGAACTCGCCCCCCGATAACTACCGATATGCCGTAATCTAGCGTTTGGGCCAGGCCTACAAGCCACTCCTCGAATTCATGAGTTTCCACGTTATGCGGGACATAACAGGTGTTTTATGTTTTATTTGTAGCTCGAGGTTAGGAACGTGTGGACGGTGGTGAGGACTAGATTGCACGTCTAGTCTAGTGCTGGTTTATTAAAAACACACGGGTGGCAAAGTGTAGGCAACCCAATATACATATAAATCATTAATCACTCCTATAACAGCAGGAGATGTAACTCTCGCCTTCCAGACAATTCCTTTTCTGAGGCTTCCAGAAGCAGTGGCCATTAGCTTGGCCGGTCTTCAATTAGGACGTGCAGCTCCTCCTCTCTAGCAGTCACCTCCAGTATGCCCTGAGCCGCATGACACATAATGGCTTGCAAAATTAAACTTAACTAATCCCCAGGATATGATTAGCGAAAATAAGACTGGCTAGCTTTTTTAAACCGAGAAGATGGTCGTATTTCTTGCTATTGGCTTGCAAAAATCAAACTTATCTATAAAGCCAAGAGGTGTATGTTTTTTTGCAACTGTTCAACAAAAATTAATTGGTTTTTAAACAAAAAATGTTTTTCAATGGCAAGGATATGGCCGGGCAGCAACTACAAATCCAAAATATGGTCGTTTTTCTGGCAATTGTCTCCTCTGAAATTAAACTTTCCATGAACCAGCTCCGAAGTGATTTTGTTTGTAAGTTTATATTCATAAGCACGTAACCTTACCAATTATGTTAATACCAGTTTTCATTTAGCAGTAACAAACTCACTGGTTCATTAATTTTAGGGAAGCAATTGTCAGAAAAACGACCATCTTTTGAATTTGTAGATGCTGGCCGGCCATGTCCTTGTCTGTTCTCAAAAAGTAATTCCAATGTTTTAAAATCCGATTTATTTTTCGGTTTATTGAAACCAAGACCATATTTGCGATAAGCAAAACACGAAGTAATATAATTTCGAAGTTTCTATCAAAGCACAAGAACTACTTCGTATGAACGTAGTTATCAAAATCATAGAAAATCTACGAAAATAAATCATCTTTACCATCCTGAGCTGTATACATTTAATTCTATCAATATGATACCAAATTATGCACCAATAATCAATGATGAATACAACTAATACATCTCGTTATACACCACAACGAGATGTATGTGTGAACACATCTAAATTTGATAGTAACTCTTCTTAAAAGCCAGAATTTTTTAATGCCTTTGCAGTAATTATGCTAATATGATTTCTGAAATTAAGTTTACTGTTACAGCACCTTTAAATCTTTAATAGTATCTACAACTTTTGATTATGGGTATATATTTAAAGAATATGTAAAGGATAGATTTTCTGGATCAAATGTATATATTTAAATTTATCAGCATTTAGATATAGATCATTATGCTAATAATAATAGTCATCAAGATCAAGGTGTTAATGTAGATTACAGGTATACCTAAGCTTTTGTTTATTTAACTTAATTAGTTCTAATGAGAATCTAACAGGAAAGAGATTGTGACTTCTTATGCTAGATATACAAGTGTATCAACTAAATAAATACTTTATGTATTTACAAATATTTGGAATATCTTAGATTATGCAAACTGTGATATTCCAAATATTTGTAAATACAGGGTGAGTTTTTTTCGATGTTCTCTATGGGGATCTCGGAAACTATAATAGATAGAGAAACGGTTAAATAAGGAAAGAAGTGTAGATTTACGAGACGAATAAAATTCTACTTTCAAAGTTTTCAAAAAAGTCAAGGGTAACTAGATATTTTGAAAAGGTGAAAGTAAAACAATTTCAGTTGTTTATAATATTAGTAATATTGTAATTATTAGTTTTACAGAGATAAAATAAAATGAAACAACAGCATAAAGTAATTCTGTAATTATCAATATATCAATGGGAGAGAAATTTTAATATTAAAAAATATGGCCAAAGAGTCCACTATTAATACTATTATGACATAAATTATATCTTTTTAAAATTTAATTTATGGCTTTTTGACCATTCTCATGTAAATTGAATTAAATGTTTCAATAACAACTAGTTTATGATCCTCCACAGATTGATATGATTTTTCATATACTTTGTTTTTTACATAATCCCACAGAAACAATTCAAAAACGCGCAGATCGGGAGATCTAGGTGGCCCTGGGATTGGTTTATTTCTTCCCACTTATGAGTTAGGAAAAGCATCATTTAAATAATTTGTAAAGCCAACATGTTATGAGGTGGAGCACCGTCATATTGGAACCATTTCAATCTTGCTTATAATGATAAATTTAAACAATCGAGCGTATCTTCAAATGTTTTCTGAAGAAAATGAAAGTAATCATTTTTACTTAGTGAGCTTTCAAAAATATATGGACCGAGAATTATTAATCCAAACACACCATGGATTAAACCCAAATTGAATTTGTAGTTTTCTCTGTGAAACTTCTCGTGGATTCTCTTGAGTTCATCTATGTTCATTGTGGCGATTAAAAATTAGTGAATCGCGATTCATTTGCTACATAATATTTTTGTAAGAAACGTATTATCCTCTTGACAAATGGGTTTATACCACATACATAAGGCCATTTGATAAATACAAAATTATTATTCTTATGGTGGTTTTTCATTTTTATTTAACTTTGTAGAACTAATAATTACAGTATTGCTATTATTATACAACAACTGCAATTGTTTTACTTTTCATCTTTTTCATGGCTACCCATTTTTTATTTATAATAAAATTTAAAATGACTATAACTCACTTATTTTTAGAAATAACTATGTCGTATGTCATATTGGATTAAAGAGAAAAAAATTACCTTTTGAATAAGTTTGCGTCATATCTCGGAAAATAATGGCGATAAAAATTTTCTTATTATTTTTTATTAATCTGCATAAAATTATCTAAAACTTTGTTCTTTACAATTTTTTCGTATCTGTTATAATAACCGAGATATATTGATTTGAAAAAATTGACACTTTTTACTTTTTTCAAAATATCTAGTTACCCTTGACTTTTTTGAAAACTTTGAAAGTAGAATTTTATTCGTCTCGTAAATCTACACTTCTTTCCCTATTTAACCGTTTCTCTATCTCTTATAGTTTCCGATATCCCCATAGAGAACATAGAAAAAACTCACCCTGTATATTAAAGTATTCATTATCATATGAAATGAATTATCTAAAAACAGTAAAATAAAACCATGTGAATTATCGGAGTTTGTAGAGATAAAATGAACATTTAAATATATAATAATAATAATAATAGTCTTTATTTCCCACTTCTTACATACAAAAATATATATTTACAAACAGAAAAAAATATAGTAGGAAACCCTAGGGTGGAGTTCAGAGTAATGCTTCCATTAATCATATCTGCTTTTAGCTCAAGCACTTTACCACAACTATTGATATAGTTATTTAATTTATGTACCTTTACTCATAAAACTCTCACAAAATTATATTTTCTTTATTAGTGTACAGTATGTTAAATATATATGTTACACTAACAAAGAAATTTTCTAACAGATGGCATCAATAAATACAATAAAACCTCCCCTTTCGTGCAAATCAAAATCTGCAATATACATATATTTAAGGCTTAAATACATAAAACTTCCCCCGATACAATTTATTTGTTATCATATTCACTCCCATATAACCATCGGATCGTATCCAATGCAATATAGATAATAATTTATACGGGGCGTAAAATTAATGAAAAATTCCGCCATCTGCGTCCGACGGCCATAAAAGTCACCCCTGGCTTCTCGTTCTGCGACCCCATTGGCCGTCTTAGGGGAGGGTGCAGCGCGCTCTTGGATTGGCCGGGGCCCACTTAATCCGGTGCCGTAAATTCACCTCATATCGCTCTTGGGGTAACGTAATCCGCGGCTTTGTCGCGCTTTACGGCCACCCCGAAAACGCCGCCACGGACGGACGTTAAATAATTTATGAGGGACGTAAAAGGTTTCATTCAAAATGGAACTCATCTCCAACGACTTAAATGATTAAAGAAAAGAAAGGCGCGCGGAGAACGGTTCGGGTTTTTTTTCCCACCGATCAAATCGTATTTAAATGCAAAAATTGGTCGTTAAATTGCTTTATGTATTTTACCATTGTTGATTCTTGCTATTATTTAATCAGACGCTCTTTTTATGCAGTATTTGTTGTTATACAATAACAGAAAGAATTTCAATCTTGATTTTTTTAAAAATTATATGCAATTTTTTTATTTATTTGTAAGAGACATATAATTTTCAATTATAAATAAAGTTAAAATACTTTTCTTTGTTAATATAACAACGACTATTCCACTCCTATTGCATGTAGCCAATGACAAAGGAAAAAATTTTCATGACAGTTACTCTCATTACAATCATTCATGCAAAAACAAAATTTATTCGAGTAAATTGCCATCACTTATGATATTATGTGTGATTATTTTAGTGACTATAGTTTCTATCAATTGATCATTATCAAACTAGAAGTTAATTTACAAAACTAGAAACATATTTGAATGAAACAGTGATGAATATACTAAATCAATCTATGTGTTAAGTAGAAGAATTCCCTAATATTGTTATATATGGTGTTGCCCACTTTGCTCATTACTTTGTCTTCTAATATATCGAATACCACTGCATACAGATTAAATGCCAATTCAGCACGTAGAATTATAATATATATCTTTCGTGTAACCAAACTTGGCTTCTTTCTTAATCTTAATCTATGATTTTATGCAATTTGCTTAGTTTTCTTAGTTGCATTTGATTTTGACTTGGACATAACTTTGTGTCAGATTTAATTTTTAACATTATTGATTGAACTTTTAATTTTATATTGCATGTCTGTGTTTCAGTCCTATTTAAAATACCTTTTCTATTCTGCTACACTATTTTGAATTAATTGTTTGAGAGACGTTTACTTTGTGATTTTAAATTATAAATAAAGCAAAATATATATTAGTTATTTAAGGTACAAGTGTAAAAAGTGATGCTTTATTGCAGGAACTGGCGTTTAATTAAAAACACGAGCGAGGAACGAGCGAGTTTTTTTTAAAGCCAGCAGTGCAATAAAGTAACTTTTTACACGTGTGCCTTACAAAATTTTATCTTCGATCGTAAAGGATTTCAAAGAATATATTCTTATGAGTAATATTTTAATGTCATTTCAATAATTCAATTAATGGAAACATATTTTACCCGCAGTGCACTAATGAAAGCGTTACTTAGCAACCAGTAAACAAGTTGCACAAATGTCGGCCGTCATTATTATTTATGGAAAAAATGTTCGCTTTATTGCAATCGGTTCGACTTGCATTAAATGAAATCTTCAGAGTTCTTAAATCTGCCATTTGGTTTGTATTATATATTGTATTTATAGTTTATTAGTTATTTGTATCAATTAATAAAAAATTACGTTTTTCGTCGAAATCTATTCATCTGTCAAATTTGACAATTCTGTGCAATAAAAACAGTTTGACATTACCGTGCAATAAAAACGTAAAAAAGCACTAGTGCTTTAAAAAGCCACTTTTACAATGAAAAATGATGCAAAAAGCGTCTACTTTCTGTACGATCGTAGATAAATATATTTAGTTAACTGTTAAACAAAATCCTTCAAGTCAACAATATCATAATCGATGTTTGTTTTTGGGTTTAGTGTGTGAAATGTGAAGAAAGGATACAAGAGTGTTATTAATATCGTAACGATAAAAGTTCAAGATGTGTTAACTCCACTGCAATGACTCTTAAAGTATCTATAGAAGGAAGTAGAGCGCCAAGATAGGTGTTTTTGAGAAGTAACCATACGATAATGTTTTGATATTAGGTACCAAATCGAATACCAACGGTTTGGAGAAGGTAGATCCGTTAGTGTATAATCCTTATGTTGCTGAATTTTATCCTTTTGACTTCGTTCACAACGACAATCCCATTTATCGGTTTATACTAGGTGCAAAATCGGTGATAAATGGTTTAATAAAGTAGATCTGTTAGTATATTCCTGTATCTGAGCATTTGGACTTGTTCATACCGTCCACTATTAGTGATTCTGTTGACTATGAAGTATTGTCTTCATCGTAGTGAAGAGGATCACAGAATTAGGAAATATTATGTCATATTGTTGTAATCAGCAATGATGGCTATAGAAGTATACACGCTGCCGTGCAGAACGATATAATCGCTTGAAAAGCACGTCCGTTTTCTGTTGTAATTTGTAGAACTAAATAACTCGTTTGTCTATTATTTTGGGCAGTGGTTTTCATTTGACTATTAATATATTTTTCTTGTATCGTTGATTTTTTTGTTTGTTGATATTTATCAAAACTGAAGTCGCATGATATCGAAGCATAGGCAGTTTTGAGACAACCAGATAATGATAAAATTTCAGAGAACGTCCATTATTATTTGGGCTAAAGAGAGCAGCAGATTGAGCTAGAAGATAAAAATGATACATTAAGTTTTTCCTCTGACAGTGACTTAGATGCAGATCCATCTTAAGTGTACAAAATCTCTGATATTAAACATTTAGAGACCGTTGAATAAAGCTTAGTTCCTTTAACAACTAAATATGTTATGGAGATCAAACAATTAAGACATCTGTCTTCTATTATTTAACTAATGGCTCTCATTGGACGAATAAATGTATGCCATAAAAAATTCATGAAGCACTTTTTGCCCAGTAAACGCTACAAGTGAGGATTCAAATTATACATTTTATGCTCTTTTCCGAGGTATGCATACAGTTTTGAGGTTTACTCAAGAATTATGTTGAACGTTTACCTGTCAAACTATACCTAGTATCAACTACAGTTATTCGATTGTTATAATCAATCCAAAGATATATAAATCATATAATTTTGACAACCTTCTATACCAATATTCCTTTGCAACATTACTTAATCAAATGAGATATTTATTGTCTTGGCATTTTACAGAGAAGCAGCCTTGGGAAATCTTGCAAGTTGTCAGAGAAAAAGGAAAACGTCCCTAGAGGAACGTACCTTGAAAATATTTTCACTTTTGAAGGTATGGAATTCTCTGCAACCAGTTGGAAAGACAGGAAGCAAGTTTTATTGCTTTCTACTTATGTTAATTCTGAACCAGCTACGACAAACACTGATCATAAAATATACAAGGCACACATGGGAAGTGTTAAAATCACGAAATTTGTATAAAATGCATTTGTTAGTAAGTTTATTTTAGTTTTGCAGTTGTGTTGAGACCACAACACCACTTTCTCAAAAGATAGAGTTTCATTCAGGCTAAAATGTTATTCATTAATTCCGAATTCATTCAATAATTTAATATAGAATAAATTTTTCTCTTGGAAAATTATAAAGCATAGTCAAAAATGTTGTTCGATGTAACAGAAGCGATTTGAAAATTTGTTTGAACGGAAGCAATGTGTCAACAAATCTCTTTCTTTAGGTACCAGCTTCGAAAGTTGGCAATGGTCACGTAATTTAAAACATAAATTTGTTCACTTAAATCTTTAATTTTTCTGATATTTTATTGTTTTGGCCATATCTGTTGTATATTTTAGAAAATATTACCCTCTTTTACTATCCCTGTAGAACGTACGGAAAATAATTGTGATCATAAAACTCTTTTGAAGAAATTTTTGAAGTTAGCATATTATTAATATTTAGAAAAAAGTGTTTCTTTGTGTCTGTTGGCGGGGGTAATTCGCTAAAGATTTTGAACTGAAACTTTAAACTTGGGTTTTTATTAAAGATTATTTTATTTTATCTTGATTAACTTGGTTTACTCGGAGAGTTAAATACTCTTAAGTGAAACTGCATCACGGAAATTGTCTTCTTGCAACATGTTTTGTAATTCACGTTGAGATTCACCTACACGTTCTACTTCAAAAATGAAGCCTTTTGTATTTTGGAAGTAATGGCGCCATAACAATTTAATCTTGTCTTGACCACATCTCAGACGGCCAATCAGATGTTTTTGTATTCCACTGTCTCAACATTGAATCCAATTGTTCTATTGCTTTTTTTCGTCAATTTTTTTCCACTTTTATCTAATTGTCAATTGTTTTTAGATATATCTAATAAGTTATTAATCAATTTCTAGAGTAAGATTTACTTGTTTAAGCGCTTTTCATAGTTCCAGATATTTTCTAAGGTGAGATTAAATTATTTTAGTGTTTTCAACAGTTTTTATAAATGTAAGTCAGTTTTAATTTTCAATTTTCTGTTGGGATATTTAATTAAGGGTGGGTGGGAGGCCTATAACCCACCCTCCAATTAGTGAATAATACATCAGAGTTGCACAAATAAAATTAATAATATATTGACATATAAATTATAAATTAATCCTGTTAAACAATATTAATAACACAATCAAAGTTACTGTTTATGTTTTACAGATTGGAGGGTGGGATAGAGGCCACCCACCCTACATATACATTTAATCTTTAACAACAAACACTGATGTAGTTTCTAATGAAATAATATATTAACAGTATTTGTAGGTAAAGTTTAAAATATATGTATAGTGGGTGGGTGGCCTCTAACCCACCCTCCAATTAGTAAATCCTACGCCAGAGTTGCGCAATTAAAAAAAACAAAATATTAACGACGTAAATGTGATGAATTAACTGAGTTAAACGAACTAACTCAAACAAAATTGTTGTTTATGTTTAATGATCGGAGAGGAGAATAGAGGTCACCCACCCACCCAACATATACATTTAATGTTTAATTGTGAAAGCGAGAATTTCAACAGCTTTATCGTTGCTTTAGATATTGTATTAATCGTTAGTGTGAACTAACCAAAAAAATTATCTTGGTTATTATTTATTCTAGCGTACTCTTGACCTACCACAATAATCAATACATTGGCTTATCGT